>NW_021011487.1:559313-1065683 GCF_003987935.1 Bombyx mandarina | reverse complement strand
TCTGTTCCCACCAGAAGCTGCAGGGCAGATATCTGTTGTCTTGCGTTTTGTGATGTTCAGAATGAGCTGTAATCTCAAAAGTTCAATTGACCATTTTTCCAACACAGTCTCGTCTACTTGTTTGATATTACGCGTCACTGGTGACAACTAGTGCCTGAACCCTACAAGGACTCTGCCTAACCTGACCTCCACCAAAAATGAAATCAAATCGTGAGTAGATTAGCGTTCGCGGCTCTAACCTGAGGGCCCATTATGCCCCGTATCACTATTAAAGTTCCAAGTTCTATCAGAAGTAACCCATTCACCCAGCCACACCTTTGCGTCTCCCTTTAAGCAACTTGCCATACGCGACAGAGTCTCATGGTCGGTCCACCCGTTTAAATCCTTTACACGGTCCACCTCGTACCACGTCTCGATATTGTTAATAGTAGGGCCGAAGTTTGATACAAAATAATTCTGCGATCTTATAGGCTGGACTGCCTTTACGGCATCGATAATCGCTTGAGCAAGCGAGGGGGTCTCTGAATCGCGCAGGGCTTAGTTTGACACACGTCCCCGGTCCGCGAGGCTAGATTTATTAAGTGTAGCGTGTGTGGCAAGGGGAATGGTCTCCAACACACCTGGTGTCGGGGTTTGCAATCGCAGCGGAGGGGTGTGCGTATTTAATTCACGATCATGATTGCTATGAACACCACGACGCGACGCCCTTCGTGAGTGATCGCGGGCTCGAGATACATAACGAGATCGACGCGAGCGTCGCGAGCTAAGGTGACTTCGTTTCAAACGATATAACGCGCTGCGTGATCGACTAGAAGACTAGATCGATATGAAATGCTGCGTGAATCGCGCGACCTATCGTACAACACACGATCGTTGCTACTCGAGCGAGTATCACGCGAATACGAATGCAATCTATGGCGGTAGCGGTTTCGTAAACGATTGTCACGAGAACAGGAGACGTCTCGATTACGTGAGCCATTTCGACGATGCCGAGAACGTCCACGTGACGTACTTCGCGGCATTATTTAGGTGTAAATACACAACACGCAATTTAAAATGACTATACACCAGGAAATATACGTAAAAACACAAAAACGAAAGTAACAAAATATAGTGCGGGGAGTTGTGAATCACCTGTTGTCTGTGAGCTTTGAGTTCTTGATCCCACTTCTGAATTTAGGATTCAGAAGAAAAACCATTTAAAAAAATATAACAATTAGCACACTACAACTTTTGTTATTCTCAAACTCTAATTAATTGACTAATTCAACATAAATCACCAAACAACCAGAATACATAATAAACACTTTGATATTATCTTGTCTTTAAGCACACATTTACAAAGACTTAAAACAATGACTCACGCACACCATGTCCACGACTACCTTCTCTCACGAATGTCAACCGACACCGACAAATGCGCGGGTGATGGAGCTGCGCGCCGGTTTTATACCCTTTTTGTAGGGTATTCCTTACTATAGATACTAGCTTTTGCCCGCGACTCCGTCCGTGTGGAATAGTTACTTTGGCATAACGCTAAATTTTACCCGCCTTTTACCACCCAACCTTAATATATAGGCATATGCTCTCCCAGACTTTTTTTTAGATCTTTTAAAGGGGAATAATTCTCTCTTAGATTACTTTAGCGAAGCTTTAACCGTTTCCGCAGCGCACGCAGTCGCTGAAGTCGTCGTCGTGGCCTAAAGGATAAGACGTCCGGTGCATTCTTATTGAAGCGATGCACCGGTGTTCGAATCTCGCAGGCGGGTACCAATTTTTCTAATGAAATACGTACTTAACAAATGTTCACGATTGACTTCCACGGTGAAGGAATAACATCGTGTTATAAAAATGAAACCCGTAAAATTATAATTTGCGTAATTACTGGTGGTAGGACCACTTGTGAGTCCGCGCGGATAGGTATCACTGCCCTGCCTATTTCTGCCGTAAAGCAGTAATGCGTTTCGGTTTGAAGGGTGGGGCAGCCGTTGTAACTATACTGAGACCTTAGAACTTATATCTCAAGGTGGGTGGCGCGTCTACGTTGTAGATGTATATGGGCTCCAATAACCACTTAACACCAGATGGGCTGTGAGCTCTTCCACCCATCTAAGCAAAAAAATAAAATAAAAAAAAAAACAATTTTGAAACATTTTTTACCCCTTGCATTGATCTTAGCGTGATTTTATATAACCTATATAGCTTTCCTCGATAAATGGGCTATCTAACACTGAAAGAATTTTTCAAATCGGACCAGTGGCTCTTGAGATTAGCGCGTTCAAACAAACAAACTCTTCAGTTTTATAATATTAGTATAGATGATGATATGATTCTAGTACCTTTAAGATTATTGTAACACATACCGGTGAGTTCTGTCGAAGCGCACCGAATGCAATCATATATGTGTCGCTAACCATGACTCTGTTTCGAACCGATTGCCCTTCGAGTCGCAGCACGATTGATAGATTTTATTATCTCATCTATCGCCACCGGCTATATTCGATTGAGGCGTGTTAATTTCTGGTATGCATCACATATAGGTCATGTTTTATTTAAATTATGTTGTTCAAGAACACGAAATGCGGTAGGATTTGAAGTCGTCGTGGCCTGAAGGATAAGACGTCCGGTGCATTCGTGTTGAGCGATGCAACGGTGTTCGAATCTTAGGCGGGTACAAATTTTTCTAATGAAATACGTACTCAACAAATGTTCACGATTGACTTCCACGGTGAAGGAATAACATCGTGTAATAAAAATGAAACCCGCAAAATTATAATTTGCGTAATTACTGGTGCTAGGACCTCTTGTGAGTCCGCGCGGGTGGGTACCACCACCCTGCCTATTTCTGCCATCAAGCAGTAATGCGTTTCGGTTTGAAGAGTGGGGCAGCCGTTGTAACTAAACTTGAGATCTTAGAACTTAATCTCAAGGTGGGTGGCGCATTTACGTTGTGGATGTCTATGGGCTCCAGTAACCACTTAACATCAGATGGGCTGTGAGCCCGTCCACCCAAATAAGCAATAAAAAAAAATGGACATATGCGTTAACTCGTTTGTATGTCTTCTCTATCTGTCCAATATCCCAGCCTAATTCGTGTCCAAGAACGACTCCCAAGATGAGGAATAACATTATGCAATAAATATCAAACTATCAAAATTAATTACGTAATTATTGATAGCGCTATGAACGTGCGTGATGGGTACGTTCTGATTTCAATAGTTGCACAGCTGTTACGCGATAATTCTTCAATTGAGACTACAACCTCATGTCTCAAGTAGAGATGACCTGCGTGTTTTTAAAGTAACTAGTGGTCCCGCAGTAGTCGAAATTCGACTATAATTAATTGGAATTGTAAGTTTGTACACTATTATGATTGTATTTTATACTTCTATAATCACAACTTTCCTCAAGGCTACACTATAAAAAAATATTAATAAAGATAAACAATATTTAATCTATTCTAAATTGTACCACAGACGTCAAGAATAAAAGTTTGACAATAAATAATATGCATGCGTGTGTGCGCCACACAAATTATAATTTTGCGTGTTAAATTTTTTTACACGGGTGTTATTCCTTCACCGTGGAAGTCAATCGTGAACATTTGTTTAGTACGTATTTCATTAGAAAAATGTCCATTTCTATCATGTCCTATCCAGCTTAGAAAGGCCTTCGGGCCACCAGGTATCTTACCGTCCCAAAAGAAACTGTTACTCCTGAAATATGAGTATCAAAATTGGATGAAAATCGGTACTTGACTAATTCCCAGAAAAATTGCTATCTTTTGTATGCAATTTACAAAAAAATATTGTTTATTGCTTCTTTTTTTTTCCTACTTAAGCTGGTAGCCTGGAGCGGCTATTCCAGCGTAACCTTAACTAGTAGGTGAGCTCACGGGGCTCAAACCTGACGACGATGCTAACACGAACCCTAGCAAGAGTCGTGCTTCGCAGAATCTACCACCGGATCGGAATCGCGACCCACTGAGAAGATCCGGCGAGAAACTCAGTGGGCTGTGTCTGAGAGTTAATTTACTCGTCGAGCCCTTCGTCGCAAGCGACGGGTTCGACGAGAACGGTGACCGGTGCTTGAAGTACCTAGAAGCACCAAACGTGGATTAATTTATGTTTCATTATAACTGTATCGTTTGTCTTTACAACATTTGATATTTCCATATTTTGTGTAACGTTAATGAGAATTAAAATGATACGGCTTGATGTAGGTCAGGTAGCGTTTTATCGTCACGTTTTTTAATTGGCATGGCAACCAATTGCTGGGCTCTCTGTTCAGTTGCTTTGGTAAGATGCTCTGCCGACTCTGGAGCTTGCGAGGACACTTTATTTTGTGTAATTAATTGATGACATGACTGAGTAACTGAAAATATAGTGGTCTGCGAAATTCGAAGGCATGTCCGAAAAAGTAGTGCATTATTCAACTATAAAAAAAAGGCTTTGAAAAAAATAACCTTGATGGAAAAATATTTAACATAGTTAAGTTAATATACAAATAAATGATATTGAAATTTAGTTCAATAGTTTTGGAGTTGTGCGAGAGAAAAAAAAGACCGATAGCAAAAAAAAAATTATTTTATTTTATTTTCCGTTACTCCTGTTTTTTTTTATTGCCCTTGTAGGCAGACGAGCATACGGCCCACCTGATGGTGAGTGGTTACCGTCGCCCATGGACTTCAGCAATGCCAGGGGCAGAGCCAAGCTGCTGCCTACCGTAGTACCGTAGTCCTGTGTTTAGTTATTCCCTTTTACTTTCTATCACTATTCTTTAATGTACAGACACAGCATCTGTGGGTTTGTATTAAAATTTATAGACAAATTAAAATTTAACCTTGCAAGAAACGGTTAGTTGATTAAAACAAAGAATTTCTTTTTTAATTGAATTTAATTGTTTGTTTTATTGAATCTCAAAGGTCACACACACTTTTCTTTTACAGATTCCTACAATTTTATTTCGTGTGAAATGAAACGTAAAATTCATGAAATTTTTTTATAGTAAAATTGACGGTAGGTTAGCACTAGTGGATGTTAAAACTTTGGGAGAACTTTTTGGCGGGAACGCGAGGAGTGAAGTTGTGTGATTTGTTTTATTTTGTCTATTTAGTGTTTCTTCAGGTTTAAATGTGAAAGTGCACAAATGTGGGAAAATGAAACAAACCCACTAGACGTAACTTCTCGGGATCCTACAAAAAGTCCACTGAAAAAGTCTCAGTAAATGACCACCATTTTAATGAGATTATATTTTCATCCATCTCATTTCATTTCGTTTTCATTTCATTTCATTTCATGTCACATTAATCAACTTCATTTTATTTCATAATATCGTTATTCATTAAAATTAAAATAAGACTCGACCTTAAAGGTCTTAGTTACCAGGTCATAAAATCCCTAAAAAAATGAAAACTTTAGTCTGCGCCCATAATAACTGTAAAATATTCGAAACGTCCGAAATAATATTATTATGATGATGAAAAGAATCGGGACACATAAACTGTAAAACTGTATTAATGATGTCCGCGATGGAATAAAATAAATAAAAAATATACTATTGTACTTCGTTACGCAAAAGGCAAAAGGAAAATACTCAACGGTTTTTAAAATGTCATTATCTTTCTTACCGGTGCCATTGGCGGTATGTGTTTGTGAACTTTCGCATTTCCGATAAAGCTCGCGTGGGAGATGCGAAGGTCGTTTTCACGGACACAGCATTCACCAACACAAAACTTCAATTGGAACACCTCACGCCCAACTTCATAGTTTAGTCGTCTTGCCTATAACAGATGGTCGATTGAAAGGAAAAGAAGCGAAAGCGGGGACTTGGCATTAAGCGTCCTAATAATGTTTCTTATGTTTGTCCAAACATTCGGCCAACATTTTAATGTTTTAGATCCTGCAGTAGAGAGTTGAATTAAATCTTAAAATTGGAACACCTCACGCCCAACTTCATAGTTTATGTTGTTTGATTGAGCTTGATCGTCTTGCCCATAACAGATAGTCGATTGAAAGGAAAAGAAGCGAAAGCGGGGACTTGGCATTAATCGTCCTAATAATGTTTCTTATGTTTGTCCAAACATTCGGCCAACATTTCAATGTTTTAGATCCTGTAGTAGAGAGTTGGCTTAAATATTGACTTAAAACAGTTATTGTGTTTCAGCTGTTCCATCTATCAATGACAGACATGTTTTGCGGTCGAAATATAAGGAACACTGTTAATAGCCGGTCCATTACATGTTAGTAGTAGTAGTAGTATCACTTGTCCACTTTATTTTATTCGTAAAATAACAGTCTTAATAATTATTATTATTTTCTGCGTAGTTGGGTGCACGAGCTCACAGCCCATCCGGTGTTAAATGGTTACTGGAGCCCATAGACATCTATAACGTAAATGCAGCCACCCACTTTGAGATATGAGCTCTAAGGTTTCAGTATAGTGACAACGGTTGCCCCACCCTTCAAACCGAAACGCATTACTGCTTCACGGCTGCAATAGGCAGGGTGGTGGTACCTACCCGCGCGGACTCCCTAGAGGTCCTACTACCAGTAAATAGTATTATTAACATTTCAATTATTAAAACTAATTTAAGGTTTAACACAATATGATGAAGTGTCAATGAAATGACAAATATTCGTAACATTAAATAATCTTATAGATGCCGCTGAGTTATTTTCAGCCGGCTTTTCGGTTACATCTGGAAGGTTCTCTGCAACTATTCTTCGATCCGCTTTGATTACACATTGCGAAAACAACAATGTTCCTATAAAAAAAAAAAAAACTACAACACAATAGCGGCTCCAATGTTTTTTTGTTTAATTCGTGACCAATACCTAACAAGACACACTTGGACCGTTCTATCTGTAATAAGAGAGTACTGTAAAAACAACCTATCAAGAACCAGTTCTTCGTCGTTCGTGAGATGTTTTTTCGCGCGACGTAACTGATCAGCCATGCTCTGCCCACATTCTGGTCCCTTACTACGAGTTTCAGATCAAACGCGCGGTTAACGCGATTTAAATTTATGATTTTTATGATGTTTTGGTATCGAATCAGATTCAAATCAAACAAATCATATTTTAAATATTCATTTTTACAAGGAGTTATTATAACGTAACAATTATTGCAATAAAATTGTTGTGATTTCTAAATTCGACTGAATTGGTTTTTAGTTCACCACTTTACAAGCTACAGTAGCAGTATTTCATTATATGGGTCGTCTATTTTGTCTTTGTATATCACATAGATGTGTAAAGGTGATCGCATGGTGCTAAGTGGTCACGAGAACCCGGACATTACGGCTTCAATGTCGATGCCGGAGGAAGATTCTTTATATATAATATAATTCTACTGTACATGTGTTCCTAAACGGCTAGACCGATTTGAATGAATTTTTGTGAATGCATTCTTTTATTCATTTCGTTCATTTTGTGTATGCAGGATAACGTATGTCGGGTCCGCTAGTTGTATTATAAAAATTTACCAACCTTCAAACTGAAATTGCCTTACTACAACTATTTCGTGGCGCAGAAGTAGGCACGCACAGAAATGCTAAGAGTATGTGGTTTATCATACACAGAAATTGGATTGTTAATTGATATAGTTGCTATATTTAGGAATCGATTTAATAGGAATATGAGATGGGGAATGCAGAAAAAAACTTTTAAAATCTAGATCAATGATATATTTTTTTAACCTAATCTTGTAAACTCGATGTATTAGGTTCTCTGGGCGAGTAGGTGAGCTCACGGGGCTCTAACCTGGTGACGTTGCTAGCACTAGCCCCAACAAGACGTGCTGTGCTTCGCAGAATCTACCACCGGATCGGAAACGCGACCCGCTGAGAAGATCCGACATGAAACTCAGTGGGCTGTGTCTATTGGTTATTGGTCTATTGGTTACTGGTGGTAGGACCTTTTGTGAGTCCGCGCGGGTGGGTACCACCACCCTGCCTATTTCTGCCATGAACCAGTAATGCGTTTCGGTTTGAAGGGTGGGGCAGTCGTTGTAACTATACTTGAGACCTTAGAACTTATATCTCAAGGTGGGTGGCGCATTTACGTCGTAGATGTTTATGGGCTCCAGTAACCACTTAGCACCAGGTGGGCTGTGAGCTCGTCCACCCATCTAAGCAATAAAAAAAAAAATCAATTAAAAATTGTATTCATTATATGCATGCTTGCGCGAACAAATGGTACGCAGCGTTTACGGGTTTTTTTTCATCGTTTTGGCAACGTTTTCAATGTCGTGACGTGGACGTTTACGTAATCGCTTCGGTTATTTGTTTTGATACGATGCGATCCAAGAATAGTAAGCACGCTCGGTAATGCATAAATGAAATATCCGAATATATAAAAAAAATTATGATCTTGGCTCAGGTTATGTACGTGTTTAGTGGGTGGGTCCTAAAATCCTTGGGCCCGCGGTCTGCTCACAACACTATGCAGACCGTTGAGTCTCACATACCCCGCGCGCCCCTTTTGCGCGGGGACCTCGTAGGAGGTTCGGCCCTCTGCTCGAAAAAAAAAAAAAAGTTATGTGCGTGTGCAATTTACTCGGTTAAAACAATGTAGATAGATGATGTATTTGTGTTCAGTGTTCTTAGTGAGAATTTTTTAACGTTCTCGATCGCGTAAAAGTTAACTTAAATTGGTATGGAGTTGGAACAGTGCCCAGAGCGGCAAACGTTCCAACCAATTTGAATTAACTTTAACGCGATCGAGAAGTTAAAAAACTCGCATTAAGCACACTGTTCTGTCTGTTTGTCGTATTATAATATACTAGATGATGACCGAGCTTTGCTCTGTTTTTTTTTTTGTTAACGCCATCTTGTTGTCTTTAAAGCGGTTAGTTGCCCTCAATTAAGAAAAATAGTATTATTATTCGCCAATAGATGTCGGGAAGAGTTGATTATTGAAAACACGAATAAAACAACATTTTCTGAAAATAAATCGTAGCTAAATCGATTTATCGCCCCCGAAATCCCCTGTATACTAAATTTTATGAAAATCGTTGGTATAAAATAAGATATTTATAAACTGGACTGGTTAGGTTGTAGGAGCATATTCCGGATGCCGAGAATAACCGGATACGCTAGTCTGCTGTCTGTCAAGTGTCAACATTTCCAGCGTCCAGCGACAAGCAGTGTTGTCAAGAATTTTATAAGATCTAACAAAATTCAAATACATAGATACTAAATAAAACAAGTTAATTTCACGCATGGCACATGCATAACTTTATGTACCGTGTACGGTCAATGTATAATTTTAATATAAAATTTGACGGCAAATAAACACAATATTCAGCTGCCGACGTATAATACGACGACTAAGTTGGTTGTCGACCACGAAAAATAATAATAATAATAATATTTTATTCAAGCCTCTTAAAATACAAACACGTACAAGAATTCTTAACACTAGTATATTAATATACATGGCTTTTTTTATGAGGTAGGTATACAATAACAATATTCCCTGACTTTTATGCTAGGAAAACCTGTGTTACAAAAGTCGGTGGTTCAGTGCTAGGTCACCAGGTAAAGAAAGTTAACCAGGAAGAGCGATCTGTAAGAATATAGTACGTACGTACGTGTGTGTGTGTATGTGTGTCATACAATAAAATATTAAATTAAAATTAGCTACAATAAATGAACAGTAAGTATATCATACTATATATACATCATTATACATTTTTACAACACGACTTGTAAATGTAAATTATTCGAAATAGCAGAAATATAATGACAGTAAAAACTGTGAGGGGGGTCCATTCCATTCATCCATTCATCTCAGCCTATAACTGGTGGACCGTAAGCTCGTCTGTCTACAAGATCAATAAAAAAAATCGCGTTGTGATATGTGCTACGGCAACCAATTCCAATGGATCACCGAATGGACTGTGTGACCTTTCACATATTTTATAAACATAAAAAAATAACACTTGCAAAGTAAATACGCATAATCATATTTACAAACCAAATATTCAGAACAAACATTGCAGGATAAATAAAAAATATATTCATTACATTCATTTTATATTACGTTAAAATTCGATTTGAAATCCGAATACATATTTTTTTTATCTGCACATTCGAAGTAAGCCGCGACTTGGCTTATCAATGTACATAAGTAACCTTCTTTAATCGCCACGAGGTGCGTATCAATCCCAACTGATATTGCTCTGAAGCGAAATTACAATTACTAGAGGTCCCGCAGTAGTCGAAATTCGACTATAATTAATTGGAATTGTAAGTTTGTATACTATTATGATTGTATTTTATACTTCTATAATCTCAAATTTCGCCAAGGCTACTCTATAAAAAAGTATTAATAAAGAAAAATAATATTTAATCTATTCCCAATTTGACCACAGACGTCAAGAACAAAAGTTTGACAATAAATAGTATGCATGCGTGTGTGCGTCAAATACATGGTATGTAGTGTGTGTAATGTTTTCTTTATTGATTTAATGTATCTTTTAAGCATTATTTAAAAAAATATTAGCATTGTGCACTCCTTCTCTATATTATTCTCTATAAGTGTGGAAAATTTCATACTCCTCCGTCCGCGCAATTTTCGTAAAAAGGGATACAAAGTTTTTGCTTCACGTATTAATATATTTTTAGTAATGGCTCAATAATTTAAATAAAAAAAATAGAACTAACAAGCAACAATGTAATTTAAAAATCAATAAAATACAAGAGTGGGTAGAGACGATCGACACAGAATATTAAGTCTAAAAACAAGTGAACCCTGCGCGCGCTTCCAGCCAAAGTGATCCGAGGTGGCGTGATGTCCACGATGGTGGGTCGGTTGCCCCTCCAGATGACGAGTTGCCCCTCCAGATGACGNTCTGACCTCGGAGGGGATCGGACGTCGGGTGTAAGAGTGCAGAGGAGTCGTTTAGTGGGTGGGCTCTAAAATCCTTGGGCCCGCGGTCTGCTCACAACACCATGCAGATCGTTGAGTCTCACATACCCCGCGCGCCCCATTTGCGCGGGGACCTCGTAGGAGGTTCGGCCCTCTACCCGAAAAAAAAAAAAAAAAAAAAAAAAAAAAGGTTATGTACGTGTTTAGTGGGTGGGCCCTAAAATCCTTGGGCCCGCGGTCTGCTCACAACACCATGCAGATCGTTGAGTCTCACATACCCCGCGTGCCCCTTTTGCGCGGGGACCTCGTAGGAGGTTCGGCCCTCTAACCGAAAAAAAAAAAAAAAAAAAAACTTGTGCAATTTACTCGGTTAAAACGATGTAGATAGATGATGTATTTGTTTTCAGTGTGCTTAGTGAGAATTTTTTAACGTTTTCGATCCCGTAAAAGTTAACTTAAATTGGTATGGAGTTGGAACAGCGCCAATTGCGGCAAACGTTCCAACTCCATAACAATTTGACTTAACTTTTACGCGATCGAGAAGTTAAAAAACTTGCACTAAGCACACTTTTGTCTGTTCTGTCTGTTTGTCGTATTATAAAACAAATAATTATATATATTTATAAACTGGACTGGTTAATTTGTAGGAGCATATTCCGGATACCGAGGATAACCGGATACACTAGTCTTCTGTCTGTCAAGTGTCAACATTTCCAGCGTCCAGCGACAAGCAGCGTTGTCAAGAATTTTATAAGATCTAACAAAATTCAAATACATAGATACTAAATAAAACAAGATTTTTTATTTTTTTTGTTATATCCCTTGTAGGCAGACGAGCATACGGCCCTCCTGAAGATGAGTGGTTACCGTCGCCCATGGACTTCACCAATGCCAGGGGCAGAGCCAAGCCACTGCCTACCGCAACGCATGGCACATGCATACTTTTATATACTGTACGGTCAATGTAAAATTTTAATATAAAATTTGACGGCAAATAAACAATACTCAACTGTCGACGTATAATATAACTTAGTCGTTCGTCGACCGCGAAAAATGTAAAATAATGACAGTAAAAACTGTGAGGGTCCATTCCATTCATCCATTTATCTCAGCCTATAGCTGGTGGGCTGTAAGCTCGTCTGCCTACAAGATCAATAAAATCGCGTTGTGATATGTGCTACGGCAACCAGTGATTTTTCACACGTGTAAACATAAAAAAAACACTTGCAAAGTAAATACGCATAATCATATTTACATACCAAATATTCAGAACAAACATTGCAGGATAATTAAAAAGATATATTCATTACATTCATTTGATATTACGTTAAAATTCGATTTGAAATCCGAATACATATTTGTTTTATCTGCACATTTTAAGTAAGCCGCGACTTGGCTTATCAATGTACACGACTAACCTTCTTTAATCGCCACGAGGTGCGTATAAATCCCAACTGACATTGCTGTGAAGCGAAATTACAATTACTAGAGGTCCCGCAGTAGTCGAAATTCGACTATAATTAATTGGAATTGTAAGTTTGTACACTATTATGATTGTATTTTATACTTCTATAATCACAAATTTCGCCAAGGCTACTCTATAAAAAAGTATTAATAAAGAAAAAAAATATTTAATCTATTCCCAATTTGACCACAGACGTCAAGAACAAAAGTTTGACAATAAATAGTATGCATGCGTGTGTGCGTCAAATACATGGTATGTAGTGTGTGTAATGTTTTCTTTATTAATTTAATGTATCCTTTATGCATTATTTAAAAAAAATATGAGCATTGTGCATTTCTTCTCTATATTCTCTATAAGTGTGGAAAATTTCATACTCCTCCGTCCGCGCAATTTCCTTAAAAAGGGATACAAAGTTTTTGCTTCACGTATTAATATATAGATAATTTTAATTTTGCAGACCTTACGAATCGAATATAATCCTGAGTACATACTCTAGATTCAAGGAATAATAGATGAGCAGTATCGCGTTCAAAGAGCGTAAGGGCAATGTGAATAATTTAGCGTTAACCCTTCTAGTAGAGTTGATTGCTCTGTGCCTTTGTTAGAAAATCTTTAAGATTTGTTCTTCGTTTTATGTATATATATATATGTACTAGTATTAAGTAGATAAAAAAAACGTGTGTTTATGTGGGCGAGAAGTGAAACTTACAGAAGTAGTCCATCTCGTTCTCTCGCGGCTTGAATACTAGGTTTGTCTCATTTTATTGTAATGTCACTTTTTCGTTCCATTGAGTATCAGATATCAGAAAAATGAAACCGCAATCATACTGTTAAAATAAATTAAAAATAATTTATTTTTCATTTATTAGTGGAATTTATTTATTTTAATTTTTTTTTATTTTTTTTTTAAATTTTGAATTGTCATCGGTCCTAAGTATATCAAATTTCAAGTTAATCCGAAGTTTTGAAACGAGTTAAAATCATGTTCAAAGATTCCGTTACAAACATACATTACATACGTCCGAAGCTAATAAAAGCGTATTAACAAGGTAATGTTGAAAAATGTTCGTCACAACACTAGCTAGTCTATTTCTGCACAGGTAATTCCAGCGAAGTCATTGTGCGTTCCAATTTGAAGAGCAGCTCGTCCGATGTACCAATGGATTTGAAACTTTAATCTCACGTCCCAAGGTAGGGTATTGTTAGGGTAGGGTATGTAGGCGCCAGTGTTGGTTCGTAAGCGCTTAATACTAGGTTGTCGTTAAATACCACTCAAACGAAGCTTGAACAAAAAAAAAATAGCATATAGAACGACACTAATATTAAATTTTTTGTCTTCATAAAGAATCGAATGCGATATAATATTAAATGATTTATTTTGATTGTGGTATCACAAGCGAAAAACAACACTCATTTTCCGACATGAATATAAACTTTTACTTGTCCAGTTTGGTAAGTTTCGTAATTCAGTCATATGTTTACTGGTGGCCTTTCTAGTTTCACCAGGACAACTGGGCGAGCAAAAGCTTCCTAATAACTCAAGAGCAGCTGCTTCGCGAATGAATCTAGTACCGTATCGGAATCGCGATCCGCTGAGAAGATCCGGCGAGAAACTCAGCGGGCTGATGCATGGGTTAGGTTGCACGTCGAATTCTGTCGAGTTCTACGAGTACGGTTACCGGGGTACCTAAGCCTGCTCCTAGTGTTAGACCTGAAGGCGTCGATGCAGTAATGTACATCGAACTCAGTCGTACGCGTCACCCGCGAGCCGTACAATACCACGCGACAGCTGATAATAATTGCTTTACATTGCTTGCTATTCTAAACCGTTGCTAAAATAAATTGTGCATTTTTTCTTCGTACGTAAAATGTCTTTATTTGTGTCCCATAAAATAAGTTGAAAAAAAATAACACGTTCCTTAGTATGAGAGCTGAGACAAATATTTGGCAGGAAGCCCGCTCTGCCCACGTGGTATGTAAGCGTAACCGCAATCGTGTGCAGTTTCAGTAACGAGATATACATGACGTACAAACAAAATATGTTATTTTTATACGTATTTATTTTCTATTTATTTGGGAAAGTAACAGATTTTTTTTTCATACACGCACGGTCATCCCGCCCCTAGGATTCACGGTATTATTGGAACCAGAGATTGATATACATGTAATACATGTAAAGGAAACCCTTTATTAAAACTCTTTTTTTTATTGCTAAGATGGATGGACGAGCTCACAGCCCACCTGGTGTTAAGTGGTTACTGGAGCCCACAGACATCTACAACGTAAATGCGCCACCCACCTCGAGATATAAGTTCTAAGATCTCAGTATAGTTACAACGGCTACCCCACCCTTCGAACCGAAACGCATTACTGCTTCACGGCGGAAATAGGCGGGGTGGTAGAACCTACCCGTGCGGACTCCCAAGAGGTCCTACCACCAGCGAAAAATTTTTTCTTCTTTAGTTTTTAAAAAGGATTTTTTTCTACATTGTCATTCAGTGTCATGTAGTGAAGTCTGTCATTGTCAGTATACTGTGTAATTTCGAATATTAATTTTTAAAGAGATTTAAATGCTTTAAATGATTTTATTATTATGTCACAGAAGAAAACAAAAGTCTATATTGTTTATTCATTCTGAAATAATCCATATTAAATATTAACGTGTGTATAATAGATAATAAACACCCAGCCAAAAAGCAAATAATCCTGTTCATCACACGAATGCTTTTTCCTTTGATTATATACACGTCATTATTATATTATATATATGATGTGTATATAATCAAAGGTTTTTTCTATGTGGTAATCGAACCCACGAGCTAGGACGCAACAGTCAGGGGCGCTGACTGCACCGCCAAGTCATATGTTGAACAATAACTATTATCTACTATTATCGATTTAGTACCAGCTTATATTACCAGATATTACCAGTTTTAACTAGTAACTCTCTTCTGTTGATGCACTGTGTTGAGTGTTGTTTCACCCGTGAATATTTTGACGTAGAACAAATAATTTTCAAGTGTTTCTTGAATTTTAATTTAAAGCAAACATTTTAATTCATTCAAATTAAATAGAAAAAAACTTTCGTATGTAGGTCGAATAGTATACATTATAACAAGCCATGTCGCTACGTCAAGGTCCGTTTAATGGTATGTGGAGTACTTTTACCTACGATTGACCTTTGATTCATACTAATATTATGAAATGTGAACGTGTATTAGTTTGTATTTTTTTTTTATTTTTTTTATTGCTTAGATAGGGGGACGAGCTCTCAGCCCACCTGGTGTTAAGTGGTTACTGGAGCCCATAGACATCCACAGCGTAAATGCGCCACCCACCTTGAGATACAAGTTCTAAGGTCTCAAGTATAGTTACAACGGCTGCTCCATCCTTCAAACCGAAACGCATTACTGCTTCACGGCAGAAATAGGCAGGGTGGTGGTACCCACCCGCGCGGACTCACAAGAGGTTCTACCACCAGTATATGTTTATATGTTTATTTGTTCGTGTTTTATATGGAAATAATGCAACTGCTTGACTTTTTTTTTTAAAGTAAAACAAGGCCTAATACTATTACATAAGCTTATTAACACGCTTTTATTAGCTTCAGACGTGTGTATGTTAGTTTGTAACGGAATATTTGAACATGATTTTGAACCCCTTCAAAACTTCGGATTAACTCGAAATTTGGTATACTGATCAAGGACCGATGACAATTAAATATTTAAAAATAATATTGAAAAAATTGAGATTCAACTAAAAAATGAAAAATAAATATATATTTTTTTACAATAAAGCGCTTTTTTACAATAAAATATTTTTTTCTAACACTATTTTTAATTTAAATTTATTAAAATTTATTTTGTATTTTTATTTGGATTTTCTATAAAAGCGTATTTTAGTTACTTTTCTTAAACTATTATTTTTTTTATCTCGAAAAAAAACATTTCATTCTCACGGGAAACAACATAGAAAATTTTCATAGACCATGCGAGTAAAACCGCGGGTAATACCTACGTAATATTAAAAAAAAAGTGCATTACTCTTTTTTTTTTACGGTGTATTAGAATTATTGTGTCACGGTATAACGGTCATTTCGGAATAAAAACGACCAAACAGAAGAACCGCTTTCTTATGTAAATCAGTAAAAACGGTCTTGAGATGTATAGAGAATAAATTGTCATTTATATTGTTGAGAATACACTTCGGTAAACGTTACAGTTGTATCTCTGTAGGGTTGTGATGTTCAAATTGATGAACGATGGTTGTCACTTTCATCAGATTTTTTTAATTTATTTATTTGGGAAACCGACAGTAGAAAATAAACATATCGTCGTTGTCAACCCAAAATCTCTATGTGCAATTTTAGAGATTTTTACTTTTTGACCTTTTCGTATAGTTCACAGCCCTATCTACCGAATAAAAAAACTGTTATGTGTCTATATTTATCTATAGCTTTCGTTTGATATAGTTCTTAAAAATTCACTTTCATATAAATTTTTATACGAAAATGTTTTTACTCGTTAATTCAAAATAGAGTTTTTGCACATAGCAGACTTTGGTTTGACAGCGACGATAAAAGATTAAAAAAAAAATAGCTAAAACAATAACCAAACATGTTTCCACCATCAAAATCACATATAAGTAGAGAGTGAACAGAGGAAAGAAAAAGAAATTTAGAAATTAAACTTTACACAATCCATAAACTTGTTTGCCGTCATCGAAGGTAAAGGTATTTTATTTATAATTAATTATAGATACTTTTTTATTTTTTATTAATAAATAAATAAATATTTACTAACAATCACGCCACGTTAACTGGTACCGTGCTAAGTTCGTAAAGAACTTGTGTTACAGGTACCAGATAACGCAAATAAATGTAAGATTTTTATTTTGCACATACATATATTTAATGTACATCCATAACCATAACAATTTTTTTTTTGGTATTTAGGCGTGTTCAGAATAAAAAATGCTTCATCACAATCAAGTCAATCACTCGTTTATTGATAATGTTATATAATATTCATTTATATTTTTCATTTAACGCATTTGATAACGCCAACACGGATGTCAATTTAAATAGGAATTTTAACTTTAAATCGAACTTCGGTTGTTTTTAATAATGTTCTAATATCCAGTTAGTTTTCCTTTATTATTGTATTATATACTGATTAAATAAAATTGCCGAATTTCAACACGCATTTAAAAATTTCTGAAAAAATAGGAACCAAGTTAGAATTTGAATTTCGATCCAGTGATACGAATGAGATTTGTGGTAGTTTTTAATGTATAAACAACTCCTAATTTATCAGTGTTTACGAACATAGAGTTATAGGACCACGTGCCTGTTGTCATGACAACAAATTTACTGTACTTATAATAATTACGGTAACGTTAAGGTTATAAGAACTAAATCAAATAATTTCCTTTTGGCCGCAAATTTGAAAACGACCCTATTATGATATTTTCGCGCTACAAATAATTATCTCTATATATAAAAATGAATTGCTGTTCGTTAGTCTCGCTAAAACTCGAGAACGGCCGAACCGATTTGGCTAATTTTGGTCTTGAATTATTTGTGGAAGTCCAGAGAAGGTTTAAAAGGTAGATAAATATGAAAACGCTCGGAATTAAATAAAAATAACAAATTTTGTTTTTCCTTTGATGTGTGTTGTTTTAAGTTTATTTTATACATCTTATTTATCGATTGAGGCACTACGAAGTCTGCCGGGTCAGCTAAAATATAATTATACAATTTTTAAAGATATATTCGTAGCGACGTATGTGACACACCTACCAGAGCATGAGTGATATAATGTAACAGAGAACTGGTATTATTATCTGTGCGTACACTGGCCTTGTAATCGAAGTGATTAAAATTTTTTTTGTATATGTTAATTTTGTTTTAATTCCGGCCTGAACGTTCATTGAACTTTTAGTGTGTTGTTTTAATATTTTGATTTGATTACCAATATTAAATGTGTGTATGTATGTATATCGACGCTTGAAAGGCAAACGTGACTAAGCGACAATAACTGCTTTATACATAAATGATAGGCAATAACCATATTCTATCATTCTATCATTCATCTATTCAATATATTTCTAGGTCTATTAAAATCATTTCAATCCTACAGCTAGATTCGTTAAAATATAATTTTTGTCAGGTATTTCAACTTTAAATTAGTCTACTGTAAAGTTCACGCATTGTCGCTTAGTCACGTTTGCCTTTCAAGCGTCGATATATATATATGATTGTGTATATATGTATATATATATACTTTTTTTTGTGTATATATTTGTAACTTAATATAAATTTCATTGCACCTACCACTATTCACTCTGCACTACCTTAGTTTGACTGGTAGAGAATGCCTTAAGCATTACGTCCGCCAATGTAAAATTTACATAAGTGTAATAAATAAATAAATGGAATTGTTTACGTTGAGTTATTATAGCGAAAAGCAAAACTGAAGTTAAAAAGGATCGAAAGCGTTGGTCTTGCGAGTGTTTGTTTGATGCATAGATTTGCGGTCTAGCTTACGGGCGATCTGGTGTTAAGTAATTATCGAAATTCATAAGCATCACAGGCGCCACCAGTCCTACGCAGCTGCAGACATGAAGCAAAAGTCTGCTTATACCAATTTAACTGGTCTCTATCTAGTGGTGGTACGACCTCTTGTCAGTCCGCACGGGTAGGTACCACCACCCTGCCCATTTCAGCCGTGAAGTACTAATGCGTTTAGGTTTGAAGGGTGAGGCAGCCGTTGTTACTCTACTGTGACCTAAGAACTCATAGGTAGGTGGCGGCATTTACTTAATACCAGGTTTGGAGGAATTGTTCGAAATGATACCGGCATCTTGTTTTCACCATCGCACCGCCCGCCACCGAAGTAAAGTTCATCCATACGTGGGCTGTTGCTCGTCTGCCTACAGGGCAATAAAAAAAAAAAAAAGTTGGGCTGTGAGCTCGTCCACCCATCAAAGCAATATATAAAAAATACTATGCAAGCTATACACTTGAGTGTTTCTCGGGTAAAACGGATCTCTATTGTTTATTTTTCAACTCTTCGATTTACTCATTCTGCCTGTCTACAGTTGTACTTAGATCAAATGTCCATTTTAACACCTCACCAGAATCGTATTATTGTTCGGGCCGAATCTTATCAGCCATTGAAATGATGTCGGTCACCGAGCCGGCTGTCGAGTTGAATGGACAAAGCCTTTGATATCAATGAAAACATGTTACGGGATTTAATTTTTTTTTGATAAATTGTGTTTTTTTAGTAATTACAGTCAAAACCGTTTACTGCGACATCGTTTAGAACAACATGCCGGTTATAATAACCTAGAACAAAGGTCCCGGCTGAATGCTATATGACCGCCTTATTAAAAACATTGCTTTATACGACATTGCTTATAACGACATACCTCATAAAACGACCACATTTAACTAATATTTCGGAGAATTAGATCTGTTAGAACGACCGGCTAAGCTGTATTGTAAACAATTTGAATAGGTATCCACATTTGTCTTCAATGGCTATTAAAATCAGGAAAGAAAACAATAGGACTTAGTTTAGTGTAGGGTCTTTTCTAATTCTTAGAAATAAAACACGTGCATGCGGTAGAGTCAAAGCCCGCTTCTTCATATCTCTTCAGTTAGTTTGTTACTTATCTATACACAAGACGCACCAAAACTTTGTGGAGTTAATCGTGAAACTTTTAAAATGTCGCAAAGAAAAAGAAAACAAATTAATATTGAAGAAAAATCTCGTATTATATAAATATATTTTTCCAATAATTCCCTATCGATTTGTTTGTACTTGCACGATACACTTTAAACATCACCGGTTGTTACGACTATCGGTTTTTACGACTGAATATGAGCAGTCCCTTTGATGTCGTTATAACAGATTTTAACTGTATATTTAAATACGAATTACATATTGATAAAATTATGAAATATTCCAAGATCGTTTAGGCATATTTAAGTTAACACGTAAGTTAAAAAAACACAAATAATATAAATAAACAATTCATTTTCTTGGTCTAACCTTAAACCAAACACTCATTGGCTTCGGGTGGCTTAACAACGCCATCTGCTGAAATAGCTTTAGTGTTATTGTGTCTTTAAAGCAGTTATTTGCTCTCAATTATGAAAAAATTAGAAATTATGAAAATATTATTTATAAATTGATTGAAGTTATGTTTGTTTGTTACAGATGCGGGCAAGAGTTTGCTCACGAATCTTGTGCGCATGCGTCGGTCAGCGCTCGGGAAGTCTGCACCCACTCTCTCGGTACACGTGGTCAGTTGGTTTTGTTTTTTAAATTGACTTTTAACTTGACTTATGTACTACCGGAGTACATAGACGTCGGAATGTGCCTGCCGGATTGATTGAGAATCGGAAATAACTTATACGTAAAACTTCAAAGAAAAATGTATGATTTTAGGAACTTATGAAAGAGAAGTGTTCGCAGTTCACAGGTAAAAGTGTGTGTGTGTGTGAGAGAGAGAGAGAGAATACACTTTGTTGCACACCAAAAACACAATTTACATTTAAAAAACAGTCAAAAAGCAGATACATTTGTACAATAGGCGGTCTTATCGCTAAAAGTGATCTCTGATCTCTTCCTCCGGTGTAGAGGAAAAGTGGTCCTCAGAAGTATTTATTATCTCTTTCTCTCGTGGCGGTATATTCAGGTCTGAACCACTGAGTTGGTGGCCGGATCTTTCCAGTCACATTTCCGACCCGGTGGTAGATTCAGCGAAGCCTTGCTCTTGCTAGGGGAGATGTTTGCAAATACATTCAGACTGAGCCCCGTGAGCTCGTCCAGGTTGGGCCAGATTACCCCCTCAAGGCTACTGGCAGATAGAAAGACAATTAAAGAGCGTAATGTAACTTTGGTAAAAACGATTCACCATCGTTTTGTCATCATCATCACCAATCTCCTGCCCTACTCCCAGTCACCTGAGTCGGCGCAACATGTTTTGTCCTTCCACACTTCTCTATAATATACCAATATTTCGCTTACTCCCCTCTTACACATATCGTCTTTCACACAATCCATCCATTTTTTCTTAGGTCTTGTCAAGTCAAAGCCTTTGTCAAGCCTCAAAGTCATTGAGGATAAAAATACAAATATCAGTTATTGTAGGATGTAAAAATGTGTGTTGTGAGGCTGAGTGGTCTGGTCGGTAGCAGTCATGTATAGCGCTTTGAAGGGTAGGCTAGACTCAGACTATCCGCTCTCAATATTTGCGGACCGTCCACTCCCACATACCCCATACGCCCCCTAGGCGCGGGGACCTCGGAGGAGATTCAACCCCCGGCCCGGAAAAAAAAAATTTTGACCCAGGAATGTCGTTAACATATGACGGGGGGGTATTAGCCTTCCGATATACAGTAGTCTGTCTGCCAGTTTACGTCGTCAAAAAATAGCTAGTTTTGTTATCATTTTTAAGAAATCTAATTGTCTTGGCTTACTATGAGCCGTCGAGAGCATTACTTTCAAGAATTTCCATATCATTGCTGTCAAATAACTTTGAATGCTTTTGCTATTTGTCCACGTAAAATTTAGTTCGCTACGATCTCAAAGATTTGTCCGTGAACATTTTAAGGCACCCACACACGACACGAAATGACAAAAATGTTGAACTAAATTAGCTAGTTGACCTTAGGTTTTTTCCTACTCAGTTTTTCACATGATGAATGTTCCATGTTCTTATGAAGACGTTTGTTTTGTCTTTTCGAACGGGAATTGCACTGCAATGCATTTTTGTGGGTCCAAAATATGCGCTTTCTAAGCAGTAGTAACCAAGCGGAGTAAAAAAAAAATTTTTTTTATTGCTTAGCTCACAGCCCACCTGATTGATATTAAGTGGTTACTGTGTCCCATAGACATCTACAACGTAAATGCGCCACCCACCTTGAGATATAAGTTCTAAGGTCGTCTCAGTATAGTCACAACGGTGCCCCACCCTTCAAACCGAAACGCATTACGGTGCCTACCCGTGCGGACTCACAAGAGGTCCTATCACCAGTAATTACGCAAATTATAATGTTGCGGGTTTGATTTTTGGCCAATGTATGCTCTGTTAGGATCAAGATATGCTCTATGAAATCTCCCTAGTTTGTATTCTCGAATTCTATTTGACACTCGCCCACACGTCCGTTGATCACAATCTTTTATTCTCAGAAAGAACAGTGCGTGGTATCTCGAAGACCGTCAAGATTGCCGCCTCCGCCTCCACATCACAGGCTTTCACTTGTGGTGAGTTTATTTGCGCTAATAATAAAACTGTACGCGAGAAAAATCTGCACGTGAAAATCGTAATTGCGTTAGAATCGAAAAAGACGCTGGTCTCTGAAGATAAGTAACGGAATCTTTATGAATTCAATCCCTAATAGCATTAAGTCTTTTAATAGAGAATTCAAGTCCACTGAGTTTCTCGCCGGATCTTCTCAGTGGGTCGCGTTTCCGATCCGGTGGTAGGTTCTGCGAAGCGCTGCCCTTACTAGGGTTAGTCCCAGGTTATAGCCCTGTGAGCTCAGCTACCTTCGGCGAATCTAGCATGACCACTCGAGGTCACTAGAATAGGTAGAAAAAAGTCCTTTAAATTTTCCAGTTTTGTAATGGACTTAAGTAGGTAGGAGCAAAAGGTTGGTACCGGCTCGTAGTAACCTATAAGACTGCTTATCACAAGTGGCTTGTCATCGTCCTTGGTATCTTATGAAGGTTGAAGGTGTTTTCTGATGTCTTTATGAGTCTTAGAGATTGTTTAAAGCATTGCTCAACTGATGGACTCTACATATCCTTCGTCGCGATCCAGCGATGATCATGGAAAGGCGAGTAAGATACTGAATTCGATATATGTCGTCGTGGCGTAGAGGATAAGACGCCCGGTGTGTGCACGGTACTGAGTGGAGCGTTTGGGCCGATGTTCGAATCACGCGGACAGATACCAAATTTTCTAATAAAATACGTAATTAGTACACATTCTCGAATTACTTCTACGGTGTAGATTTACATTATAAAATAACGTCTAGTAATATACAAACTGGCAATAATAAGAATTTGCCTATTTTCTTGCCGTAGTTCCTCTTGTGAGTTCGCACGGGTAGGTATTACGACACTGCTTATTTCTTCCGTGAAGCAGAAATATTTTTCAATTTAAAGAGTGGGACAATCGTTACAACATATGATTGGACTTTAACCCACTTACAGTGATGTCCACGGGCACCGGTAACCACTAAAGATCAAGTGGGCCGTGTGCATGGTCAATAATAATCTGGACAAAAAATAAATAAAAAGACTTGCAGTGTAAAATCATCAAGATATTTTGTATTTTCTTTGTATTACAATGTGGAAAGGCGGTGCTCGATAAGATTGGGTGGGTATAAATAGTACAATGATACCCAGATTTCGTTGTGTCAATATCGATCATCAATCTTGTGATAAAAACAAAAAGGAAGTGAAATCTTGTTTGCTTTTTTACGAGCATAATTGTCGAGCTCACGGTGTGACCTACTATAGATACTACTGCTACCTACATACGTATGTACATACTACTTGCTCAGGATAGCGCATATACGAAAGAGCCTACTACTATTGACGGAATATAAGGAAGAGTCCGCACGGGTAGGTACCATCGCCCTGCCTATTTCTGCCGTGAAGCGGTAATGCGTTTCGGTTTGAAGGGTGGTGCAGCCGTTGTAACTATACTGAGACCTTAGAACTTATATCTCAAGCTGGGTGGCGCATTTATGTTGTAGATATCTATGGGCTCCAGTAACCGCTTAACAGCAGGTGTGCTGTGAGCTCGTCCACCCATATAAGCAATAAGAAAAATTAGTAGATACTATAGTACTATTGTATCTCTGTATCCACATTGAATCTCGTATCAAATATACTTCCGCCTTGATGACGTCATGACTACAAGCCTTGAAAGGTGAAGGTCAATGTACTTAAAGACAATCCGTCTATCAATATTAATATAACTATTTGTGTTCGGAAGTATTACAAACATGGTCATACAGTTGAATTGAATTTAAATTGGTTAGTTTTTTTTTTTTTGTTTTTAGTTCATCGTTAAATATGCGGAATTGCGAATTAGGCTTGATGTGGAACGTTTGAATGACTGTTTCGTTTTTACACTGTGTTGTCTGGTGTTTATTTTTAGTAGGCGATTATAAAAAATTATAATTTTTATTTTGATTAATTTTTAGTTTTAGCTACAGTCAAAATCTGTTATAACGACATCGAAGGGACTGCTCATATTCAGTCGTAAAAACCGATAGTCGTAACAACCGGTGATGTTTAATGTGTATCGTGCAAGTACAAATAAATCGATAGGGAATTATTGGAAAAAATATATTTACATAATACGCGATTTTTCTTCAATATTAATTTGTTTTCTTTTTCTTTGCAACATTTTGAAAGTTTCACGAATAACCCCACAAAGTTTTGGTGCGTCTTGTGTATAGATAAGTAACAAACTAACTGAAGAGATATGAAGAAGTGGGCTTTGACTACCGCATGCACGTGTTTTGTTTCTAAGAATTAGAAAAGACCCTACACTAAACTAAATCCTATTGTTTTCTTTCCTGATTTTAAAAGCCATTGAAGACAAATGTGGATACCTATTCAAATTGTTTACAATACAGCTTAGCCGGTCGTTCTAACAGATCTAATTCTCCGAAATATTAGTTAAATGTGGTCGTTTTATGAGGTATGTCGTTATTACCAATGTCGTAGAAAGCAATATTTTTAATAAGGCGGTCATATGGCATTCAGCCGGGACCTTTGTTCTTGGTTATTATAACCGGCATGTTGTAATAAACGATGTCGCAGTAAACGGTTTTGACTGTACTTATATAGATAATAAACACCCAGACAAAAAGCAAACAATCCGGTTCATCACACGAATATTTGCCTAATGTGGGAATCGAACTCACGACCCTTAGCGTAACAGTCCGCGGCGCTGATCACTGCACCACCTTTTTTTTTCCTGCCTAAGCTGATAGCCTTGAGAGGCTATGTAACCTAACCAGTAGGTGAGCTCACGGGGCTCAAACCTGACGACGTTACTTACATTAATAACCCTAGCAAGATCAGTGCTTCGTAGAATCTACCACCGGATCGGAAACGCGACCCACTGAGAAGATCCGCCGAGAAACTCAGTGGGCTGTGTCTGTGGGTTAACTGCTCCACCGAATTACCTATTAATATTTTGTGTTTCTGATTTACGCATCAAATATATTGAATGTAATTTAAGGAACCCTAACGAATTATATAAATATACATAAAAATAAATATTTAATATGTAAACAAACGATTGAATAAGACAAACATATTAAAGTCCTTGATGAGACCACAGGAGTAACGATTGGTACTTGTTGCATAACGTCGTCCCGTGTTATCGACGTAGGGCTGCCTGTTTCTGCCGTGAAGCAGTAATGCGTTTCGGTTTGAAGGGCGGGGCAGCCGTTGTCACTATACTGAGATCTTAGAACTTATATCTCAAGGTGGGTGGCGCATTTACGTTGTAGATGTACATGGGCTCCAGTAACCACTTAACACCAGGTGGGCTGTGAGCTCGTCCAACCATGTAAGCAATAAAAAAAAAGAGTTTATTAATGTTATTCACATCATAGAAATTGAGATGTTTATAATTCGTTTGAAAGGTTTTAGATGTTAATTTCCCTTTGTATATAACTATATATTAATACGTGAAGCAAAAACTTTGTATCCCTTTTTACGAAAATTGCGCGGACGGAGGAGTATGAAATTTTCCACACTTATAGAGAGTATAGAGAAGAAGTGCACAATGCTAATATTTTTTTTAAATAATGCATAAAAGATACATTAAATCAATAAAGAAAACATTACACACACTACATACACGCCCTGCCGATTATTAGGTTTCCTTATCAGGAACACTTTTGATTCTTATTATATGATTACATTTATGACGATAGATAAATAATTATTTATTGTTGTTCTACTACTTAAACAAATCGGCATCAATAAATCGTGATAAAGATCATAACGTTCGTATGACCTTAAAAATAAGGATCTGTTTCGGAGAACCTTAGGTGTACATATGGCTGTCTGCTGTCGGCTATGTATTTAATTGAGCACAAACGAACAAAATCCGGCAGCGCTTTTTTACGGTTTAATAAATCCTATAAGTTTTTCTTTTTTTTTGCTTAGATGGGTGACGAGCTCACAGTCCACCTGGTGTTAAGTGGTTACTGGAGCCCATAGACATCTACAACGTAAATGCGCCACCCACTTTGAGATATGAGTTCTCAGGTCTCAATGCCCACGGCTGCCCCACCCTTCAAACCGAAACGCGTTACTGCTTCACGGCAGAAATGGACAGGACGGTGGTACCTACCCGTGCGGACTCACAAGAGGTCCTACCACCAGTCACAGTAAAATAAAAACATACAGAAGCATACTGTTCTTTTTATTATTATTTTTATAGTTTAAAGGACTTTCAAACATACGTTCCTCGACATAGAAAGTAAATTCGTGTATAAAAGTTGATCACATGATGTACAATAAATCAGACCAGTGGCTCTCAAACTCTGATAGATTGCGTAATATATATTTGTCTATGTCAACTATACTATACTGACAATACTGGCCAACCAAAAAAGGACTAATGTAGATGATTTCTAGTGTTAAGGTAGAACCCGTAGGGGGAGCAGATATCCGTCTACTTCTTCCGAGAAGCAGTCATGTGTTCCGCTAGGAATGGTGTGACAGTCGTTATAGTATTACAGTTTTCGGTCACATTTCTTAAGGTGACTCAAAGATAGCAAAGAAGTAATTGTTCGGATTAAATAACTCGCATTTCATTAGGTGTATTTCTAGTGTTTATAGATTTTGATTTTTAATTACATAATGAACGACAGACGCCGATATCTTTGGTCGTAAAAGAATAATAATAATAAACTCAAACACAGCTTTGAACATTGCGACTATTGCCAGCCCTGTTTCCGATAAACAATAAGAAAACTGTAAACGCTTTACACTCCAACAATGAAATTAATAAACTTTAGAAATTTAGTATAATCGATGATACCATGTTACATAACTTTGTTTAATCATACATTCGTATGTATAGACATGTATAGACAGACGAAATAGACTGAAGAATAGACCGCCTTCCACCATTTTTTACAACTTTGTGGGTGGTGTTCTTACGTGTAATTTCTGTTTGCGCACATTTAAGAACAAGATAGGCTACCATAGCCATATTAGAGCGCACGAGAGGCGCGGACATTAGCCTTTAAGTTATTGAACAGAAAATTTTGGTCGCCGTTGCCGAAACCGGCTTGGAACCACGATGATGATGATGATTGTCAATGAATATGTAGTTACAATTTCAAGGTCTGAGCGCCCGTGAAAATTTGCTACATTCATCTTCTTCTTCGTCCTAATGTTTACCCGGTCTAATGCCACGGTCCGCTTTTCAACTTCTTCACTTTGCCTGGTTTTCGGTATCGGGTGAGGTTATTCTCCTCCATATCCGCCTTTACCACATATAACATAGATCGAATTGTCTTCAATAATTTACGTTGGCACATGAGCAAGTGATGTAAAGGCCTCCTCGCCTCGCCGTAACAATGAAATCGTAAACCGCACTGGTGAAAATGCTTCACTTAAACGCGGTTTATTTCACGAATAATTCGCATCTTTTGCACGAGAGACGTCGCGTGAAACAGCTGAGCCACACAACGTTGCTATATCATCAACCACTTATTTGCTGTATACAAAACGAATACCGGCATTGAAACGCTTAACCCTTTGCGGTCCTAAGTCTAATTAATATAAGACTAAACTGTATGTCCGATACGTGTGGACAATGAACCTCAAAGAGTAGGAAGGAAGAACAAGGACGGAGCTGTGGAGATATCCTGTTGTCTCTCTCGAGCGTTAGTTTCCTAATGGCGGTAAAGTCAGGATCCATGAAACATCCTATTTTATACGAACCTACCAGATTTAAAACCTTACACCGGTCACTCATATTCGCACGAATACGCAAATCCGCAAGTGTAGGACGACATTTGCAAATGATTATGCAAAGTTTTCGCTGCATTCGTGGTTTTCCAAGCTGTGTCGGTTTTTTAACAGACATCAAAGCGCGCGAACCACGATCCTTCGCGTAGTCTCCCACACATTCGTGTGACCAGTTGCGCCGAGGATTGCGAAGGCAACGGACGTTTCGCTATTTTCATAGATCGTGACGTCTACTGTGTAGCGTATCTTCATCAAAAGAAATCCCATAAAAACAGCATGGCTGTTAATGATGTCTGGGAAAGAATTCAAAGCTCTTTTTCTCTTCAATGTTCTATTGAATTAAAAAGGAGGAGAAATTCGTGAGACATTCGTAAACAAGTGTAGGAGGAAGCGCAAACGGGTTCGCAAATTGAGTACCGAACGAACCCATTTGCACAGCCGCTAAGTTTGCGAATGAATGTTTGACGGCCCTTCATATGCGCGCAAATATTCGTACAATGTACGAATATTTGCACGCATGTGAAGGGCCGGCATTAGACGTTGTCGAACGAATTCGCAAGTTTCTTTATACTTTTATAATAGACATGTACATTGTTGTAATATGTGTTAGACAAGCCGTAAACTCTTTTCATCTATACTAATAAATAAAAACTTACTTGGACAATCATGATATTTCTTTAACAATATACAACATTTTTCTATCGAATTACTTTAACGAACTACAATAATATGTTAAACTATGTACTACAGAACCATTACAGCATTCATTTATCAGCAGCATAACAAATTTTAATACAAACAGTTTACGATGAGACATGAGCATGTTTGTTTGTCCTCGAACGTACAGATTACGTAACGTAATGAATTTTCTATTTGTAAGTCTGTAACTGTGTTTCGTTTATGGTTGTCAAGTCGCAGTTCAGCAAAAATAACCAACTTTCCAGTTTATGTAATTAATTGAAGTACCAATTTTGTACTCGCGTTTAATTTGAATCGTAAATGCCGGTGACATACAAATGAGTAGGGCGTATTTAGAATCATCATCATCATCAGCCCACAGTCGTCCACTGCTGGATATAGGGCTCTCCCGATCTACACCAATGAGCCCGATCTTCGACTCTCCTTATCTTCCACCTCTTGCCGGCCACCGTTCGGAGGTCATCGAACCAACTAACTAGGGGTGTCCCGCGCTAATTTTCCCGTTGCGCGGTCTCCACTCGAGAACCCGTCTGCTCCAGCGATCGTTTTTGAATAGGGTAGGTTATATCGGCCAGTTAGCGATTCCGCGTTTGCTTTGAAGAAAGATTTTGATCTCTTTATGCGATGAATATTGTGAATTCGAAAACACCTGACGAAAAAGACTGACAGCCCTACAGTCATTAACTTCCGTGTTACCACACGGCTGACCCCCAAAGGTAAGTAGTTTAACATCGATTTTTGTTTTTGAAAATTCCGTTTTTTTGCAATCATATAAAAAAATGAATGTGGTAATCTTAATCTAGCTTTTTATTGCTTGATGTTGTCCAGTCTATAATCGCGTCGTGAATACAATGCCGCTTATTTAGCTCGAGACATACAATGACAGTCTCAACTGCGTAGATACAACAGCTTTTCGATCCTTTAAGCTGGAATGCGTAACTGCTTCTTGGAAAGCTAACAATCATGCGTTGTTGTTAACTTGACTCATGGATTAGGATGCGCTGTCTGAGGGGCTCCTATTAAAACCGACAAAAGTAAGAGAATCATGACTTGCCTTTTAAGGTTAAGGTGGAAGCGGCAGGTCATTTATGGGATTAGGGTAGACCCATCAACGCCATCACAACTACTTCCCTGTCTAAAAAAGGTCTCACTCACAATACCAATAATAATAGATTAATACGTGAAGCAAAAACTTTGTATGCCTTTTTACGAAAATTGCGCGGATGGAGGAGTATGAAATTTTCTACACTTATAGAGAATATAGAGAAGAAGTACACAATACACAAAAAAATTATGCATAAAAGATACATTAAATCAATAAAGAATACATTACACACACTACATACCATGTATTTGACGCACACACGCATGCATACTATTTACTGTCAAACTTTTGTTCTTGACGTCTGTTGTCAAATTGAGAATAGAATATGGTTTGCCTTTGTTAATATTTTTTTTAGTGTAGTCTTGGCGAAATTTGTGATTATAGAAGTATAAAATACAATCATCATAATAGTGTACAAACTTACAATTCCAATTAATTATAGTCGAATTTCAACTACTGCGGGACCTCTAGTAATAATAGATACGTCATCCGTTTTTCTGTATTTAAGTGTTACGTCGATATTGCGTTAGTGAACACGTGTTAAGTTGGTATGTTTTTTATTTTTAAAGATCACACGCATTGCACTTTGAGAAACTTTGGTATAAATCGTTAACTTATTCAATCGTTTATCATTTTTGTTTCAATAAGTTTCAGTAGGCAATAATAAATAAATAAATAATAAATAAATAAATAAATATTTACTAACAATCACGCCACGTTAACTGGTCCCGTGATAAGTTCGTAAAGAACTTGTGTTACAGGTACCAGATAACGGAAATAAATGTAAGATTTTTATTATACACATACATATATTTAATATACATCCATAACCCTGGAAAAGACATTTATATTTATCATACAAATATCTTTACTTGGCGGGATTCGAACCCGCGACCCCCTTGTGTAGTGACCATGTCACTTACCCCTACACCAGACGGTCGTAATAATAATAATAATAAAACGTACGGCTGGAATTTTAGAAAACGCTTAAAACGGTGTTCACAAACTTAAAAAGCAAGACGTTGCTTAAGCATGCTTACAGCGAAAATGTACTTAATATGAAAGTCTAGACGCCCGCAAGTAATGGTATTACAGCCAGACCCTACGAGACTGCCGTAATTAATTGGATTCTTAGAAATAATGGACGCATGGTCGCTCTACGGTTTTCATTAACATGTAAAACCGAAGTTATATAGAGAAAAGTATTCATTTAAAAAAAAAAAAAAATGTTTTGACAACTTAAAGGCTGCCTCACTGCTTGGTGCGAGTTTTTAACGTTCTCGACAGGGTAAAGGCTAACTCAAATTTGTATGCAGTTGGAAAAGCGTCACTAGCGGCAAGCGTTTTTTTTTTTTTTTCACAGGAGAAAATCGCCGGATGCCCACCCGCGCGGCAGGTGGGGTATGTGGAAGTTGAACCTCACTAAAAACTCCTGCCGTTCACAACCGGGGCCCTACCTCGGACCGGGCCGGAGCCCAGTCGGGGCTATTGAGACGGCGGGACAGGGTTGACGCAGAGCACATTACATCCATCCCACTGTCCCACGGACGAGCGGCAAGCGTAGGCAAACGTTCCAAGTCCATAAAAATTTGAGTTAACTTTTACGCTATCGAGAACGTTAAAAAACTCGCTCTAAGAATACAGGTAGCGTCGGACCTCGACTATACAGAAATGCTATTACTAGGTTTATCGGTTTTAACCCACTCACATGTTCCCAACTACGGCTCACCACTGTGGGTAGTTCATAACCCGGTAAATCTTAATATATCATTATAATTCTTCTGTCCGTGTGTATGTTGGTGAACTCCTAAACGGCTCAATCGATTTTGATGATTTTTTTTTGTAGGTTCAAAATTTTATGTATATATTGAGTTGGAATAACGCCCTAGCGGAAAACATTCCCTACGTTGTTCCAACTCCATACAAATTTTGGTTAAAAAACTTTCACTAAGTACACGTCCCTATGCGACATGATAAGAAGACACGCTGCGTCGAACCCACGTAATGCGGTATAAGGTCAAGAAGAAGAACGGCGTATCGTCATCCCACCACGAGTCAGAAACATGAACTCTTATATTCTATGAATAATGACGTGTTTTGTTTGACCTTGATAATACGCACTGTCGCAAATCGCGAGCACACTAAGATTTTCGACTTCTATGTCCGTGAGTCATCGAGCTGTGTAATGCCAAAGATCTGCCTCAAGGTGAAACGTAATGACCGTATCTACGAGTAGATCGCGTCATAAAAATTTATAAAGTCTCGGTAGTACATACGGTCGAAGTGTTACTGGTTTTGCACGGTGAAGGCAATGTCAATGGTATAGTGAATTTTGTGTCAACTGATGTAGTAATATAGTAAAAGGTTATTGGAAGATTATAGGAATGATAGTGCGTAGATTGATCACAGAAGACTCGGGACTGACCTCAGTATTATTAAATTGCTATTGTACTCTCATAACCTTGAAAGGTTTATCTGGATTAATAGAACAACAATCGAAGAACATAGTTAGTTGTAAGACTTGTTACTTAAATTTAATGGATTATCAAACCACTATTTTTGTCAAATACCGTCTGTGGTATGAGCCTAACCATATCTTACTACCTAACTGCCTATTATCTATTCAATTGTTGTCGTAAGCTCTAGTGACAATTTCTACTTTTTTTATGATTGAAGGATTACTGGTGGCCCGTAGGCCTTTCCAGTTTCACCAGGACAGGTGGGCGAGCAAAGGCTCAGCCAGGAGTGGGATTTGCTAACAGCTGCCCGAGCGCCTCCGAAGCAGACCTAACAACTCAAAAGCAATTGCTTCGCGAATGAATCTACTACCGGATCGGAATCGCGACCCGCTGAGAAGACCCGGCGAGAAACTCAGCGAGCTGATGCATGGGTTAGGTTGCACGCCGACCTCTTTGTCGAGTTCGACGAGTACGGTTAGCGGGGTTCCTTAGCCTGCTCTTAGTGTTAGAGCTGAAGGCGTCTAATGCAAAGGTTATTGGATCAGATGGATCTGTAAGGACGTGTCTAGGGCGTCGTCGGTAACTGGCTTCTGCGTGATCAGAATTAGGGGAGTAGTCAGCGGCGGCAACGATAAGGCGATTATCATGACGCATGGTCTTATCGAAGTACCGTTCTGACGCTGACTTCATGTATTTCCGGATTGAATTTCTACCATGAATGCTCTGTCCGCGTTTGCAAATACAATTGAACCTCGGTTCTGATAACCGATTAACATCAGGAGATTAGATTACCATGTTCTATCACGCCGTTTTAAAATCTAGAAGTTTCCTAGAAGTCCGGCAACAACTGCCAATCCTCGCCACGATCGAATGACCGAATCGCGTAGACTACGAACGAACAAAATGATATTCACAAGATTTCTATTCCAATTGAGTTCTATCAGAATCTAAGCGATTGAAGGCCACGAGTAAACAACGTAACAGGGGCTCATTGCTGGCTGGCAATCAAAGTTTGGAAAGTGAACTCAAGTGGAACAAATCTGTGAGAAGTCCTTGCTGAATATTGGATACACGTGTATATTTTTATTGATTTAGTTGAAGTTACAGATGTAAGCTTTGTGTTGACGTTGACGTTGACAGAACCATTAATATTTGGGTATGTAGGTAGGTATCAGAAAAACATTCAACCATTTTTAATAAAACTCCTTGTGAATTAGCTTAATTATAAAAGTAAAAAGGACGATTCAAATTTGAATATAAGAACAGTAAAGCATGAACATTTAATTGTCGATTCTCTGTTTTAGGTNGTAAGCTTTGTGTTGACGTTGACGTTGACAGAACCATTAATATTTGGGTATGTAGGTAGGTATCAGAAAAACATTCAACCATTTTTAATAAAACTCCTTGTGAATTAGCTTAATTATAAAAGTAAAAAGGACGATTCAAATTTGAATATAAGAACAGTAAAGCATGAACATTTAATTGTCGATTCTCTGTTTTAGGTTAGTACATAGCTATTTCATTAGTTGATATTTGTTAAGTAAAAGTTTAACTGTATTTAATAAATAAAACTCTGTTTTAGATGAATCACATAGTGTTTTGTTTTAAGAAGAAAGATAATAGATAATCTTATACAGATATTGACTTTTGAGTCGGGATGGAATATAAACGTCGATATATTTTTTTGGCTAACCGTTCTTAAAGCTCACCCTTTTTAAGAACGGTTAGCTGGTAGATAACTCAATTGTTGAGTTAAGCTCGCCATTTTATAAACTTTCGCAATTATTATATTGTATTACCTGTGTGTACAATAAAGAATAAAGAAGAATAATAAGGAAGATATTATGTAAATGTGGTATACATTATATACCATGTAAGTTAAAACCGAAATAGTAATCAACATCTTATTTTGGAAAATCATTTTACCGTGTCTTGAATCAAAAATTTAGTACATAACCCGACTACCAGCGGTTTCCAAGCGCTATGATATGTCCTTTAAACAAAGCCTGAATAGAGTCCTTAGCGATATTCGCGTGCGACTTTTTTCTTCCTACCTATTCGATAGTAGCCTAGGGGCCTATTTTTTATTTATTGCTTAGATGGGTGGACGAGCTCACAGCCCACCTGGTGTTAAGTAGTTACTGGAGCCCATAGACATCTACAACGTAAATGCGTCACCCACCTTGAGCTTCAGTTTTAAGGTCTCAGTATAGTCACAACGGCTAGCCCACCCTTCAAACCGAAACGCATCACTGCTTCACGGCAGAAATAGTCAGGGCGGTGGTACCTACCCGTGCGGACTCACAAGAGGTCCTACCACCAGTAAGCTATTCCAGCTACTCACAGACCGCGCACGAAAGTTCGCACTTGCGGTCAAGTGGCTCAAAGCGAAGTATCGTGACTGATTTACTGCACGGCATAAGATTATAATTCTATCGTACTTATAATACGGTCATAAACACTTAATCTAACAAAGGAGAAAGCCCATTTTGGGCCTAAGCGTTACACGAATGGGATATGTACCAAAAAATTCGTCTATTTTGCTTGATTAACCTATTGAAATCTTAGCTTCATTGACAATGGCCAAGTATAGAAAATAAGTTGAATTCAATTTTTTGTTTTCAAACAATCTTTGTAAACATCTGCAACACTTATACGTAACTAGCTCCACAAACGTGCGGATTAGAATTAGAGCATCCATAAAATAGGATCGATTTAGTGGAAATCGAGTGTAAAAAATTATTAATATATAATACTCTTTTGCTTTAGAATAAATGACTGTTTTTATAGGTATTTTAATCAATGTAAATAGAGTATGGCCATCGAATCGTGACACAACTACTTACAATGGCGGCAATTCAAAATATCTACAACTGACAACATTAAATATAGCATAAAAGGGTAGTTTTGCATTTTTAATATTAATGTGACTACGCCATAGAAAAACACAAATGTATCAAATCGTGTTATGTTATCTTTAATGTTGCCAACTGAAGATATTTTGGATTGCCGCTATTTAGTTGTGCCATGATTCGCTGGCCAGACTATAAACTTAATCTCATTGAATAACGTAACGTAAAGCACCAAAATCTACTAACAAAAATCATTAAAAGAAAAAAATAACTGTGCCATTTAGTTATGACACGAAATCATGTCGGCAACTGCGGCAATTCAAAATATTTTCAACTGGCAATCTTAAATATAACATGAAAAAGTCGATTTGGTACTTTGAGTTTTTCTATGGTGTAGTTACATTAATAATTTTACTGGTGGTAGGATCTCTTGTGAGTCCGCCCCTCCCGCCCGCCTATTTTTGCCGTAAAGCAGTAACGCGTTTCGGTTTGAAGGGCGGGGCGGCCGTTGTAACTATACTGAGACCTTAGAACTTATATCTCAAGGTGGGTGGCGCATTTACGTCGTAGATGTCTATGAGCTCCAGTAACCACTTAACATCAGGTGGGCTGTGAGCTCGTGGATAGGTATCTAAGCAATAAAAAATAAAAATAAAAGAGGCATGAAATAAAATGAAATGAAATGTGATGAGATAATATGGGAGCACGTAATGATTTATATTTTATATAAAAAAGTTATCATATAAATATAGTTTTTCATATAAAAAAGTTTTCATTAAAATTAAAATAAGACTGACCTAAAGGTCTTAGTTACCAGGTCATAAAATCCCTTAAAAAATCATTTCGTGCGCAGCGCGTTTCGCATTACGTTGTTTTTAATTTTTGGCTTTCGTTCATTTTCGTAAACAACCTAACGCGCGATTTCTCGTAACAGGTTCCATTTTTATTTTAAAGCAACCTGTTGCTGCAACAGGTTTCGTAAAAAATTATTCATCTTTAGTAGGAAACAGCCTCAAAAATATCGTTTTTATTAAAATATCTCGAACAATAAACATAACCTAAAATGTAAACATTGTCTGATTTTACCAATTTGGCGATTGCTGGGAGACCTGAAAATTGGGCTCATGAAACCTTCTTAGGTATTGTAACTTATGCCCAAATTCTAGCACTGTAACGCCAGGCCCAAGTTTGTATGGATTTCGGGTTTGTCCTTTGGAAATTCCGTAAGCCCATAAGTTTTATGTTTGAAGGTTATGTAAGATATGATCTTGGACACGCCAATTTAAATCATAATTGTAACGTTGTAAAGCCTCTATTCGCTAATAGCTTGGGAAATTCGTGGCGAAGGATCGTGCTAATCAGTGGACGTCCAGACATTGAAGTTCTTTATGATAACTTGTTGCTAACGCTACGAAAATATGAAAAGCCGCTTTTATTATATGCAGGTCTTCTGTGATAAGAACTGTGCCCAGTGCACAGATTTCACTGTAAAATTTTATATACGTCGTCGTGGCTTAAAGGATAAGGATATCATATACCATTACTTCGCTCACTTCCCTCTTACATATATCGTCTTTTACCCAATCCATCCATTTTGCTTTAGGTCTACCTCTTCCTCTTCCTCTAAATTGGAATCTATACTAATATTAGAAAGAGGAAAGATTTGTTTGTTTGTTTGTTTGTTTGTGTTGAATAGGCTTCGAGACTACTGAACCGATTCGAAAAATTCTTTCACTGTTTGGAAGCCACACTATTCCCAAGCGACATGGGCTATAATCTTTTTTGAAAAAAATATGGGTTCCTTACTAAAACTCCAATAATATAACCCACCCAAGGTGTAAAAAAATTACCTAAAATATTCTTTACATCGCGTGCCCTGCGAAAACTATTGATGATAGAATAAAAGAATGTACTACGACTTTGTTGAACAAATTATTATTTACAAAAAGTGTCCGACAGCATATGTCTAACTATTATAGCTATGTCGCAATATGTGTTATTTTATTTAAAAAAATAAAACATCTCAAATATCGTTGAAATTTTTGTTAAAGACCCAAGCGGAGCCGGAACGGGCCGCTTGTTCCTAATAAATTGAATCAATGTGTTTGGTTAAAATATTTATTGAGAGCTACTTACTGGATTTTTGTTCTAGAATGTCTAGAATGTTCTGGTATGTTACGTTTGTCGTCAGATCGGGTCAGGGAGGTGCAGTTCCCCGGGCACCGGTCCGCTGTCTCCGGCCGAGGGTCCGCGATGGCCTCACGCTCACCACCCGCACCCTCTGCACCACGCGCTTCTCTCGTCCAGCGTGAAACGCGGCAAGGAGCTGTGAGTACCTTGATGTGATTTAACTATCTTTTTCACTACATAGTATAAAACAAAGACGCAAGTTCTCTGTCCCTATATCTGTCCCTATGTATGCTTAAATCTTTAAAACTACGCTAAGGATTTTGATGCGGTTTTTTTTAATTGATAGAGTGATTGAAGAGGAAGGTTCACATATATAATAACATCCATTAAATAGTGGAGAAATCAATAATATATTACAGTTTCCGAAGCGAAGCGAGGGCGGGTCGCTAGTCTTCTATATTATAAAGCTGATGAGTTTGTTTGAATGCGACAATCTCAGGAACTACTGGTCCGATTTTAAAAATTCTTTCAGTGTTAGATAGCCCATTTATTGAGGAAGACTATAGGCTAACTATATATAATATAGGCTATAATAATATCATGAGACCCATACAAGTGGAGCACCAATAAAGAATGTTTCTACAGTCGATCGATAGTTTAAATAAATATAACTTATGTTTCCGATGCACGTAACATTTTGGCGTCAGTATGGTTAGTGCGATTTTTTAACGTTCTCGATCGCGTAAAAGTTAACTCAAATTTGTATGCAGTTGTTGCATGCAGTTGCAGGAACAGCGGCCCCTAGCGGCAAACTTAGGCAAGCGTTACAACTCCATACAAATTTGCGTTAACTTTTACGCTATCGAGAACGTTAAAAAACTCGCTCTGAGCACACAACTGTGCAGTAATACAAAGTATTGCGCAATATCCTGAACTTATAAACAATCTTTTAGTCTCGGTACTCGGTGATTATTCATCGCACTTAATTTATTATTATTGAAGATAAAGTTCGTTCAACTTTATCTGAATAGGAATATGAGGATATATTAACGCTATGTTAAGTAATCGATATAGTTTTCAACAAAGCATGACCAGAAAACTGTTTCGAGGCTTGCATTTTAAAAGGTCTTTCTTATCTTTCATTTAGTTGGACAAACGAAAGGTTGCCTTTGATGATCAGCGGCTTCGGAGCTTTTCCTACTTTCTGAAAGGGTTAATGAAAGAGACAGCAATATCTATTATATTAATACGTGAAGCAAAAATGTTGTATCCCTTCTTACGAAAATTGCGCGGACGGAGGAGTATGAAATTTTCCACACTTATAGAGAATATAGAGAAGAAGTGCACGATGCTAATATTTTTTTAAAAAAATGCATAAAAGATACATTAAATCAATAAAGAAAAGATTACACACACTACATACCATGTATTTGACGCACAAGCGCGTGGATACTATTTATTTATTGTCAAACTTTGGTCAAATTGAGAATAGATTAAATATTGTTTGTCTTTATTAATATTTTTCTATAGTGTAGTCTTGGCGTTGAAAATACAATCATAATAGTGTACAAACTTACAATTCCAATTAATTATAGTTGAATTTCGACTACTGCGGGACCTCTAGTATTTTTAAACACCCGCGTTTCGTTTTAAAAGCTTATCAAAAATTCACACTAGCAGTAACGTTTGATCTGTCAACTATTCTTTTGTTAAAGCGGTTGAAACTTGTTAATACCGGTTTGTAATTTATACGGAGCACTCTCAATAGAGTTGTCCATTGTTTGGCCATTGTATCGTCTGCGTTTAAATTGGTAATTGGCGTAGTGGCGGCGTATAGAATATAAATTGTCTGCTACAGTTTCGACTAGGGTACGTAGGGCTTCACAATTTTATTCACATATTATTATTATTATTGCCCTTGTAGGCAGACGAGCATACGGCCCACCTGATGGTGAGTGGTTACCGTCGCCCATGGACTTTAGAAATGCCAGGGGCAGAGCCAAGCCTCTGCCTACTAATCACTATACCTCACCTTACCTTTATTCACTATACCTTAGACCTTATATCTCAAGGTGGATGGCGCATTTATGTTGCAAATGTCTATGGGCTCCAGTAACAACTTAACACCAGGTGGGCTGTGAGCTCGTCCACCTATGTAAGCAATAAAAAAAAACTGGACTTATCGGTCTAGATAGGGTTGATGCACTGTATCCCGGTTTTTTTGTTGCTTTGATGGTTGGACGAGCTCTTGGCCGTTTGGTGTGAGTGGTTACTGGAGTCTACAGACGTCAACAATCTACATTGAGTTCTTGAGTTATAAGTCTTATGTTTTTATAGTATAACGGCTGTCGCACCTTTCAATCCGAAACGTGTTACTGCTTCACGCTAGAAATGTTCAGGGTGGTGGTATCTTGTAGGAAAGCAGTAGTAGTGTATTAATATCCGTATTTGGCTTGAGGGAAACTCTGGATGTCACCAATATCTAAGATTTGTTAGTATGGGATTCGAACTTAAATCTTTCTTCGTTCATAATTAAAGACATTGTTAAATTGGTGTTACTAACAGCCCCTCATCCCACTGAGTTTCTCGCCGGATCTTCTCAGTGGTCGCATTTCCGATCCGGTGGTAGATTCTGCGAAGCACTGCTCTTGTTAGGGCCAATGTTAGCGATGTCTCCTGGTTTGAGCCCCGAAATCTCACCTACACGTTAGGGTTAACTGACATAGCCTCGCAAGGCTATCAGCTTAGGTAGAAAAAAATGGCCCCATGCGTTGGACTGATCAAGTAAAAAACCTTACCAAAACCCCACTTACCCAGTGCGTGCGCTCGGGGCTCAAACCGGAGGTATTGCTAACACTAACTCTAGCAAGAGCAGTGCTTCGCCGAATCTACCACCGAACCGTAAGCGCGACTCACTGAGAAGATCCGTCGAGAAACTGTGTGTTTATGGGTTAATTTACTCGCCGAGCCATTCGTCGCAAGCGACGGGTTCGGCGAGGGAGGACGGTGACCGCCACCTTGTGAGAGCGAGCCATCATACAACGCAAGATATTTGACATATGCCTGCATCTCGCTTACGACATTTTCAAGACAAGCTTTCATATATACAAGTCCTGAACAACAACATTAGGACCGTCGGTCTACCGAGCAATATCACCCGCTCGGTGGAAAGTTTTTCGTCTTTATATCTACATCCTCATTGAAACAGGGCGATTATTATTATAATACCATTGAGGCTTTGACCTCGTCTCACGATCGGTTCTGACATTCGTGCTGTGGTATTTACGCATCACCGCAGCACAAAGTTTCGTATTACCACATGATATTGAATTGTACCACTCTATTATTAAAGACTAGCGATCCGCCCTCGCTTCGATTTGGGAACTGTAATTTATTATTGATCCTATTGAATTTTTTTAAATACAAATCTGGTCCTGACTATAACAATCACAAAAAAAAAGAACTTATCAAACAAAAAATCTAATCTTTCCCCGTTTTATATTCACGGTTCACTATTTTGGCGATAATTACTTACAAATAAAAGATAGATATATGCTGTATCTTGCGGGATTTTTTGTAGGCCCGTTTAAGATAAACATTTTCATTATCTTCTCTATATATAAAAATGAATTGCTGTTCGTTAGTCTCGCTCAAACTCGAGAGCGGCTGAACCGATATGGCTAATTTTGGTCTTGAATTATTTGTGGAAGTCCAGAGAAGGTTTAAAAGGTAGATAAATATGAAAATGCTCGAAATTAAATAAAAATAACAATTTTGTTTTTCCTTTGATGTGTCCTCCGTCGCGCCGATTCCTTTTGTTTGTTTTAAGTTTATTTTATACAAAAGTTTAGGTCTTTTATTTATCGATTGTGGCACTACAAAGTCTTCCGGGTCAGCTAGTACTTTATATAATAATAAGTGTAACAACTCCAACGGTTTTTGAGGCGCACGCCAGAATAGCTCGGAGATGACAGATTTTTTTACTTTTTACTTGACTGTTATCGTTATATTTTTGGTAATTCACACTATATCTTAGTAAATTATAGTTTAACTGTCATTCTGATGTGTAAGCTATATTAGTGTAAAGTTTCATCAAAATCCATTCAGTAGTTTTTGCGCGAAACTGTAACAAACATACATCCATACATTCTTACAAACCTTCGGGTTTATAATATTAGCAGGATGTTGTAGAAAAACAAAACAAAAGAAAGCAAAACAATCTTAGCCGATGTCAAATGCTTAGAAAAACAAAATTAAATTAATAGTATGTACCTAAATATGAATTAACCCTTTGACTGCCCCATGTAGGACACCGGTGCCCTACGCGGCGCACTGAAGGAATTATGTCGATTTCTCTCTTCCATCTTCTGATTAAGGCACCGGAATATCTAGTAGACTCTGGTAGACTGGAATTCGAATATACTGGGAATGAATCAATTTCTAAGAGACCTAATAGATTAAATCAAACATTAAAAATGAAAGAAGGTAAAGTTAAGCAATCCAGGCGCTTAGTAATAGAAATCGACATAATTACTTCAGAGCGCCGCGTAGGGCACCGGTGACCTACACGGCAGTCAACGTGTTAAGGTTGTTAATAAAGGCTTCTTTATCTTTATCTTTATATTTATTATTTTTAAAAAACTTTGTAAAAGCAAGAAATAAATGGCTTATTATTATTATACTATCTATATTTATTTAAAATCTTGTTAATTACACAATATTTTTCAAAAAAGGTATAAAAAAATATTGCACTTTATAAAAAAACACTATGTTTACGCCATCTATTGGTCAACTGGAACAGACTGCTTAATTCCATCATTTTAAATTTATCGAATGCGCCATCTACCGACGTAACTTTTTTTTGTTTGATTTCATTCCGATTCCATTTTAAGTATGTTCAATTCAAGAAAAACCTTTCAACGACACAATGCGATTAATTTATAAAATTATATGTAATGTATCAAAGGAAGATTAAAGGTGGAATACTATTATAAAAACGGCCTATTTTCATTTTAAAATCGCTAATACGACGAGGAACGAACCTGCTCCTGCACACACTATATAAAAATTATTATTACATATTATTATTTTCTTTATAGAAAATCATTCTAGAACGATAACATTATATCTAATGACACAATCGTATTGTTTACATGTCAAACCGAATCAGAAACAAGGATATGTGAGTACCGTTTATTGATTTATTTAATTACATTGCCCGTCTCGAGTTCAATGAACCTCTTGAACGATATCGCAACGTTTAGAATTGAAGTGGTATAACTTAAAATTTTTAAGAAATTTATTTTTATATTTCGAAAGATTTATAAACATGTATTTTATTGGCTTAAAAATTAAAGTCTCTTTTACTCGAGAAAGGACAAAACGATGCCTCCAATGAACACTACTACTCTAACTCAAAATTTTGAAATTTTCGTCTTTCACGCAAATCGCTTCACTATTTTAAAATTATTACAAATTCATTATTGATGGGGTTCGAAGCAAGAGTAAATCAGCTAGTTACACAAGAAAAAAACCATAAATATATCTGCAATAATAAAGACTTTATCAACTTTTTTTTCGTTTAAACGCTCCTCCTGTAAACCTACGAATTTGGAGTTAGAATAGTGTTCATTGGAGGCATCGAAAAATACTTTTGCCATTTCTTTTAATTCAAGCGCTTACTGTGGTGTAACATAGAAATCGAAAAAAAAAAATAAATCAATTTTTTTTTAAGGAATATAGATTAGGCCACTTCAATTCTAAAGGTGCGATGTAATATCCGACGGATAAAAGGCTTGGTTTAAGCAGCATTTCGCTTAATACGCCACATTTATCTTTGTAATAAAAAAAATGGGTTTTATTATTAATCAACAGTTTGATGTTGTTGTTATTTGAACTTCAATTAATTATTCAAATATCTGAAGAAGATTTTTACTTATGATATGTTTTCCAAATTTTAAATATTAAATGGCTCTCGTGTAAAGTTGCAAAAATGTGGCTTAAGCCAAATAGGCTTTTACCCGTCGAATTATCGTTCCCAAAGAAAAAAAACAATCGGGATCAGGTTTTGTGATCTCGAATGTTCTAAACCGAAGGTGACGTTTGATTGAGGTGTTCGAAGATTATGTTCTTTAAAGATTAATTCAATTAGCTGTGACGTCACGGAAAATGACCCGGCTTAAATGATTTATTTTTTGATGCGTCTTGTTTGTGTATTGAAAAATGCTATTGACTAGGCAGCTGGCTGGTTAACTGATTTGATGTTGTCTTTTATATTGATCGAATTAATGACACGCCGAAAGTGATTGCTCGGAAAAAGTGGAAGTTGGCTGGCCACATATGCCGTCGCACTGACGATCGGTGGGGCACAGAAGTACTGGAGTGAAGATATCGTACTGGACGTCATGATGTGGGCATACAGCCAACGAGGTGAACCGATGACCTGGTCAAAGTAGTTGGTAGAGATTGGATGAGAAAGGCAAGAGACCGAAGAGAATGAGGTGCACTCGAAGAGACCTACACTCAGCATTGGGTGGACACGATTTGAAGAAGAAGATGACACGCCTGATCGTTGCCATTGAACGCCGACAGTGACGAGGGCATAGTCAGGCAACTGATAATTGTTGATTTAATAAAAAAAAATCTTAAGGCCGGATCATTTTTCTGAAAACAACCTTATTTTTATATCTTCGTGTGCGTGTAGATGTTTGATACGTTATGGGTAATTAAAAGATGATATCATCGGATATTCGACTCTTATGTTTGTAATGTTGATTTACAGAGCTGAATACTGATAATCAAATTAAAATGTACATAGCGTATATTGCAAGACGTGACGTGATACTAACAACGTTCACTTTTCGGCAAAACGGATACAGCATAGTATTAAATTCTCATATGTATGAATATACATCGTCGTGGCCTCAAAGATAAGACGCCCGGTGTAGTCGTATCGAGCGATGCGACTGTACCGGTGTTCGAATCCCACAAGCAGCTACCAATTTTTGTAATGAAATACGTAACTCATGTTCACGAATGACTTCCACGATCTTGGAAATAGCATTGTGTAATAAATATCAAACTAATTTTTTTTTGTTTTGGTTTTGGGTACGGGCTTGACGTTGTGATGTCTACGGGCTCCACTAATCACCAGATGACCAAGATCTCGTTTATCAATGACGGATATACCTAATGCATTTTATTACTGCATTAGCAATATGGAGTCTTTGCGGCACATGTATTGGTGACGTCACGCAGGCGGCCTGTCGTAAATAAAACTCATGCCAAATAGTTATACATGATAGCATGATAGGACATGCTGCGGTGACACCACGCTATGTGGGATAAGGTTAAGAAGAAGTATTGGCACACCAGTCACATGCATTAAATACGTATTTTATAACTCTCAGAGAAACACATTGGGTGTAGAATCTGCAGGGTTTCCGACTTAGCTGTATGACACATACTTGCAAATTGGAAACATTCAAACAGTTCAATCGGTAACATGACATACGTACGTCACGTTGCGATACGACAACATTAAGGCAAGCCACGATAAGACAGACTTTTCTATTAGCGGATATGTGGAAATTTACCAAAGGCCGGAAAGGAAATTTACCAGAATTTTGACATTCAATTAGATCTCGTTACTTCGGCGGGTCATGGTCACGGGTAAACTGAAGACTCCGGGTAGGATTTTAGATACAACTCTTTACGCTCTTTCCAGTCCGGTTTTGACCGACACCTTGGTCATGTCATCGAATATCGGCGATAACATCCAAAACGACTAGAAAGAGGGTGGATTTTTTTTGTCTGAACCCTTTAGGTATCAGTCTTGATAATGCAGATAGCTGCGAAAAAATAAAACAACTGATGTAATTTTAAATACCAGGCGATATCTGAGGTGTCGACATTTTTTTCTTTAAATTATTATCATGTTGTCTTCTTGTCAACAGCGACGGTCGCAGGTGGTCGGTGGCATCGCTGCCCTCCTCTGGTTACGGGACCACGCCGGGCAGCTCGAGTCTATCAGTAAGTGTTCAAACACTACCGGATGATTTGGAACCAAATTAACGCATTATAAGAACTCTGTGCTCAGTGCGGGTTTTTTAACGTTCTCGATAGCGTAAAAGTTAACGCAAATTTGTATGGAGTTGTAACGTTTGCCTAAGTTTGCCGCTAGGGGCGCTGTTCCAACTGCATACTAAATTGGCTTAACTTTTACGCTAACGAGAACGTTAAGAAACTCGCCCTAAGCACACAGGGGTGTTGTTGAAATTTTGAAGCCCTAATTTGTGAGCACTTTGTGATGATGATTCGTTTAAAGCTCTGATACCGTAAGCAATCTTTATTCTTGACTACCTCCACTTTTACATAACGTTGACAGCTCTAACCATCGACGGTGAGTGACAAGGAAAATTATGCCGATTTAAAAAAAATCTTACATTTCTATTCAAACAAAAGTACTATTTTTTATTATCATTGCACATGTAAGTGCTGGGAAGCAGTCGTGCGATCCAGTTTCGCAGGGTTGCGATAGTCGTTATAACAACATAAATACAGCCTAGTTTTCTGGTTTGGACAGAGATTCGGACAACATAAACACAGCCAATCAACGAACCCTATAATTAAGTCTGTTAATTTAGGCCCTTGATACCATCTACTATCTATATAAACGGCCGTCTGGTGTAGTGGTAAGTGACATGGTCACTACACAAGGGGGTCGCGGGTTCGAATCCCGCCAAGGGAAGATATTTGTATGATAAATATAAATGTCTTTTCCAGGGTTATGGATGTCTATTAAATATATGTATGTGTATAATAAAAATCTTACATTTATATCCGTCATCTGGTACCTGTAACACAAGTTCTTTACGAACTTATCATGGGACCAATTAACGTGGCGTGATTGTTAGTAAATATTTATTTATTTATATATTAATACGTGAAGGAAAAACTTTGTATGCCTTTTTACGAAAATTGCCCGGACGGAGGAGTATGAAATTTTCCACACTTATAGAGAATATAGAGACGAAGTGGCACAATGCTAATATTTTTTTAAAACAATGCATAAAAGATACATTAAATCAATAAAGAAAACATTACACACACTACATACCATGTATTTGACGCAAACACGCATGCATACTATTTATTGTCAAACTTTTGTTCTTGACGTCCGTGGTCAAATTGAGAATAGATTAAATATTGTTTGTCTTTGTTAATATTTTTTATAGTAGTCTCGGCGAAATTTGTGATTATAGAAGTATAAAATACAATCATAATAGTGTACAAACTTACAATTCCAATTAATTATAGTCGAATTTCGACTACTGCGGGACTTCTAGTGTTATATAATTGTTCGAAAATGTATATTGGTAAATACTGCGGGTATTCCATCGTAAGCCACTCGACTGGTCTTTACTAATTATGTTTACGATTCGCGTATAAACATACCTTAAAAAAATACAAATGTGTTGTGTAAAGTGAAAATGTCTTTTACTTTCCCAATACGATTTCTCAGGCGTAACGCACCGTTGCGAATTCCAATATTTCTGTTCTTGCTTCATTTTAGATAGGGTGAAATTTTTGAAGTTTTCGTGGCCTAAAGAATAAGGCTTCCACTGCATTCGTATGTAGCGATGCACCGGTGTTCGAATCCCGCCGGCAAGTACCAATTTTTGTAATGAAATACGTACATAACAAATGTTCACGATTGACCTCCACGGTGAAGGAATAACATCGTGTAATAAAAATCAAACCCGCAAAAATTATAATTTGCGTAATTACTGGTAGTAGGATCTCCTGTGAGTCCGCACGGGTAGGTACAAAAAAATATGACTCTTCAGTACTCTTTTTTTTCCCTACCTAAGCTGGTAATCTAGAGGGCTATGCCAGCGTAATCGGGCGAGTAGGTGAGCTCATGGGGCTCTAATCCAAGGACGGAACCTTGGGTACTCGATGCGAATTCGACGTTTTCAAAGATAATGAGAGGCCACTATGTTACCCGTCAAATATTTTCCCGGATTATAATGACACTGGGATTCATTTGTGTATGATCCCTTTTCGTCAGTTCTGGAGCCCACTGAGTTTCTCGCCGGATCTTCTCAGTTGGTCGCGTTTCCGATCCGGTGGTAGATTCTGCGAAGCACTGCTCTTGCTAGGGTCAGTGTTAGCAACGCCTCCGGCTAACACCATGGATAGGAAAAAAAAGGTCAGTTCTTCTTTTTTTTTAGTGCTTAGATGGGTGGACGAGCTCACAGCCCGCCTAGTGTTAAGTGGTTACTGGTTACTGGAGCCCATGGACATCTACAACGTAAATGCGCCACCCACCTTGAGATATAAGTTCTAAGATCTCAGTATAGTTACAACGGCTGCCCCACCCTTCGAACCGAAACGCATTACTGCTTCACGGCAGAAACAGGCAGGGCGGTGGTACCTCCCGCGCGGACCCATAAGCGGTCCTACCACCAGTAAAAAGTTCTGGAAGCGACTAAACCGTTAACGATTCTAGAAATTGTTCAAGAATTCAAATTATCAACTTTCGAATACTTATCTGAGGATGAGATGTTCCGTCATCTGCGCATATCGGTTGTACATTTCTAGAATTCGTTTTGCCATGCTCTTTTGCCCAGCTCTGAAATGAAACACACTATGTTTCTTCAGCACCCAGACTCGTCCTTATTCAAATGAAGTTTGAAGAGACTCTTCAGCATTTTTTTTATTGCTCAGATGGGTGGACGAGCTCATAGCCCACCTGGTGTTAAGTGGTTATTGGAGCCCATAGACATCTCCAACGTAAATGCGCTACACGCCTTGATATATAAGTTCTAAGATCTCAGTATAGTTACTTGGGGTGAGCTGCGCTGTCTGGTTGCAGTGTTGACCGCGGTAACCCCCCTACCTCATCCGGATTCTGACCTCGGAGGGGATCGGACGCTTGGGCGAAGAGTGCGGGGAAGTCGTTTAGTGGGTGGGCCCTAAAATTCCTTAGGCCCACGGTCTGCTCCCAACACCTTGCAGATCGTTAAGTCCCACATACCCCTAGGCGCGGGGACCTCGTAGGAGGTTCGGTCCCCGGCCCGATGGTGGTACCTACCCATGCGGACTCACAAGACGTCCTACCACAAGTAAACCAGCATATTGACTATTATAACCTTGGCTAACTATGAGGCAAGAAGTAAACATATATTCCATCAACAGAACACAGTTACGTGATGTATATCACTTTCGTCTGGTATTAATACTAACAATCATTCCCAATAATGATGCAGTGATTTAATGATGATCTAATTAACACTATCAAGAATTTACCTATCGATGAATTAATTTTTTGAAAGATAACGTCTTGATTATTTTTGTTTTGAATCATTATTTAATAGAATATTATGAACATAAACTGCGATTTGGGACTAATTTAAGTAGTTTTTTTTTTTACCTTTTTCTTAAAATATTAACTTCGATTGTAACGCCAAAACAATTGAACCTATTTTATAAAACTTTTGTGTTTAATATTTAATTATTAAACTTAAAAGCTAGTATAAATTTTATCCCAGCACGATGACGATATGAGCTATAAAAATCCACATGGTGAGCTTCGGATTCAAGCAAGCGTTTCTTCTAGCGTAGGACAAATCTATCCCAAATGCAACTATAGATGTGTTGTACGAATTTATTTAGCATATTGCGTACGGTGGGATCACGTAGAAAAATAAACCAAAATGCAAAACATTAAATGTAGATTGTAAAATAGGCGGTAGGAACTTTTTTCCTACCTCTAAGCTGGTAACCTAAGGGGTTATACCGGAGTAACCGGACGAGTAAGTGAGCGCACGGGCCTCTCAATCAGTCTGCTCAGTGCGAGGATTTTAACGTTCTCGATAACGTAAAAGTTAACTCAAATTTATATGGAGTTGGAACGTTTGCCTATTTTTGCCGCCAGGGGCGCCTTTCCAACTGCATACAAATGTGAGTTAACTTTTACGCTCTCGAGAACGTTAAAAAACTAGCACTAAGTGCACTCTCGGTTGGTGTGGAGGAGAATCATCTAAGGAATGAAATTAAGCGCGGTGTACTCTATAATATACAAATATAATGATAAAACTATTTATTTTTCACACAAAAATAAATTTACAATTCATACATGAATTTTCCATAGTAAATACTTTAGTTGTATGTATCAAAATCTATGGTCTCTTTCGTTATGATGACATAGCGTTTCGCTACCTTTTTGTTTTTACCGAATAAAATAAAAAATGAATGCGTTCGAAAGACCATCATGGTAATTTTATGACGTCATTTCTTTTATTTTTACACCCAGGAACACGAAGGTATAATATTGGTAATGGCGTGTAAGGACATTTTGTGTTTGGGTGGTGTTATTTATCGTCCATAACGTGAGCTTTTCAAGGACTTGCGGCGTTTTACTTTTGCACTAAAGCTTCGAATGAACTTACCTGTACTATGTTTGTTATCTGAGCATTACAACATGTCTTTCTTCAAACGTGACGTGAGAAGGAGTATTTTACGATAGGCAGTCGTCGTGGCCTAACGGATAAGACGTCCGATGCACTCGTGTTGCGCGATGCACCGGTGTTCGAATCTCAGGCGGGTACCAATTTTTCTAATGAAATACGTACTCAACAAATGTTCACGATTGACTTCCACGGTGAAGGAATAACATCGTGTAATAAAAATCAAACCAGCAAAATTATAATTTGCGTAATTACTGGTGGTAGGACCTCTTGTGAGTCCGCGCGGGTGGGTACCACCGCCCTGCCGTGAAGCAGTAATGCGTTTCGGTTTGAAGGGTGGGGCAGCCGTTGTAACTAAACTGAGACGTTAGAACTTATATCTCAAGGTGGGTGGCGCATTTACGTTGTGGATGGGCTCCAGTAACCACTTAACACCAGGTGGGCTGTGAGCTCGTCCACCTATCTAAGCAATAAAAAAAAAGGCAGTGATGTGAACGGTACAATGCCGATGATTGATCTAATTTAACTAGTGAGTCGCATTTTCGTGTACTTTTTAGTTTGTATGAAATTTTACCCGCGATTACTTTAAATTCTGTTTTTTTTTAAGTACCGCTATTTCACTTTTATTCTAACGACGTATTTGCACGTGCGTTTTGTGTGCTATTTCACGGAAAGCGTTAATTGGTTTCAAAATACGTGAAAATAGCTCGACGTGACTCAGGACTTACCGAGAACTGGTGTTTAGTCAAGTGTTTGTGCCTCTCTGATAATGATTTTCAGATATTTTATTTAGCGATGTGTCATTTAGTTGCTGGTATTCTGAATCGTCCAAAGAAATGTGAAAGTTTTATTCGAACTATATGTTGAATGAGAAACAAAGGGAATGCTCGCTTCGCACTTAAAATAAGACCTTGCACAGACTAATGAAATTTATAAACCAGTTTTATGTTACGGCGTTTCAATCATCTAACCCATAAGATGTTTTTATTCCTTCGGATCTCGTGAGGTGATGGATAGTTTTACGCAAGAACTCATCCTTATCTATTCCTATTGCGTAATAAATATTTTTATTGAATTTCGTTTTAAAATACTGTTTGCTGCGAGTTTTTTTTTAGTTGTGATGGAATCAGGACCACAGTCATGTCGCCTTCTTATGGCCTTCAATACTTTGCAGTTTAAAAAAGTTTCTTCCATTTCATGTGAAATCTTTTTAAGTGGGCGCTCAAAATTCCGCTGAGGGCTTTAGCAAAAACGAACCAAAATTCATTTAAATATAACTAGGGTCATTGAAGGTTTCTTAATAAATTTTTAGTTCAAATAATACACACGAATATTACAGGTAATAGAACTAAAATCATTGATTCCACATTGATTATAAAAATACAGTCGTGACGAACTAACCCTTCACACTCGATTCATGTACCATATGATTTTTCATCAAATCTCCCACCACACACAGAATTTACCCCTATTAGTACTCAGAACTGCTGCATTCATCTACTGTGCGTTTTCAGATATATCTTTCTGTTCGTACTATCCGGTTTGGGCACAAATTTTCCTTCGGAATATTCCTTGAGCGCTACGACTTACAAGTGGTTTTGAGAGATGGGTCGTATGCTCATCGACCTATGAAGGCAATAAAACATATCATTTATCTATAGGGAAAAACAACACTAATGATTCGGGTTACGGGTCCTCGTTAAACCAAAACTAAATGGACATTATCGCAGATTTTATGGCATCATAGCGGTCATAGTCAATGTTGCTACCCACTATGCAGAGGACAGGCAAGAATGGAGGAACATGGGCCAAACAAAAGTGCTTCGTAAAGGTCACAGCCCTCAGCACTGAGGAACACGATACAAGGAGAAGGAGTGGCTATAGAGAGGATATCTAATTATCTGGTTGTAGAACGTATTGTAGCTGACCTGGTACGACCAATTTTGGTTTGAGCTAAATATAACCTTGAAAGCTAGAACAGTCAGCCTGTGTACAGTTGTGTGAGTGGTGACCGTACAGTTGGCTGCAAAAGTGAATGGGTGGTCCAGTAAAATAACCATTTAAACATGTCTTAACCCATGAAGTTGCCGTCTTATAATACTGGCCGTTTGAAACGTAATTTATCTATGGGTGGCAACGAACACTAAATTTAAAAGAAATTTTTAAAAGAATAATTGTAATTCTATTTTCAAATTCAATCATTTTTAAAAATACGAATAATTATAGAATATGAGTTCTGTCGCGGTAGCAATGCTGCCAACCAAATGGCTCACAATGTTACTGACGTGTATGAAGTGCACACTTAAAACGAACGCACCACTCTATTGATTTGAACGCTTCCTATATGAAGATTTTGATCTCCAAAACGAAGCCCATGGTCGCTCGAAAACCAAAGTCTTCGGTGATTTAAAGGCGACAGAGGAAGCTGACGATACTCAACCTGCTGTTGTGTTAGCAGCGGCTTTCAACGTTAGCATCAAAATAATATTGGTCCATTTGCGTCAAATTAGCAAGGTAAAAAAACTTGATAAGTGGAGCCGCACGAACTGAACGATCGCTAGCGCGACGAATGCGTCAAGGTATGCCTGGCATTACTTAACAGATACAGGGACGAAGGGATTTTGGCTCGCATTGTCACTTGCGATGAAGAATGGATTTGTTTTTGTTAATCGTAAGGGCGTAATCATGTTGGTTAGATTCTGGTTTAGCATCTAGGCAAAAAATCATGGTCATATCATTATAACAGCATGTTGGTCTAAATCAGCCTTTCCCAAAGTGGGCGATAACGTCCCCTTGTGGGTAAGAGACCCAGAAAAAAAATGGGGGCGATTTGTAGAGGCTTGGGAGGAGATTTGTAATTTCATTTAGGATGACTCTTAGACACTGACTAAGCTCTCGCTATAGTTGTTTTTAAGTAAGTGAAAAAATGGGGGCGCTAAAAAATAATTTATTCTCAAAGTGGGCAGTAGACAAAATAAGCTTGGGAACCCCTGGTCTAAATGGCGACAGCATTCACCGTTCTCCTGCCCTTCTCCCAGTCACCTGAGGTACTACCATACTCCTCTATCATATACCATTTCTTCGCTCACTCCACTCTTGCATATATCGTCTTTCACGCAAATTTCTTCTTAGGCTTACCTTCCTTCCTCTGACGCCGGCATTATTATTGCGAATTTGTACTGTGAGGAGCTTGTTCACAGTGATGGAGAAGATTGTTAATCTCGTCCGAGTCGGGTGTGTAATTAGAGGCGGTCACAATAAGAGCGTTCTGACACTTTTGATATTTTCACTTTCTCTATTTTTATTCATTTGCCTCCAAGCGGTCACAGGATTATAGAAGGATTAAGGTATAAGCTGTTCTGTTGCGACTGTACCGTGGTTGATTTTGACCAAAATATCTTATAGTAGGCGGAGTCATTCTCCTTATTATTACGGACAAGTACCTTGTAGTTCTAGCTGAGACTGTTGCGCCTACGAAAAATAAACATATAACCTTGATAGTACTAAATAATATTGTTTACAGTATTTTTGCACAAAAGGAGATTCTTGTCGTAATGTTTTCTAGTAATTCAATAGTTGTGCCAAATTGAATAATGATAGTCAGATATATGAAATACTTGAATGTTGTTTACCGGTTAAGAAAAATAATAAAAATGATTAATGATTCATTCACAGGGTGTTAATCGTTTTTTTAATAGCTATTCAAATACAAACAACCTGCCTATCTATTTATTGTAATGCACACGTTTACTATATATACAGCGTGTGGTCGTATTATCTAATTTTATTGTAGCATTTATTAACGTGAATAATTTACATGTATTGAAGTTAAGTCGCCGCGCCGTTATGGTCTTCTTATACAATATGATGTTGCGAATTCTGTAATAGTTTGATCCTAAATATTTGAAATTAAGGTTTGGTGATAAAAATAAAGAACAATGATAAAAAGATAGAAAGATAGAAGACGATTGAAGTCGTCGTGGCCTAAAGGACAAGACGTCCGGTGCATTCGTATCGAGCGATGCACCGGTGTTCGAATCCCGCTGGCGGGTACCAATTTTTCTAATGAAATACGTACTCAACAAATGTTCACGATTGACTTCCACGGTGAAGGAATAACATCGTGCAATAAAAATCAAACCCGCAAACTTATAATTTGCGTAATTACTGGTGGTAGGACCTCTTGTGAGTCCGCACGGGTAGGTACCACCGCCCCGCCTATTTCTGCCGTGAAGCAGTAATGCGTTTCGGTTTGAAGGGTGGGGCAGCCGTTGTGACTATACNAAAAAAAAAAAAAAAAAAAAAAAAAAAAAAAAAAAAAAAAAAAAAAAAAAAAAAAAAAAAAAAAAAAAAAAAAAAAAAAAAAAAAAAAAAAAAAAAAAAAAAAAAAAAAAAAAAAAAAAAAAAAAAAGATAGAAAGACCTATAAATTCTGTAATGAAGTACATTTTTTCAACATTGTTAATTTTGATTCTGCTGTGAAGAAATATTGTGTGTGACCAACTAAAATATGCCTTAGTTGAATCATGCGTCATGCGGTTGAAAACTGCGCACGTAACGTAATATTTTTTCATATTTTTTAAACGTATCAATACCTAACACGGACAGAGCGGAGTGTGTCCACGAATGTTCAGAGTTATATGTTATGTAATATCTATTCAGTGTTAATGACATGGCTTAAGATAGGTAATTTACAAACCTTTTACCATTAGTGTAAATACGTGAAATACGGAACCCGAATGTATCGTGACGACCGTCTGGTGTAGTTGTAAGTGACATGGTCACTACACAAGGGGGTCGCGGGTTCGAAGCCCGCCAAGGGAAGATATTTGTATGATAAATGTTTTTTCCAGGGTTATGGATGTATATTAAATATATGTATGTGTATAATAAAAATCTTACATTTATTTCCGTTATCTGGTACCTGTAACACAAGTTCTTCACGAACTTATCACGGGACCAGTTAACATGGCGTGATTGTTAGTAAATATTTATTTATTTGTACCGTATAAACGTTTCTTCCTTCTTGGAATTTGTGAGTAGTTTGAAAATAATTTATGGGTATTTTGTGGGTAATATGGAGAAGAAAAGCTACGAACAGAAAAGTGTGACAAATTCTAGGGAGAGCCTTCGCCAAAGGGCGATCTGATATACAGAAGTGAAGGCTTTTAGAATTTGTTTCAATTGTAAACCGTTGTAAGCCCTTGGAATGCGTTAATGATATCTTCAAATAATTTTGTGTTATAAAATATATTATTTATTGGAAAATATCTTTTTTTAGGTATATTAGGGTACACTCACATTAACATTTCCTACAGTAATATCATAGTTTAAATCAGACTGACTTAGATCATCTTTATGAAGTTCTTCGTCTTCCGTTTTCAAAACCGTTGATATCAAAATTCAAACACGACATCTGCATCCCTAATTATAAATTCATTTAGTACGTTCCATAAATAAATTTTGTTTGAATTCTCCAACGATGACCCAAATTTGTCGCGGCAATATCGCCTCAATCTCGAAACGTTATGTGGCTGTTTTGGCTCGTGCTGTTAACAATTAATTTGGTCGACGAAATTCTTCCTCGTCCGGTGAAAAAGAATAATTAATGGGCTAAGATTCTGGAGTTTTGTGTGAATTACTATGTATTTATAATTATGTGGTTACTAGGTAGTAAGAGTTTTTGCACGTTTTCTCGAAGTTTTTAGCAGCTAAAACTGCATTTTCATCTCTAGTTTTTAAACGACCTTTTCGAACCTCTGGTGTCGATATAAGTTTATTGTAAAACAAACATTAGCTTCAATACTTGAGCCGCAATGTATACATTTGTTCCAATAATTTTTTTTATTGCTTATATGAGTGGACGAGCTCACAGCCCATTTGGTGCTAAGTGGTTACTGGAGCCCATAGACATCTATAACGTAAATGCGCCACCCACATTGAGATATAAGTTCTAAGGTCTATAGTTACAACGGCTGTCCCGCCCTTCAATAAATTAATGTAGGACTCCTCCGCTCTGTTGCAGTCACAATGCTCGTCCCAGGAGCGGTTGCTGGCCGTGCAGACGGCCTGCGACCCGCAGCCCCGGGCGCCGTGTCCTCATTGCCAACATCAGAACTCGCTCAAGTAAGTTCTAGTTTAACTTTACTGGATCGATTAAAACGTCTATATTAATCTCGTATCCTTGGACAATATTATTCACTGTAATTCTCGTGAATTTTCAGCTAAATTTCCAATATCTTCTGTCTCCATTTATTTCCCTACGTAAGCTGGTAGCCTTGAGAGGCTATGCCAGCGTAATCGAGCGTGAAACTCACGGGGCTCTAACCAGAGGATGTTGCTAAAAGTAGCCCCAGCAAGAGCAACGCTTCGTTGAATCTACCACCGGATCGGAAACGCGACCCACTGAGAAGATCCGGCGAGAAACACAGTGGGCTTTTTCTCATCTTCTTCTTCTTGTCCTTAACTCACATTATGTTCGTTCGGAGTAGCATGTTGTCCCTCATTAAAGCCATTCGATATGTTAACGGAAAATTCCAGCACTAGTATTTGGTAATATCATTAAATTCGAAGGGTCAATACATTTTACTATGAGACACAGCAAGATTTGAAAAAGGAGTAACCTATACAAATGCTTCAAGAATAAGAACTTGTTTTAATATCCGTATTTTCTCTTGCAGCAGTTCACAGGGCAGCGGTATGAACAACTGGGCGTCCCTTTCGGATAGCGGCGGCAGTGGCAATGCTGGAGCCCGCGCGCCTTCACCGCAGGGCTTGTCACGACGGGTCCGGAGTCGCAGTCTTAGGTGAGGCCATTGCTTATTAATCCTCTTAATAAAAGTTTATTCTTTTTAGCCAATTAATTATAGCAATTGGCGTGTAGTAAAGGTCACTGATTTAAAAAAAAAATTGGCTATTTTCGGTTTTATATTTTGGGAATTATCTATGTGGTGTACGACAAAGGGAAGCCCTTCCACCGAGCGAGTGATATTTGCTCGGTAGACCGACGGTCCGAATGTTGTTGTTCGGAACTTGTATATATATAAGCTAATCGTGAAAATGTAACCGTGGTTGAGGCCTTTGTCATATGTCTTGTGTTGTTGTATGATGTCTATCTACCACAAGTTCAGGCTTCTATTTTCACTGTAATGAATAGGCTACTCCATCAAACTTTGAATTAAAATAATTAATTTTAAACAATAAAAGTCTCGTCAAAAATACGCCTCAAATTTACATTGTATATCTTTTTTTCCTGCCTGTGCTTATATTATAGCCTTGCGAGGCTATATCAGCGTTACCCTAGCGTGTAGGGGCTCTAACTGGCCTTAGCAAGAGCAGGGCTTCGTAGAATCTACCACCGGATCGGAAACGCAACCCACTGACAAGATCCGGCGAGAGACTCAGTGGGCTGTGTCTATGGGATAATTTACTCGCCGAGCCCTTCGTCGCAAGCGACGGGTTCGGCGAGGACGGTGACCGGTCATCGTATGAACAACGGCTTTACTGTTGCTTGTTAAAGCCCTTTTATAAATTGCACCTTCAGTCTATAGATATAGAGTGCATTGTTCCAGCAGTCCTTCCCGTTCTATCGGCGGCTCGTCGGGCGGGGGGTCCGGCTCGCGGGACGACGCCGTGTCGGCCATGTCGTCCCTGTTCGCTGCCAGATTCCCCGCCGCTCAGAAATCTATGGACGACAAGTTTGTGTCCCATATTTATCATTAGGGTCACCCCGAAATATTATAATTGCCCACAAAAACGTGGTATCGCAGCGAGGATTTATTGTTTTACCATAGGTAACCTATAACACGGTAGATACGTTCCTACAAAGTCCCGCGTTGTGCGAAATCGTGTTATACGAGATTGTAAACATCTTAGCTATAAATAAATAAATAAATATTTACTAACAATCACGCCACGTTAACTGGTCCCGTGATAAGTTCGTAAAGAACTTGTGTTACAGGTACCAGATAACGGAAATAAATGTAAGATTTTTTATTATACACATATACATATTTAATATACATCTATAACCCTGGAAAAGACATTTATATTTATCATACAAATATCTTCCCTTGGCGGGATTCGAACCCGCGACCCCCTTGTGTAGTGACCATGTCACTTACCACTACACCAGACGGCCATACCCATATATTGTGTGTTCATAGTGCATAATGTAATTTTCTAAATAATATTAAACAAAAATCATGTTATCGTGTTGTAGAAGTACCGTGTTATAAGAGAGTTTACGAGATTTTTTCTTTCCCTGTTAAAGTGGAACCCTATTGTAAAATACCGTGTTATAGGAGGGTTAACTGTATCGAATTTATCCTAACAAAATGCCAATAATTAGATAGTTTACCCTACTCATAAAACTTTATAAAATACGTAATACCTTCGATAGCATACTGAATGTCAAATGTTTCAGATTAAGAGGACTAATCGATGAGCTCACGGAATTGGATAAGAAACCCGATCGGCCGCCTATAGAGAGATTCGTACAGAGACAGGTATACCTTTAGAAACTGCTGATACGATTAACGTATAGAATTATTGTAGAATTGGGATCGTGGCGCATGAAATTTTTTTTTTTTTTTTTGTTGCTTAGGTCGGTGGACGAGCTCACAGCCCTCCTGGTGTAAAGTGGTTACTGGAGCCCATGGACATCTACAACGTAAATGCGCCACCCACCTTGAGATATAAGTTCTAAGATCTCATTATAGTTACAACGGCTGCCCCACCCTTCAAACCGAAACGCATTACTGCTTCACGGCAGAAATAGGCAGGGCGGTGGTACCTACCCGCGCGGACTCACAGAGGTCCTACCACCAGTTAACACCAGTTAAACAAATAAAACTATTCCATTTCTTCTTTTTCTCCACCTTATCCCACTAGGTGGGGTCGGCACAGCTGATTTTTCTCTTCCATTCTCTTCTATCAGCCGTCATCTCAACATTCATCCTTCTCTCTCTTTCTCCCATATCGTCATTCACACACTCCGTCTATGTCTTAATCGGTCGACCTCTTCCCCCTCTATCTTGCATTATCATTTCCATACATCTCCTAGTCACATGCATCTTCTCCCTACGCATCACATGTCCATACCACGCTAACCATTCCACTGTTGCACTTTTATTGCTCTCTACCAAAATCTTCTCTGTTATTATAATTAAAATTTAAGTTACACCTTTAGTTTAGAGGAAGAGGTAGACCTAAGAAAAAAATGGATGGATTGCGTGAAAGTCGATATGTGTAAGAGGGGAGTGAGCGAAGAAATGGTATATGATACAGGAGTATGGAAGTAGGAAGCATGTTGCGCCGACCCAAGGTGACTGGGTGAAAGGACAGCAGAATGATGATGAAGTGACATCTTTTGTACGCCTTGCTCATTGAATCGCCTTCGCCATCTTGCTTTCTTTCTGCCATTCTCTTTTCCGTTTCTTGCCATGTTGTTGAATGAATGAAATGAATGAATGAATGTTGGAATTATTACCAAAAATGTCACCCTGTCTGATTAAAACCAGTAGTATAATTAAATTAATTAGTAAATTCAACATCGATAATAAATGCCTTTTTTTAAAATGACTAAGTTAGATACTTGATCGGTGACGAGCGTCAACAACAAGATATCATAATTAAATCACGACTTATGACGTCATCGCCGTTAAAGTGCGCGCGTGCGAGAGAGACAGATATATTATAGGGAGATATATTCCTGCTCCACCCACTATAGTTCTTAAGTCCTTTTATCGTCTACCGTAAAATTGGAATATATGATGAAAACATTTGACAAGTGGTTAATTGTAACTAATTACGCAGATATTCGGTACATAGGTTCTGGAAATGGCTCGCGACTGCCTCCACAAGTCAGAATCAAAGCAGGTGACCAGCACCTACTTCTATGACATGGCAGACAGTCTGGACCGGCTGCTTGCAGAGGTGAGTTCTTCCACGCGACCCTCAGTCCAGTATCCAGGGGTATACACAGCCCACTGAGTTTCTCGACGGATCCTCTCAGTGGGTCGCGTTTCCGATCCGATGGTAGATTCTGCGAAGCACTGCTCTTGCTAGGGTTCGTGTTACCAACGTCATCAGGTTTGAGCCCCGTGAGCTCACCTACTAGTTGAGGCTACGCTGATATAGCCTCTCAAGGCTATCAGCTTAGCTCCTCCATTGACCATAGCTTGAGGACATTACTCAGCTCTGGAGGCAGGATCTTGCCAAGATATTATAGTCTCAAGTATAGTTACAACTGCTGCCCCGCCCTTCAAACCCCAACCGCATTACTGCTTCACGGCAGAAATAGGCAGGGTGGTGGTACCTACCCGCGCGGACTCACAAGAGGTCCTACCATGAGTAAAACCCTTCTGCAGCATGATAGCATCCGGTTACATTTCGCAGACGAGAGAGAAGTCAGCCGAAGCGGGTGGTCAGGTGGCGCCGCTGGTCAACCGGCTGATCCTGGCGATGGCCCGGCCGGCGCGCCTGCTCGAGTGTCTGGAGTTCGATCCCGAGCGGTTCTACAGGCTGCTGGAGGCCGCGGAGGGACACGCCAGACATTTGCAGGTAACACGAAATAAATTTATAGAGGCGCAACCGAAAATACTTTGTTTTAAATTTAAAAACCTTTGGACGAATGGACCGTTGTGCATAGTGCGAGTTTTTAATACGCTTTTATTAGCTTCAGACGTATGTATGTTAGTATGTAACGGAATCTTTGAACATCATTTTGACTCCCTCCAAAACATCGGATTAACTCGAAATTCGCTATACTTATTAAGGAACGATGACAATTCAATATTTAAAAAAATTTGAGCAATTTGAAAAAATTAAAATTCAACTAAAAAATGAAAAATAAATAATAGTTTAAAAAAACTAATAAAATACGCTTTTATAGAAAATACTACTAAAAAAAAAGCGTGGGTCGCATGCTATTAGTAGTTATAAATATTTTATGAACAGATATGAGCAGAAGTGTTATTTTGATATTATCCTGAAAAGCACCCCACGCTCTTTTTTACAATAAAATCATTTTTTCTTACACTATTTTTAATTCAAATTTATTAAAATTTATTTTCAATTTTTTAGTTGGATTTTCTATAAAATCGTATTTTGTTAGCTTTTTTAAACTATAATTTATTATTTAATTTAACGTTCTCGATAACGTTAACTGTTATTAGTTATTAAATAGTTATTAAAGTTTACTGAAATTTGTATTGTTGGAACGTTTGCCTACGTTTGCCGCTAGAGGCTCTGTTCCTACTCCATACAAATGTGAGTTAACTTTTACGCTATCGAGAAAGTTAAAAAACTCGCACTAAGCAAACAGATCGTCAGCTTTCTAGTGAAATGGCCGTGTGTCCCTCGTGCGTAATGTCTACCCCGAATAGGGTGACCACGAATACATTTTTATTTCTTTTTATTATTATTGCCAAGACGGGTGGACGAGCTCGCAGCCCACCTGGTGTTAAGTGGCTACTGGAGCCCATAGACATCTACGACGTAAATGCGCCACTCACCTTGAGATATAAGTTCTAAGGTCTCAAGTATAGTTACAGCGGCTACCTCACCATTCAAACCGAAATGCATTACTGCTTCACGGCAGAAATAGGCAGGGCGGTGGTACTTATCCGCGCGGACTCACAAGACTTCCTACCACCAGTAATTACGCAAATTATAATTTTGGATTAACATAGTCTATTTGATCCTCAGGGCATAACAGACATTCCACAGTACATCATCCACAAGCTGGGACTCTCCAAGGACCCGCTGGCCGAGTTGCACGCCCCCCCGCCCCCTCCCCTCCCGCAGAATACCTCGCCTTCCAAGTAAGATAATCATTCTATGCTTAAGTTTTATTTATTTATTTTTATTGCCCTTGTAGGTAGACGAGTATACGGCCCACCTGATGGTGAGTGGTTACCGTCGCCCATGGACTTCAACAACGCCAGGGGCAGAACCAAGCCGCTGCCTACCAGTGGTACAACTACGAGATGTTTGTAAAAAAAAAGCCCTCTGAATGGTAAACGTTCTTCTAAATCGATAGAATCTAAACGAGGTGTGCTTTGCACCTTTCATGTTCCATCATTAAACCAGCTCGATGGTAAAATAAATATTAATGTATGTCTCTCTCTCTATCTCTCTCTCTTGCTTCTCTCCCTTTTTGTCTTACTTATTCTCAGTCGTGTCACTCTTGTCAGGTCGTGATCGTCATGTAGTGCTGGAAGGGGCAGACTTGATGCGTCTCACGATGTCGCGCCACCTCTCCCTGCTTGAGGCCATTCTACTGCACTCGTTTAGGGGACCTCCCACTGCAGTTTTAATTTGGTCGATGCGGTGGATTGGTGGCCTTCCGCGCGGTCTTGTACCATCAACGCTTCCCTGTACAACGAGGCACGAAGAAATCCACCATTCGAGACTGTACTATAGCAAATAGACGCTGCTTGATGCCAAGTTCCTGAAGTATCGAGACATTAGTACGAAAGTCGGTCCACGCAACTCCAAGCATTCTTCTCCAGCTCCACATTTCCAGAGCGTCTATTTTCTTCCTTTCCACGTCTCGCACGATCCACGTCTCAGCAGCGTACAGAAATATTGACAATATTAGTGTTCTAACGAGCCTAATCTTTGTCTTACTATTTTACCTAAAGTCCAGTATGATACAATAATTGAAAGGAAACTTTATATTTTCAATGTACTATAAGATTGTTTCTGTTGCAGGCTTCGCGGCCGCCAGTCGCCCCCCGGCTCGAGTTCGGGGGCGCCCCCCTCGGAAGCTGACTACCAGGTCATAAAGCTCATATCGAACGGAGCTTACGGAGCCGTGTATCTAGTCAAACACAAACAAACGAGACAGAGGTGTGTGGTAAATGCAGATAGCTTTGTTTTTAAGTAAAAGAAAGGACCGTTGTGATTTGAAACTAGAGGAAACGAAAAAGCGACACTAGAGAGAGACAAACATATCGAGGGGTGAAGAGCTATTTGGTTCAAGCGACATTTATATTTGTAATTTCGCTTCGCTTCGGAAACATTAAATTTTATTATTGATAATTGAGTTCCACGATGCTACCCGCAGTTATTGTCGTACCGTGGGTGAAGCCGCGGGGCAAAACTAGTCTAAAAAAAGTAGCCTAAGTTACTCCTTACATCATCAGCTATCTATCAGTGAAAGTTTCGTCAAAATCGGTCCAGCCGTTCCAGAGATTAGCCGGAACAAACAGACAGACAGACAAAAATATTCATATGCATGTAGTAAAAAGAGGCAATTACATTTCTCTACGGCCTTCTATAATCACTTAACACCAGATGAACCGTTAGCTAGTTTACTCATCTAATCAATAAATAAAAATTGCCTGCTGTACCATGAAATTAATTATTTTATAGGTATAGTAGATTGGGTGGAACAGAGATTAGTTAGAATAGGGACAAATCTGGGATGTCACAATACTTTTGTTGAGTTGCTAGATTTAACTTTGTTGAACTGAAAATGATTTTTATTTTGTGCTTAAGAATATTAAATAGTTTAATTTAGTCAACAAAGTTTTGTAACTAATTAAAGATATTAAAAAGTTAATTACCTAAAATTAGGTACCTAACAATTGTCCCCATACGTAACCTGACGCCAAGCCAAAGCCCAGATGAATCGGGTCAAGCTAGTTTTCTCAGTTTTTGTGTATATTTTGTAATGAACTATGTATAACTAGGTGACCCGGCGAACTTTGTTTCGCCTTAGAGGCAATAAGTAAATGAGCAGACTTTAGATTTTATCAAGGTCATTTTTTTGTTTCAGTTAACCACAGACTACGTTACGTTTAGCTGTCAGTTGCGTTTTATTATTCCATATCAGTTGCGTTTTGTTATACCACGTTTTACGTCATACCACGGGAACGTGATAAAAAGTATCCTATGTCCTTCTCCCGGTTCTAAGCTACCTCCCCACCAATTTTCAGCCAAATAAATTCAGCCGTTCTTGAGTTATATATAGTGTAACTAACACGACTCTCTTTTATATATATAGATAACGCATCGTATATAAAAATTTAAGCCTCCGGAAGCATTTAAATCTAAATTTTATTGGTATTACTCTAAGAAAAACCATTGAAAATATGTGTTGAATTTGGAAAGGCTCCAGATTCGCCCCCAATCTACGGTATGCACTTTTAGCACGTCCAAACTGTATTTTCTTGTTATTGCCGTTGAAGGCAGAGCTTACTGCCCATCTTATGGGAAGCGGGTACCGGAGCTCATGAGTGTGGTCAAACTCTCAGTGGTCTCACGCCGCAAGAATGGGTGCTTCGCGCTAGATATAAAACAAACGGTGGCAGCTCTCCAGAGGGATCCACAACACTCAGTCAACTTGCTATTTTTACTGGTGGTAGGACCTCTTGTGAGTCCCACCTCGCCTATTTCTGCCGTGAAGCAGTAATGCGTTTCGGCTTGAAGGGTGGGTTAGCCGTTGTAACTATACTGAGACCTTAGAACTGATATCTCAAGGTGGGTGGCGCATATACGTTGTAGATGTCTATGGGCTCCAGTAACCACTTAACACCAGGTGGGCTGTGAGCTCGTCCATCCATCTAAGCAATAAAAAAGGACCATTTTTTTAAAATCCTCCGTCAAATTGAATTTCTGTGGACCGTCATTAAGGAGGAGGTTCCCACAGGTTCGCCATGAAGAAGATCAGCAAAAACAACTTGATACTGAGGAACCAAGTGGAGCAGGCGTTCGCCGAGAGGGACATCCTCAGTTTCGCTGATAATCCCTTTGTGGTGAGTCCCCTTACCAGCTGCCTTCGTGCTGACTGACCTTGAGGTATTCCGGGTGTACTAGTGTCGGACGATGCCACAGGGTCAGGGTTCGAATCCCGCAGGCAGGTAATTTTTTTTTCTAATGAAATACGTACTTCGCGTTCATGAATGACTTCCACGATGAAGAGAAAACTATTGCAGGAGGTTTTGTGACAGTTTAGTTGTGATGGCTATGAGCCCTGGTAAGAATGGTGACGCCAGGAGGGCCGTGAGCTCAGTTACCCCACTCTTCAAACCGAAAAGCATATGCTGCGTCATAAATAAGCAGGGTGGGGGTACGGGCTCAATACGTACTGGTGGTAGGACCTCTTGTGAATCCGCGTTGGTAGGTACCACCGCCCTACTTATTTCTGCTCTAAAGCACTAGTGTCTCATGGTGGGCTGTGAGCTCATCCAACCATATATGCAATAAAAAATAAAAAAAGACAAAAATATTTTGGTATTGTGAAGTAATTTTGTTCTGATCTTTGAAATGTTAAATGTGAAATGTTTAAAATGTCTACCTCCCCCCCCCCCCCCCTCCCCACTCCTTCGTAAGTTGTAAGCCCTCGTCATTGGCTAAGTACATATCGGCGGTGCTACCACTGTATCGTTCTGTCACAGACTCCCCATGTTAGTTAAAGTAATGATACATCTCTTTTAATCACCACTGGTGCTGACTAAGCATTGTGAGAAATCTCTTGGTAATAGTTACCGACCGAGAGTCACTCAGTCGTATTTAGTCACCCATCGGGAGCGGTCTTAAACAATATCTCCTTTCTGCCATTTTCTAAAATTTAATCGTAATTGAACTCATAAAAGTGAAATCTCTTCTTCAAAATTCTTTTTGAAGTGAAACTTGTTTAGGCGCATGAGGGTAAAATTTTTATAGAACGTCACGCAGGTATGCAACGGAAGTGTCGAAAAATTTTAATACAGCGCCATCTGTGAGATTTTTTAATACTAACGTGCGTATGAAACCTCTTGTAGTGAATTTCAATTTAGTATTATACGTGACGTTAAAATATCGATTCACAGAGGGCGCCACCTCATACTATAAAAGATGATTTACAATTATTAACTAATGACAAAATTTTACATATACTTAGACATTTAGGATAATTGTATTTTAATTTTTGAAGGTTTCACTTCTAACACGTCTGAATTGCACACATGTTTCTTTTTTTTTTTAAACCTAATCGGGAGACCCCGCATAACAGTTCGCTGTGCTGTGCAGGTGACCATGTACTGCTCGTTCGAGAGCCGGCGGCACCTGTGCCTCATCCTGGAGTTCGTGGAGGGCGGCGACTGCGCCACGCTGCTGCGCGCCGGCCCGCTGCCGCCCGACATGGCGCGCCACTACTTCGCCGAGGCCGTGCTGGCCGTCGAGTACCTGCACTCCTACGGCATCGTGCACCGCGACCTCAAGCCCGACAAGTGCGTCTTCTCTCGGTGTACTTAAAGCCTAAGTACTCTTCGTGAGCCTCCTTTGAAGAAGGACATGTCATAGCGCTGGAGAAACACTGTATTTAAGTAGGGGGCTAAGCCCTGAGCCGGAGACTTTATTGAGGCTTGGCACAAATACAGTTATATAACTAAACTAGCTGTACCCGTCCACTTCTGCCGTGAAGCAGTAATGCATTTCGGTTTGAAGGGTGGGGCAGCCGTTGTGACTATATTGAGACCTTAGAACTATATCTCAAGGTGAGTTGCGCATTTACGTTGTAGATGTCTATGGGCTCCAGTAACCATTTAACACCAGGTGGGCCGTGAGCTCGTCCACACATCTAAGCAATAAAAAAAACTTCGCTGGGCTTAAAATTAACATTATTATTTCTCACCCCCACAAAGATTCTCATCATTAACGCCCCCGCAACTGGTATAGGGAGTCCAACGCTGATATAAATATTAGCCTATCCATTAAGTACATGTATTTTCTACATGGATACCAAGTTTCAAGTCAATCAGATGCATAGTTCCGTAGTTATAACGGAACATCCGTAAAAACCACTGTAGATTTATATATTAGAATAGATTCGCCAAGCCCATCTTGTTTAGCACAAGCTGTGACAGAGCACGCCCCGCCCCTTTCTGCCGCAAATAAATTCAGCTATTTTGTCATTTTAATTTTATGCTTCGAAAAGAAATGAAGCATTTACAACATGCAATCAACAGACAAAGTGGTTCGGTTTAAAATATCTTTGAAATTAAAAAGAAATGATAATTAAATAAACATTTATAAAGTTTTTTTCACATTTTTTTTTTATTGCTTAGATGGGTGAACGAGCTCACAGCCCACCTGGTAAAGTGGTTACTGGAGCCCATAGACATCCACAACGTAAATGCGCCACCCACCTTGAGATATAAGTTCTAAGGTCTCAAGTATAGTTACATACTTGTAATGTTATGTAAAATATAAAGACGTAATGTAAATATAAATGTCTAATGATTTTAAATATAAATTTCTAATGTGTAAATTTAATAGCACACGACTTGTTTCAGCTTGCTGATCACTGCCACCGGCCACATCAAACTGACAGATTTTGGGTTGAGCAAAATGGGACTTATGTCGTGTACGTAGAGACTATAATTGTTTTACATGTGATTAGAAAAAATCTTTACCGACCTTCTTATTTGTCATTTATTGAAGAACGGAAATGACAACAAAAAAGAGACGAAGAGATATTTATTTGTTTTGCGCGAGAACGAGATAGAATACTTCAGAAGGATTAGTTTTGGTCACACGTGAACGTCTTTGTTTTTGCAACTAGGCATGCGGCCCGTGGTTCGAATTCCGAGTACACTAGTTGTACAATAAATAAATATACTGTATTTTTTTTTACTATAGTTTCTGCTTGTGTTTACAGTGGCGACGAATTTATATGAGGAGTACGCCGACAGAGAGGCGCGGCAGTTCTCCGACAAGCAGGTCTGCGGCACTCCAGAGTACATCGCGCCGGAGGTCATACTCCGACAGGTCAGTCTGGCGCGCGGCACGACAAGCACCCAGACATACATTAGAAATGAAACGTATATCCGGTAACTATCCGGATACCGGATAGTAAATTAGTATCCAGCCGGATTTCGGATCGCAAAATTTAAGAAAATCTCATGGTTATACAAAAGGCAAATTAGGCCACACTAGGCACACAATATTTGGTAGCCGAATACCCGGCGCTCTGGCCTCGCAGCTTGCCGAATATTCGGTATCCGGTATCCGCCCAAACCACTATCCCTTTCTTCTCTAACCTATTATACATCATCTACTTGCATCAATGTAAATTTGCGTAATTACTGGTGGTAAGACCTCTGTGATTCCGCACGGGTAGGTACCACCGCCCCGCCTATTTCTGCCGTGAAGCAGTAATGCGTTTTGATTTGAAGGGCGGGGCAGTTGTTGTACTGTATAAAAACTGAGATCTTAGAACTCATATTTCAAGGTAGATGGCGGCATTTACGTTGTAGATGTTTATGGGCTTAGGTAACCACCTATCACCATATGCGTTGTGAGGTAGCTCACCCATGTATGTCATAAAAAAAATCCTTCCGCTGCAGGGCTACGGGAAGCCGGTGGACTGGTGGTCGATGGGTGTCATCCTGTACGAGTTCCTGGTGGGATGTGTGCCGTTCTTCGGCGACACTCCTGAGGAGCTGTTCGCTCATACTGTCAATGGTAAGTAGGTTCCGTGGGGGCCTCAAACTCTCAGTAATCGTTGTGTTCTGGCTGGGGGATACCTAGAGGACCTGTACCTCATCCCTTCCGGTAGATGTTGTTGGGAGAGTAAAGAATCTGAATATATATAATAGCATGTTTTTGGTGCTAGCTTGAGCAGTTCCACCCTGCCCAGACACATGGCGCTGTAACCGATTAACACTAAACATACCATAACGGGTCAAATGACCCATTTTGAACTTTTGCATTGAAAATTCACGTATCGTCTTATTGCTTTTGCACATTTAACTTCATGTTTTTTTCTTACCAATGATTTACAGTTAATATACTATTTTTTTGTTTTGTTTTGTTTATTTTGAATAATACCGGTAGGATACCGTTATCTATCTGCTATGGTAGAAATAGGTACCAGTAAGTGTTGGTATGATTAGTGTTAATATCACATGAGCCACGAGCCTTCTCATACATACCAACATCAAAATTATCTGACCAGTCTATTTTCATATGAAATCCTTGAGCTCTAAATAAGATCAGTTGAAACAAATTAATAAATATTACTTGGTGTAGATGACATAGAGTATAAACATTATTACTTGGTGTAGATGACATAGTGTATAAACCATAGACCTATATAGTAGGGACACGACATATTGTTCTATACGTACAATTGCTTATATAAATAGCACCCATTTTGAAGGCACATACATAAACATATATCTATCTCGTTCTTACTCAGCACTTTAACTCGCAGGAAAACAATATAACAGTATTTCAGTGCGTACATAAAATGAAACATGAATATACGTAAATATCTNAAGTACCATCTAAATGACAGGGAGCCACAGTATCCACACAAGTAGCATCCCATACCAGGCACCTACCAACTGACCATGGAATCAGCGTGACTCCATCGGGCCTTTTCCCATCTGACCTCAAAATTCCGATGGGTTCCAAGACAGCCGGAACATTGACTGTAGTGAGCGCCCTTCTTATCATATCATTTAAAGACGCGTGTCTTGGAATGTCTGTTATTAGTTATTAAATAATTATTAAAGTTTACTGAAATTTGTATTGTTGGAACGTTTGCCTACGTTTGCCGCTAGAGGCTCTGTTCCAACTCCATACAAATGTGAGTTAACTTTTACGCTATCGAGAAAGTTAAAAAACTCGCACTAAGCAAACAGATCGTCAGCTTTCTAGTGAAATGGCCGTGTGTCCCTCGTGCGTAATGTCCACCCCGAATAGGGTGACCACGAATACATTTGGATTAACATAGTCTACTTGATCCTCAGGGCATAACAGACATTCCACAGTACATCATCCACAAGCTGGGACTCTCCAAGGACCCGCTGGCCGAGCTGCACGCCCCCCCGCCTCCTCCTCTCCCGCAGAATACCTCGCCATCCAAGTAAGAAAATCATTCTATGCTTAAGTTTTATTTATTTATTTTTATTGCCCTTGTAGGTAGACGAGTATACGGCCCACCTGATGGTGAGTGGTTACCGTCGACCATGGACTTCAACAACGCCAGGGGCAGAACCAAGCCGCTGCCTACCAGTGGTACAACTACGAGATGTTTGTAAAAAAAAAGCCCTCTGAATGGTAAACGTTCTTCTAAATCGATAGAATCTAAACGAGGTGTGCTTTGCACCTTTCATGTTCCATCATTAAACCAGCTCGATGGTAAAATAAATATTAATGTATGTCTCTCTCTCTCTCTCTCTCTTGATTCTCTCCCTTTTTGTCTTACTTCTTCTCAGTCGTGTCACTCTTGACAGAGTGGTCGTGATCCTCATGTAGTGTTGGAAGGGGCAGACTTGATGCGTCTCACGATGTCGCGCCATCTCTCCCGGCTCGATGCCATTCTACTGCACTCATTTAGGGGACCTCCCACTGCAATTTTAATCTGGTCGGTCCACCGCATTGGTGGCCTCCCGCGCGGTCTTGTACCATCAACGCTTCCCTGTACAACGAGGCGTTCTATGGACCGGCCATCTCGTCGCGAAACGTGTCCGAAGAAATCCACCATTCGAGACTGTACTATACCAAATAGACGCTGCTTGATGCCGAGTTCCTGAAGTATCGAGACATTTGTACGAAAGTCGGTCCACGAAACTCCAAGCATTCTTCTCCAGCACCACATTTCCAGAGCGTCTATTTTCTTCCTTTCCACGTCTAACACGGTCCACGTCTCAGCAGCGTATAGAAATATTGAGAATATTAGTGTTCTAACGAGCCTGATCTTTTTCTTACTATTTTACCTAAAGTCCAGTATGATACAATAATTGAAAGGAAATTTATTTTTTCAATGTACCATAATATTGTTTCTGTCGCAGGCTTCGCGGCCGCCAGTCACCCCCCGGCTCGAGTTCTGGGGCGCCCCCTTCGGAAGCTGACTACCAGGTCATAAAGCTCATATCGAACGGAGCTTACGGAGCCGTGTATCTAGTCAAACACAAACAAACGAGGCAGAGGTGTGTGGTAAATGCAGATAACTTTGTTTTTAAGTAAAGAAAGGACCGTTGTGATTTGAAACTAGAGGAAACGAAAAAGCGACACAAGAGAGAGACAAACATATCGAGGAGTGAATAGTTATTTGGTTCAAGCGACATTTATATTTGTAACTTCGCTTCGCTTCGGAAACATTAAATTTTATAATTGATAGCTGAGTCCCGCGATGTTACCCGCAGTTATTGTCGTACGGCGGGTGACACCGCGGGGCGAAGCTAGTCTAAAAAAAGTAGCCTAAGTTACTCCTTATATCATCAGCTACCTGTCAGTGAAAGTCCCGTCAAAATCGGTCCAGCCGTTCCAGAGATTAGCCGGAACAAACAGACAGACAGACAGACAAAAATATTCATATGCATGTAGTAAAAAGAGGCAATTACATTTCTCTACGGCCTTCTATAATCACTTAACACCAGATGAACCGTTAGTTAGTTTACTCATCTAATCAATAAATAAAAATTGCCTGCTGTACAATGAAATATAATAATTTTATAGGTATAGTAGATTGGGGGGAACAGAGATTAGTTAGAATAGGGACAAATCTGGGATGTCACAATACTTTTGTTGAGTTGCTAGATTTAACTTTGTTGAACTGAAAATGATTTTTATTTTGTGCTTAAGAATATTAAATAGTTTAATTTAGTCAACAAAGTTTTGTAACTAATTAAAGATATTAAAAAGTTAATTACCTAAAGTTAGGTACCTACCTAACAATTGTCCCCATACGTAACCTGATACACCCCAAAGCCATGATGAATCGGGTCAAGCTAGTTTTCTCAGTTTTTGTGTATATTTTGTAATGAACTATGTATAATAAATAACACGTCGTATATAAAAATTTAAGGCTCCGGAACCATTTTAATCTCAATTTTATATTGGTATTACTCTAAGAAAAACCATTGAAAATATGTGTTGAATTTGGAAAGGCTCCAGATTCCCCCCAATCTACGGTACGCACTTTTTAGCACGTCCGAACTGTTTTTCTTCTTTTTATTGCCGTTGAAGGCTTATTACCCATCTTATGGGAAGTGGGTACCGGAGCCCATGAGTGTGGTCAAACTCTTAGTGGTCTCACGCCGCAAGAATGGGTGCTTCGCGCTAGATATAAAACAAACGGTGGCAGCTCTCCAGAGGGATCCACAACACTCAGTCAATTTGCTATTTTTACTGGTGGTAGGACCTCTTGTGAGTCCCACCTCGCCTATTTCTGCCGTGAAGCAGTAATGCGTTTCGGTTTGAAGGGTGGGGTAGCCGTTGTAACTATACTGAGACCTTAAAACTGATATCTTAAGGTGGGTGGCGCGCATTTACGTTGTAAATGTCTATGGGCTCCAGTAACCACTTAATACCAGGTGGGCTGTGAGCTCGTCCATCCATCTAAGCAATAAAAAAAGGACCAATTTTTTTTTAAATCCTCCTTCAAATTGAATTTCTGTGGACCGTCATTAAGGAGGAGGTTCCCCCACAGGTTCGCTATGAAGAAGATCAGCAAAAACAATTTGATACTGAGGAACCAAGTGGAGCAGGCGTTCGCCGAGAGGGACATCCTCAGTTTCGCTGATAATCCGTTCGTGGTGAGTCCCTTACCAGCTGCCTACGTGCTGACTGACCTTGAGGTCCTCAGGGTGTTCTAGTGTCAGACGAAGCCACAGTGTCGGGGTTCGAATCCCGCAGGCAGGTACTATTATTTTACGTTCTTAACGTTTATGAATGACTTCCACGACGAAGAGATATCGTCGTGTAATCAAAATTAAATCTGCCAAACGATTGCAGGAGGTTTTGTGACAGTCAGGCTATGATGTCTATGAGCCCTGGTAACAAATGTGACGCCGGGAGGGCCGCGAGCTTGTCTGCCCCACTCTACAAACCGGAAAGCATGTGTTGCATCATAAATAGACAGGGTGGTACGGGCTCACATTAGGTTATTGGTGGTAGGACCTCTTGTGAATCCGCGCGGGTAGGTACCACCGCCCTGTTTATTTTTGCTCTAAAGCACTAGTGTCTCAAGGTGGGCTGTGAGCTCGTCCACCCATATATGCAATTAAAAAAAAAAAAAAATATATATAGTGGTATTGTGAAGTAATTTTGTTCTGATCTTTGAAATGTTAAATGTGAAATGTTTATAATGTCTACCTCCCCCCTCTCCCCACTCCTTCGTAAGTTGTAAGCCCTCGTCATTGGCTAAGTACATAATAATATCGGCAGTGCTACCACTGGATCGTTCTGTCACAGACTCCCCATGTTAGTTAAAGTAATGATACATCTCTTTCAAACACCACTGGTGCTGAGTAAGCATTGTGAGAAATCTCTTGGTAACCGACCGAGGGTCACTCAGTCGTATTTAGTCACCCATCGGGAGCGGTCATAAAAGTGAAATCTCTTCTTCAAAATTCTTTTTGAAGTGAAACTTGTTTAGGCGCATGAGGGTTAAATTTTTATAGAACGTCACGCAGGTATGCAACGAAAGTGTCGAAAATTTTTAATACAGCGCCATCTATGAGATTTTTTAATACTAACGTGCGTATGAAACCTCTTGTAGTGAATTTCAATTTAGTATTATACGTGACGTTAAAATATCGATTCACAGAGGGCGCCACCTCATACTATAAAAGATGATTTACAATTATTTACTAATGACAAAATTTTACATATACTTAGACATTTAGGATAATTGTATTTTAATTTTTGAAGGTTTCACTTCTAACACGTGTGAATTGCACACAATATGTTTCTTTTTTTTTTAAACCTAATCGGGAGACCCCGCATAACAGTTCGCTCCGCTGTGCAGGTGACGATGTACTGCTCGTTCGAGAGCCGGCGGCACCTGTGCCTCATCCTGGAGTTCGTGGAGGGCGGCGACTGCGCCACGCTGCTGCGCGCCGGCCCGCTGCCGCCCGACATGGCGCGCCACTACTTCGCCGAGGCCGTGCTGGCCGTCGAGTACCTGCACTCCTACGGCATCGTGCACCGCGACCTCAAGCCCGACAAGTGCGTCGCCTCTCGGTGTACTTAAAGCCTAAGTACTCTTCGTGAGCATAGTTTGAAGAAGGACATGTCATAGCGCTGGAGAAACACTGTAGTTAAGTAGGGGGCTAAGTCCGGAGCCGGAGACTTTATTGAGGCTAAGCACAAATACAGTTTTATAACTAAACTAGCTGTACCTGTCCACTTCTGCCGTGAAGCAGTAATGCGTTTCGGTTTGAAGGGCGGTGTAGCCGTTGTGACTATACTGAGACCTTAGAACTATATCTCAAGGTGGGTGGCGCATTTACGTTGTAGATGTCTATGGACTCCAGTAACCATTTAACACCAGGTGGGCTGTGAACTCGTCCACACATCTAAGCAATAAAAAAAAAACTTCGCTGGGCATTTAAAATTAACATTATTATTCCTCACCCCCACAAACATTCTCATTATTCGCGCCCCCGCAACTGGTGTAGGGAGTACAACGCTCATATAAATATTAACCTATCCACTAAATACATGTATTTTCTACATGGATACCAAGTTTCAAGTCAATCGGATGCACGGTTCAGTAGTTATAACGGAACATCCGTAAAAACCACTGTAGATTTATATATTAGAATAGATTCGCCAAGTCCATCTTGTTTAGCACAAGCTGTGACGGAGCACGCCCCGCCCCTTTCTGCCGCAAATAAATTCAGCTATTTTGTCATTTTAATTTTATGCTTCGAAAAGAAATGAAGCATTTACAACGTGCATTCAAGAGACAAAGCGGTTCGGTTTAAAATATCTTTGAAATTAAAAAGAAATGATAATTAAATAAACATTTATAAAGTTTTTTTCACATTTTTTTTTTATTGCTTAGACGGGTGGACGAGCTCACAGCCCACCTGGTGTTAAGTGGTTACTGGAGCCCATAGATATTCACAACGTAAATGCGCCACCCACCTCGAGATATAAGTTCTAAGGTCTCAATATAGTTACATACTTGTAATGTTTTGTAACATTTAAATACGTAATGTAAATATAAATGTCTAATGATTTTAAATATAAATTTCTAATGTGTAAATTTAATAGCACACGACTTGTTTCAGCTTGCTGATCACGGCCACCGGCCACATCAAACTGACAGACTTCGGGTTGAGCAAAATGGGACTTATGTCGTGTACGTAGAGACTATAATTGTTTTACATGTGATTAGAAAAAATCTTTACTAACCTTCTTATTTGACATTTATTGAAAAACGGAAATGACAATAAAAGAGAGACAAAGAGATATTTATTTGTTTTGCGCAAGAACGAGATAGAATACTTCAGAAGGATTAACTTTAGTCGCACGTGAACGTCTTTGTCTCTGCAACTAGGCATGCGGCCCGTGGTTCGAATTCCGAGTACACTAGTTGTACAATAAATAAATATACTGTATTTTTTTTACTATAGTTTCTGCTTGTGTTTACAGTGGCGACGAATTTATATGAAGAGTACGCCGATAGAGAGGCGCGGCAGTTCTCCGACAAGCAGGTCTGCGGCACTCCCGAGTACATCGCGCCGGAGGTCATACTCCGACAGGTCAGTGGCGCGCGGCACGACAAGCACCCAGACCTACATTAGAAATGAAACGTATATCCGGTAACTATCCGGATACCGGATAGTAAATCAGTATCCAGCCGGATTTCGGATCGCAAAATTTAAGAAAATCTCATGGTTATACAAAATGCAAATTAGGCCACACTAGGCACACAATATTTGGTAGCCGAATACCCGGCGCTCTGGCCTCGCAGCTTGCCGAATATTCGGTATCCGGTATCCGCCCAAACCACTATCCCTTTCTTCTCTAACCTATTATACATCATCTACTTGCATCAATGTAAATTTGCGTAATTACTGGTGGTAGGACCTCTGTGAGTCCGCACGGGTAGGTACCACCGCCCCGCCTATTTCTGCCGTGAAGCTGTAATGCGTTTTGATTTTAAGGGCGGGGCAGCCGTTGTACTGTATAAAAACTGAGATCTTAGAACTCATATTTCAAGGTAGATGGCGGCATTTACGTTGTAGATGTTTATGGGCTCAGGTAACCACTTAACACCATATGCGTTGTGAGGTCGCTCACCCATGTATGTCATAAAAAAAATCCTTCCGCTGCAGGGCTACGGGAAGCCGGTGGACTGGTGGTCGATGGGTGTCATCCTGTACGAGTTCCTGGTGGGATGTGTGCCGTTCTTCGGCGACACTCCCGAGGAGCTGTTCGCTCATACTGTCAATGGTAAGTAGGTTCCGTGGGGGCCTCAAACTCTCAGTAATCGTTGTGTTCTGGCTGGGGGATACCTAGAGGAGCTGTACCTCATTCCTTCCGGTAGATGTTGTTAGGAGAGTAAATAATCTGAATATATATAATAGCATGTTCTTGGTGCTAGCTTGAGCAGTTCCACCCTGCCCAGACACATGGCGCTGTAACCGATTAACACTAAACATACCATAACGGGTCAAATGACCCATTTTGAACTTTTGCATTGAAAATTCACGTGTCGTCTTATTGCTTTTGCGCAATTAACTCCATGATTTTTCTTACCAATTAATATACTATTTTTTTGTTTTGTTTATTTTGAGTAATACCTGTCGGATACCGTTATCTATCTACTATGGTAGAAATAGGTACCAGTAAGTGTTGGTGTGATTAGTTTTAATATCACATGAGCCATGAGCCTTCTCATCCATACCATTATCAACATTATCCGACTAGTCTATTATCGCGTAAAATCCTTCAGCTCTAAATAAGATCAGCTGAAACAAATAAAAATTATTACTTGGTGTAGATGACATAGAGTATAAACATTATTACTTGGTGTAGATGACATAGAGTATAAACATTATTACTTGGTGTAGATGACATAGAGTATAAACATTATTACTTGGTGTAGATGACATAGAGTGGCCGTCGGAGGAAGACTTTCCGATTGCGGTGGAAGCGAGAGCCATCATCACGGAACTCCTCGCGCGCAACCCGAGGGACCGGCTCGGGACTGGCGGCACCCATCAAGTCAAGGTCAGTGCAGACTCTAATCTGGTCTCGCATAAATGGCACTCGATTAGGACCCACTAGACCTGATTATTAAATGTAGAGTGTAAAAGCACTATACTCTATTCTAATTACGAAGTCCCTTTTGACACTTCTTAGAACGTAACTCTTCATGTTTCGCATAATTTGAAATAATAATCATTTTTTATTCATGGTCGTAAATCATAATTAAAAAAATACACAGTCAACAATTAATTGACACACACAATAACATAATAATACCATCTGTCAAATGTGACTTCGTAATTGGAATAGAGTATAAGTTATCAGGCGAGAGTAATCTCGAGTTTAGGGATTATATGCAAGCTTATGGTTACCGTCATAGGCTACGTAGTGTAGTGGTGATTTGTACTACTGTACCTATGACACAACTCTTTAGCACTCCTCATCCAAATGTTTATTAGTAACAAATAGTAATAGTAAATCTGTATTATACTATTTCTTCATAATAAACTTTTTCAATGCGATCACACGTTTTAGATTCTTTTTTTTTTAATATTATTTATTTTATTTTATTTATTTATTTATTTATTTATTTATGTACACACAAAAAAGAAGACATAGTACAGAGTAATAGGAAACTTATATACAAAGGCACTGCAAAATATGTAATGGCTTGGCAATGAAACCTTTCAAGTCAAGTCGTATATTTTCTTCTTAAATTCTATTGATTAATTACTCGATTGATTTGAAACTGTAATCAATTGGGATGTAATTCAATGAAACGAGATTTGATGAGACGAAATTAAGTCTCATTAAACTGGTAGTTTTTTATTGAGACTTTCTCAGTGGACCTTTTGGAAGAAACCTGCCTTTTTTTATTGCTTAGATGGGTGAACGAGCTCACAGCTCACCTGGTGTTAAGTGGTTACTAGAGCCCATAGACATCTACAACGTGAATGCGCCACCCACCTTGAGATATAAGTTCGAAAATTTTTACAATGAGTATTATAACATAACAATTACTACGATATTGAAATGCCCGGAGCGAGCAACTCATTCCCACTTTGTGCAATCTTCTAATGCCGTACCGTAAACAAATACACAACCAATGCACACTATTTCGCTCCTCGCGTTTCCGTCAAAAAGTCAAGAGTTTTATTGATAATTAAAAAATAGAAAGTATTGTTTGCCCACGTGTGGGCGTGCACTAGTCCCCGGTCCCGGCGTCGCCCGCTTGTCCGCAGTGTAGTGACGCACGTTTTTTCGCCAGGACCACGTTTATTTCTATGGTTTGGACTGGAACAACCTGCTCAGGAGGAAGGCCGAGTTCATACCGCAGCTGGAGAACGACGAAGACACCAGCTACTTTGATAGTGAGTAATTTTTGTTTATATAGATTCATTCGCGAAGCAGCTACTCTTGAGTTGTTAGGTCTCCTTCAGAGGCGCTCGGTTAGCTGTTAGCAAATCCCGCCCCTCCAGGCTGAGCCCCTTGCTCGCCCACCTGGTGAAACTGGAAAGGCCTCCACCGTTGATCTCTCTCATAATCATCTCTTGGCACTGAGCCGCGTGTGGTGCGCAGGTCGGTGCGAGCGTTACAACCACAGCGAGGTGGACACGGACGAGGCGGCCGACGCGCCCGACGACGGAGTGTTCGCCGCCTTCTCCAGCACCTCGCCGCAGTGGAGGAGGCACCATCACTCCTGCGCAGAGCACGACTCCCGGGTACATATCTTGGCGGACCTTGTGTCATTATTAGTCGGAGTAGGTAGATTGATTTAAGGTCGTTGACGTCAAACGTAGAGTATAATATGGATATGCCTCCAAAATACCGGAACTTCATATTTATTGTGATATTTGTTCCGGAATTTTGAAATTAGCATGAATCTGTGCTTAAGGTGAAAAACGTATTAATAATATTAATTTACGCTACCAGTGCTAGCTAATGGTGAAAGAAATCGTATTTTATTTTATACAAAAACACCTTGGAATAGTTACACCGTATTTTGTCCCTTTTCTGTTGAATTAGAAATGACGCTTGTCAGTATGAGACAAAACTTAGACAGGGCTTTTTGTTACTTTATCTCATCAATATAGAAATTTTATCCGATGAGGATTAATTTTTTTTTCCAATCTAAAAAAAAAAATCATTATGGATAAAATGGCATGTCCATATTATAATATCTTGACGCAAGTATATAAAATCAATCTACCTACTCCGACCACTGGTCATTATACTTCATGTATTTTTAAGGAACTTCTCTCTTGTTTCTCCTTGGGTCAAGTCATGCAGCAAAAGGTAAATAAAACATTATTCTGCGTATAGAGCACGGACAGCTGGCCCGGCACACCGGACAGCGCCGGGCCGCCCACGACGCCCACAGCGCCTCTGCATCATCATCATCCGAAATGTCCTGTAAGTCCTATATCCACAGCCGGGAACTTCGGCATTATGTTTATTGGTGTAAATTAAAATTTTCACCGTCTGGCCTTTTTTTTGTCTTACCTAAGCTGATGGTCTTGAGAGACCATATTAGCATCACCGGGCGATTAGGTGAACTCACGGGGCTCAAACCTGACGTTGTTGTAAACACGAACGCTAGCAAGAGTCGTGCTTTTCAGAATCTACCACCGGATCGGAAACGCGACTTACTGAGAAGATCCGGCGAGAAACTCAGTGGGCTGTGTCTGTGGGTTGTTTTATCGGTCGGTCGTCTGGCCTTAAGTTTTTTTTATTGCCCTTGTAGGCAGACGAGCATACGGCCCACCTGATGGTGAGTAGTTACCGTCGTCCATGGGCTTCAGCAATGCCAGGGGCAGAGCCAAGCCGCTGCCGTATAATTAAGAGTCCTAGGTGTCCACCCCCCCGGTCTTGTTGTTGATGTTGCTCTGTGTGTCAGGTGGCGGGCAGCAGCCAGCAGGTGTCGGCGGAGTCGTCGCAGACGGACAGCGAGGACGTGTCGCCGGCCGCCCGCCGCCGCGCGCCCCCCCGCCTGCACCTGCCCTCCGCGCTCGCCCTCACCCCCCGACTGTCAGTACTGCGTCCCGCACCACCAACATTCGCGGGCTCTCACCAGGATATTCACAACTCCGACACTCCAGACCTGGAGGAAAACATGACATAGCTATAGCAATATTTTGTATAAGCCGCGCCAATAAAGAAACGAATCGAAAATCGACAGATAGTAAGGTCAACAAATAAAAAGAAAGATAGAAAGAAAAATTTAGTAAATTGTAAAAAAATATTTAAAAAAACAAATGAGAATGTACTTTACTTTACTTTATGCCCTGGCAGAGGGAGAAGTGTCTCATTTGGGATGCAACTTGCATAGACACTTAAGCTGCCAGTCATCTAAGTCTTACAACTCGAAAGTGAAAAAAACTCGAACTCAACAACAAAGTCAGAACTGATTTTTTTTGCATGCAGTACTCACCGTGTGCGACTAAAGGCAGCAATAGCTTAGAGTGAGAGCGCATGATCGCCTTTACCAGAGTAGACAGATGAAACTGTCGATATTGAACATTGCTTCATTGATTGATAAATAAGACCTAATCGAAATGCTTGTGCAAGTAGTAAAATGTGAAAATCTTGTTGAGGTCCCGTCAAATAATAGTATTTATAACCTAAATAGATGCGTAATTTTAATTGTCCATGAATGGGTATTTGACTAATGTGTTTATTTGTTCAGTTCGGACATCCGAAGAGAGGACCGAAGCATAGACAAACCGGATAGAACGGAGAAGACGAAGCCGACAGCCATCATGGCGGCCAAGTCTATGCGGCGTTCGGCCAGCACTTCAGGATTGTCTCTGGTTATACATCCAGGTAATATTTTTAGCTTTTATCTTTATTATTATCATTTAAAATAATTCATTATAAGCGGACTTTTTGGCGGGAACGCGAGGAGTGAAGCAGGAGTTTCTTCAGGTTTAAATGTGTAATAGCGGTGGTTTATTAACTGTTTAGTATCTGTGTTAGTGCATAAATGTGGGAAAATGAAACAAAGCCGCTAAACGTAACTTTTCGGGATCCTTCAAAAAGTCCACTGAAAAAGTCTGAGTAAATGACCACCATTTTACTATTTCATCCCATAACATTTCATCTGATTTCATTTCATTTCGTTTTTATTTCATTTCATTTCATGCCATGTTTCATATTAATCAACTTCATTTCATTTTATAATATCATTTATTATAAAAAAAGTTTTCATTTAAATTAAAATAAAACTTGACCTAAAGGTCTTCGTTACCAGGTCATAAAATCGCATAAAAAATATCATCATAAGCAGTGCTTGAGTTAAGGTGTAGTATAGTAGTAGTAAGTGTGTAGTAGTATCAATATCGGCTTTGTAGATTTTATGAGACTTCACTTTGTCGAACAAACGCTCTTAAAAGTTTTTTAAGAGCGTTTTTAATATTTGTTTACGGCCATTAGAAACTAGATGATTTAGCCAATTATTATTTTTGTAAAATCGTGTGTATATATTGTTTGTCGACAGCCGACGACAGCATGCTGAGCGCGGGGGCGGGCTCGCCGTGCGCCGGCAACACTTCCTCCACCAACTCCTCGAGGGACTCCTCGCCGTGCAGAGATCCGCCTTCGCCGTTCGCTTTGCCGAATCATTCGTAAGTGTTGAGGTTCGCGGGGATCAGCCGAATGCAGACAGCGCAGGACCGGTCTTTCTGGCGAGGGTTGGAGTAAGCCCATGTCCAGCAGTGGACGCCTGTGGGCTGATAAGAAGAAGAAGTCGTCGTGGCCTAAAGGATAAGAAAGGATAAGGTGCATCGTATCGAGCGATGCAACGGTGTTCGAATCCTGCAGGCGGGTACCATTTTTCTAATGAAATACGTGCTTCGCAAATGTTCACGATTGACTTCCACGGTGAAGGAATAACATCGTGTAATAAAAATCAAAACCGCAAAATTATAATTTGCGTAATTACTGGTGGTAGGACCTCTTGTGAGTCCGCACGGGTAGGTACCACCACCTCGCCTATTTCTGCCGTGAAGCAGTAATGCGGTTCGGTTTGAGGGGCGGGCCAGCCGCTGTAACTATGCTGAGACCTTAGAACTTATATCTCAAGGTGGGTGGCGCATTTACGTTGTAGATGTCTATGGGCTCCAGTAACCACTTAATACCAGGTGGGCGGTGAGTTCGTCCACCTATATAAGCAATAAAAAAAATAGGTTTTAATTTTTTTATAATTTTCCAGTTTGATCCAAGCGTCGAAACCGCCGATGGTTGTGCGGCGCGGCCCCCGCGGGTTCGGCTTCACGATCCACACGGTCCGCGTGTACTATGGCGACACGGACTACTACACTATGCACCATCTCGTCTCGGTTGGTACCGTTACGTTACGCGCTGGGGTTGGGGATAATTAAAAAGCTCCACCAAAGTACAAATCAAAACCGCATTAGCACTTAGAACATTTGAAACAATTTGAACATTTGAATTCACAAACACTTTAAAATTCTGAATTCACTTTTTCCGCTTCGCTTCAGGCGATCCGTTCCAGGACCCTGAAAACTGCGATACTTGAATTAAATTTTTTTGTATGGAAACTAGCGACATCTTTTAGCGGATGCCCCTAAATGTATATGTTGTTAAAGTTAAGGCATTTAATTATTGTATAACTAAACACAGAAAAAAAAATTATACAAGCCTTTATTTGTTATGGACAAATTGATTAAATTTTATCATTTTGTGGGTTCTAAAAATTTACAAAATCCTTCAATTAAATTAAAATATATGATGGGTAATATGTTACTGCCATTTACAGGAGCAATGAGAAATTAATGGAAGCGATCTAGTGGCCCACGCCCGTAAACATTTTGAGTGCTTGAGTTGCTATTTATAACTAATTTATGTGTATTATTATCTATGATCCGTTCGCTATTTCGCTTCGAGTAGTTTCGATTACTAACTGACTGCGCGCCATCCATACAACGCTTTTATAGTCGATACGACATCTCTAGAACTGTCGCGAACATTCCTCACAACTCGAGCACATTCGATGCATGCTTCCGCTGACAATAGATGGCGTAGTACGTCTCGAGCGTTCTAGATGTTACTAGATCCTTTGATATTCGTTTCGGCTATTCGGCGATAGATGTCGTTACTCTTATCGGCGTCACAATAGTGGCGTGGATATACAGTGTGTGAGTGTGGTACCGCCACAGTTTTAAGGTATAAGAACCGCCCCACCCTTCAAACCAGAACACGTTAACGCTTCACGGCAGAAATAGGCGGGGCGGTGATACATATCGTACGCGCTCACAAGACGATCTACCACCAGTGAGAAAGTTTAATAAATTTATATCCACGAGTGAAAGGCTATTCGGCTTAAACCACAGTTTTGTAACTTTACAGGGGAGCCATTTCAAATATAAAATTTAGAAAATATAAGATAACAAAAAAAAAAAAATAGGTACTTCGGTTATTTATATGGGGTAAACTTGATTGAAGTTCAATTGAAAACAACGAACCGTTGATGCTAATATCAAATCAAACGCGGCTTTAATTACAAAGACGAATACTGTGCTAACCGCGGTCCAATTTTTATAAACACTTCTCACTTCATAACTATTATCAAAGCCGGCAATCTGACTTTTGGACCATGATTGGTAAATCAGAAAAACGAATTATTGACTTTGTATTCCATTGGCAGTCACAAAACTCTTCGGAACGACATCTTAGATAAATAACAGGTTAACTATTAACCTTTATTTAATGCAGGTTTTGAACCGTATTTTTTGAAGGAGACGATTATATTCAAATCAATCTGTATTGACATATCAATAAATTTTTTTTGTCCAAATGCACAGATTGCCAGCTTTGATAATAGACGACTCATATGCGTTTTTTTATCAATGATGTAATAATATTTTTTTTGAATTGTCACCCTTTTGATCTAGTGCGTGTGTCTAATATTTAATTTATTATTAAATTAATATTTTAGGCCGTGAACGAGCAAGGCGCGGCGTGGGCGGCCGGTTTGAGAGCCGGCGACCTCATAACGCAGTTGAACGGCGAGTCAGTGCAAGGGCTGCTGCACACGCAGGTCAGACTCTGAAGATTTCCTATAAGACGACATTATATCGCACCTATAGAGTGTCAACCCTAAAAATGGGTTTTTTGGTAAACATCGAATAAAGTTTTCAAATCGAAAAGACAGAGATACGTGGTATGGACATGTGATGCGTAGAGAGAAGATGCATGTGACTAGGCGATGTATGGAAATAGTAGTACAAGGTAGAGGGGGAAGAGGTCGACCAAAGAAGACACGGATGGAGTGTGTGAATGACGGAATGAGAGAGAGGGGAGTGAGTGTTGATATGACGGCTGATAGAAGAGAATGGAAGAGAAAGATTAGCTGTGCCCACCCCACATAATGTTATAAGGTGAGGAAAAAGAAGAGATGGGATAAGGTGAGGAAAAATAAGAGAGAGTGAAAGAGACCGATGGATAAGTGTGTCTCTATATAAGCTACTTTTGGTCATTTGATTATTAGGAGTCGCTGAAAAGGGTCGTTCTAGGTAACTTTCTTAATTAAAACCGAAATTTAAAAATTTTAAAATTTTTCTCTATAATTCTAAAGGCGCGATACCTACATACTGAAGCTTGAATTTCGTGTACCCCACCCATTTATCCCACCGCTGCTACCAATTTGTTATACGAAATTGAGAAAGGATCTTTTTAAAAAAGATTTTTATAATGAAACAGACATCAAAGATTTACGACGACAATGATGGCAATCGTTCTGTATGGAATTAGGAATAGGACTGACGGGGTAGGGAGGGGATTGTTCTCTAATAAAGGATCATAAGTGCTGACGCTATTCGGGAAAGTTGATGATGGAAGCAACGCTAAGAACCAGAGGTTATCATAACAGTTCGCGCGAAATTAATATATGAATAGGCTACCGGCGAATGAGTAAGAAAAATTTTTTATCGTGACGGTTAGATTTCATATCATTTAAGCATCATCTACCGTCAGAGTACATTGCGTAGTCAGTTCCTGAAGTCCTCGTTTCCAGAGATCTTTTCAGTCACGAACTGCATCCTGGAATATTACCACAGGACCATGAAATGTCCTGTAAACGAAGCCTGGTAGGAGTTGATGGAGGAGGACGCCGTCTCATCTATGTTTATATCCTTGTTAATGACGATAAAGAGTTACTAACTGGGCCGTAAAATTGTCTTCTTTCATCTTATAACAGATGTATAAGGCCAATGTCAGTTGTTAAGGTCACTTGGGGTTATTGCAGTTCAGCAATGTCTTGTAAATTAGGGATGTCACTAGTCACTACTTTTTAAATAAAAAAACATTTTATACGAAGAAATCATCTATTATGTAGCAATTGAATAATTGTCAAAAAGGTATGGACAGCCGACTTTATCGCCTAAAAGTCGAAATTTGTTGTCGTAATGCGCAGGACCTATATGAACAAGTGTATTGACTATATGGTGACGATCTTATGTGAACCGTTTGGTCTTATTGTAAAATCGTTTGTATTCGTAGGTGTTAAGGTTGCTATTGGCAGCGCCGCACGCGACGTTACGAGCGACACCACTGGATCAGACAACTATACAGGTAATCAAAGCCACATTTTACAATTTTTATTAATAATTTATATTGAATGTTTTTTTTTTGTTTTTTTTATTGCTTAGATGGTTGGACGAGTTCACAGCCCACCTGGTGTTAAGTGGTTACTGGAGCTCATAGACATCTGCAACGTAAATGCGCCACCCACCTTGAGATATAAGTTCTAAGGTCTCAAGTATAGTTACAACGGCTGTTCCGCCCTTCGAACCGAAACGCATTACTGCTTCACGGCAGAAATAGGCAGGACGGTGGTACCTACCCGTGTGGACTCACAAGAATTCCTACCACCAGTAATAAACTTAATTTTTCATTTTTAACGAATTAATTACCATTTTCATTATTTAAGTCTGGTGGGCGTCGCCGTACCAGCGGCGGGAGGAGGGCGTACGCTCCCCCTCGACCTCGACCCCGAAGACGATGCTCCCTGTTCAGGAGGATATCCACCAAACGCGCTACACAGGAAATGCATCAGGTAAAACATATGTTAAGTTTCTTCTGTTATATTTCTTAAAGATGGCACCCATAGACAAAGTCGTCGTCGAGCCCTTCGTCGCTTGCGACGAAGGGCTCGACGAGTAAATTAACTCTCAGACACAGCCCACTGAGTTTCTCGCCGGATCTTCTCAGTGGGTCGCGTTTCCGATCCGGTGGTAGATTCTGCGAAGCACTGCTCTTGCTAGGGCCAGTGTTAGCAACACTCCGGTTTGAGCCCCGTGAGCTCACACTTTAGAGTGAAGCTGAAATAGCCTCTCAAGGCTATTAGCATAGGTAGTTGCAGTGATGGTGGTGGTTATGCTATGACACATAAAAGATCTTGCCTTGCGTCGATAATCCGCAATGATGGTTGTGGTTCCTCTGAATCTTTTCGATTATCTAGTGGATGACTTCGTGGACTGAGGCGTTGAGGGTAGAGCATATACACATTATATTTTCCCAAGAAAGCCTCAATGGATGTTTATAGATAGGGGACATTAAAATATAGCAGTTTTCACATTAATATATATGTATATTTACGACGCGATTGTGCCGGCTTTAGAATCTTGCAGGCAGATACCAATTTTTCCAATGAATTACGTGCTTAATAAATGCTCACGAATTATTCCTATGGTATAGGAATAATGTCGTGCAATAAAACATATTTTTACTATATTTATTACTGAAGAAAAAAAATATAACAACATTTTTTTATAATATAAATTTGTATGTAACCCAGATGGTGTCGGGCGAGGCGGTGACGTCGGCGCCCCCCGCCGCGCCCCCCGCGCCCCCCGACGCGCCGCTGCACGCCAACACGCACTTCCAGAGGTGATTTCCTTTTTACATAAGTTAAGTGTCTGGACACTAGTACCCTAGCCAAAACTTCAATAAACAAATATTTTTTATATTAAACTCGTGATCCATTTAAACCTTAAGAAACTAAATTTTAATGAAGAAATAAAATAATTTTCAAAGCTATTGTTCTTGCGGTCCTGTCCCCAAAGTTATCGCTTATTGTTGTCCGATGTAAGGAGTTCAGTTCTTAGACAATTATTAAAATCCGCTCTGCTACAGGTTTTATCCGGAACCTGTGATGGCAACCTGAGAAGCACAAGAGAACTTGAAAAGAACAAGAGAATAGTGATCACACAATAATCTCAGTGTTGCCATACATTGCAGACCGTCGTCGTTACACGGGCTGAAGCACAAGCTGGTGGGCGGCGCGGAGGTCCGTCGCTCTTCGCTGCAGCACATGCCGCTGTCCCCCCTCGCGAGGACGCCCTCTCCCTCGCCGCAACCCCCGCCCCCTGCCTCGCCTACCAGGTACAGAACCGCTTTACAACTGCATCGAGATATTTAGCGTCACCGACACTGATATAATAACTACAGAAACACACTAATTATTGAATTATTATTTATTAATAACGGATTTAAAATCAGGTGGGCCGTATGCTCGTCTGCCTACAAAGCGTCCGAAATGATGTTTGAATCGCGGAACCTACTATGAAATCGTTAATTAAATCCAATTTAATAATATATAATCTTGATTGAATTTTGTATTAAGATCAAATCAGGTTTCACATGCTCGCATTTACTCAATGAGAAAACATATGGCTTTCAGATGACAATCACCACATCTAATAAACATAATACCATGCTCGATACGCCCTCAATGTTTCTTAGTTTAATTTCATTCACTTTGTAGTAAAGGAAACGAACATGATTTTTGAAAAGCGTAAGTAAGGTAAACTGGTGGTAGGACCTCTTGTGAGTCCGCGCGGGTAGGTACCACCGCCCCGCCTATTTCTGCCGTGAAGCAGTAATGCGTTTCGGTTTGAAGGGCAGGGCAGCCGTTGTAACTATACCTTAGAACTTATATCTCAAGGTGGGTGGCGCATTTACGTCGTAGATGTCTATGGGCTCCAGTAACCACTTAACACCAGGTGGGCTGTGAGCTCGTCCATCCATCGAGCAATAAAAAAAAAGTCGCCTGTCAGTCTGTGTCGCAACAAGTGAGATATGGGGCATGAAGATGTGTTTTATTTCACTAATATTGATTAGTGTTATCAGGAAAGTACGTCTTAGTACAGCGGCTCTCAACCTTTGTTAGTGCATGACGCACTAAACTATTATTTGTAAACGCGCGACACCCTAACTTGAAAAATTGTTTATATTTGAAACGATGGTAGGTTTGGGGTATATTTCTTAAAACATACATTATTAATTTAGTAAAAGTATTTGTATGCTTAACAATAAACCGTTGTATATATTATAATGATATGGAATACTCTAGAATGATTGAACAATAATAAAAGACTTAATTGCGTTTTCTATGAAATACTAAAAAAAACAACATTTAAAACGTTTAATGTTTTTATTTTAAATTTTTATTTTAAACAGTATTATTGAATTATGTACAACTAAAAATTTTTTCCAGTGGCAGACAGGTCAATGAATGTGTCTACGTTTTTTTTTTGAAGTGAAACTTCTTTAGGCGCACGAGGGTAAAATTTTTACAGATGTAACGTCACGCAGGTATGCAACGGAAGTGTCATATTTAACTCAATCGGAAACATGAGAAACGGCCCTCACTAAATCAAACTACTAGTGAAATTAAGTACTTATCAAATGTCAGTAGTTGTTGTATTTTTCCAACTGGAAAGGCAAATCTATCATACCATACAGCCTAATATTTTATATTATGTGTTCCGTTTGACGTCCGAAGTCCATTATGAGAGTACATCGTATGATTTCCACTGCAGGTCGCTAAATTTGACTACTTCCGTTTCCTAAGTCTCATCTACAGCGCCCTCTATAACGTCTGGAACCGAACCAACAAGCAAAGACAAGCCGCCATATTTGTCATTGTTGCGTCGTTTTTTCCCACGTGCAGTCGTTAATATTTTAAGAAGTTAGTAATTTAAAATGTTATAAGCAACTTTCGAGATTTGAAGTAGAAAGTTTGTTTCAAACAAGTGTTATGAGTATCTTCCGTTTCGTGAAAACCTCCAAGGCTCTACAATGAGTGACGAGGTTATCGCGCCTTTCAAAGTAAAATTTAAGTGAGGAATGTTCTTCGATTTCTTCGGATATTTCTTCGGGTTCGTCGGAAAATAAAGACTAGGGACCAGCAAGAAAACTTCGAAAAAGTGACTGGTCGCGAGATCTGAATAAAAGGTTTGACTTACTGTCGCAATAATGGGTGAGTCATGTGAATATTATTTTAACTTCGAATCATGCTATTGTTGGTCGTGCACCAGTGGTCCCGCCTTTACACTTACAAATACCAAGATCTTATAATAATAATGTCTGATCTGGTTTCAACTTCCAATCGAAATTAGACAACGACGAATAGTTTTTACGTCTGCCACCAGACCGTCCGTTACCAGAAGCGGGTAGGTTTTGAAATTTGAGCATTTCTATAAAAGAACCAGATATGCAAAGATTTGACTAGCCGACTTGGAACGCGGTGCAGTATTCGGAGGTTCAAAATGTTTTCCTGCGTTACTAATGCTCTTTTGGCACAAAACGAATGCGTTATGCTGCCATACAAAACCTTGCCGACGGGTCAAATTCAGAGAATGTTCAGCTTAATTCTTCCGCCTTTTACGAAAAGTTTAAACCGCTATTCGGTAACGATTTCGCCTATAAAAGTTTCTAACGATATCCTTCAAATAATTTTCGGTAAGCGAGCCGAGGTTATACGATAGCGTCGTAGATACCTCTTAAAGAAATTAAAGGATAGATATATCAGGGAAGATGTAGAGAAAATATCTTCTTCTTGTGATTATATGTTTAACCCCAACTTATTATTGGCATATATACAGAAAATTGGTGGTATTGATAAATTACAAAAGCGGCACCGTCTGCTACTCGCATCCGGCCCACATCGCCGGAACCCTCGGCTTGTACTGCCAATGCAAAGCCATGTCGAGGTAGGCCACATTCCAATACATCTAAAGAGGCCGAAAACAGATATTCTGAGCGATGCTATCCAAATAATTCCTCAGCAAGAAAAACGGGGGGAGGGGGGAACAAGTACAAAGTGGAACGAAAATCGGGAAATAAAAATAAATTACTCAATAGCATTTTCAGGCGGATGTCTAAGACTATATCGAAACACCTGGACTCGATCCACCAAACGTAATATTGAAATTAATAATAACTTGATGTCAATCAAAATCCAAAATTTAATTCAATAGAGCTTTAGAACCCGCACCCCCGACACAGTCTTTCAGATTTCCTCTTTTCATACTTCCCAAGACCAATAAAAAATCGAACAATTTTCAACCTCAAGGCATTGAACAAGTACATGAAACAGTCTTTTTCACCTTTTCCACCATCGAGTTCCTAAGTTTTATAACAGATTGGAATGTCAAACTGGATTTGAGCCAGGCCTATTATCATCTATCAATGACGTTTCTCGGGNTATAACATCATACAGGGTAGAAATATAAACGAGTTTTAATTTTAGTGAAATTTAAAATACTATAAAGTAAATGAAATTACAAATTTTACAGCGCCCCCCTAACCCACATCAACGCCCCCCATTTTTTCCTGGGCCCCTTAACGCCCCCCTCTAGGTTTCAAACGCCCCCCAGGGGGCGTTATCGCCCACTTTGAGAAAGACTGATCTAGTGGATGACTTCGTGGACTGAGGCGTTGAGGGTAGAGCATATACACATTATATTTTCCCAAGAAAGCCTCAATAGATGTTTATCAATAGAGGACATTAAAATATAGCAGTTTTCACATTGATATATATGTATATTTACGACGCGATTGTGTCGGTTTTAGAATCTCGCAGGCAGATACCAATTTTTCCAATGAATTACGTGCTTAATAAATGCTCACGAATTACTCCTACGGTATAGAAATAATGTCGTGCAATAAAACATATTTTTACTATATATATTAATCGAAAAAAATGTTATGAATAAATTTGTATGTAACCCAGATGGTGTCGGGCGAGGCGGTGACGTCAGCGCCCCCCGCCGCGCCCCCCGCGCCCCCCGACGCGCCGCTGCACGCCAACACGCACTTCCAGAGGTGATTTCCTTTTTACATAAGTTACTTGTCTGGGCACTAGTACCCTAGCCAAAACTTCATTAAACAAATCATTTTTATATTAAACTAGTGATCCATTTAAACCTTAAGAAACATTAAATGAAGAAATAAAATAATTTTCAAAGCTATTGTTCTTGCGCTCCTGTCACCAAAGTTATCGCTTATTGTTGTACGATGTAAGGACTTTAGTTCTTAGACAATTATTAAAATCCGCTCTGCTACAGGTTTTATCCGGAACCTGTGATGGCAACCTGAGAAGCACAAGAGAACCTGAAAAGAACAAGAGAATAGTGATCATACAATAATCTCAGTGTTGCCATACATTGCAGACCGTCGTCGTTACACGGGCTGAAGCACAAGCTGGTGGGCGGCGCGGAGGTCCGTCGCTCTTCGCTGCAGCACATGCCGCTGTCCCCCCTCGCGAGGACGCCCTCCCCCTCGCCGCAACCCCCGCCCCCTGCCTCGCCTACCAGGTACAGACCCACTTTACAACTGCATCGAGATATTTAGCGCCGCCGACACTGATATAATAACTACAGAAACACATTAATTATTGAATTATTATTTACTAATAACAGATTTAAAAAATCAAACAAGGCATCCAAGGAATGATGTTTGAATCGCGGGACCTACAATGAAATCGTTAATTAAATTTAAATTAATTAATTTATAATCTTGATTGAATTTTGTATTAAGATCAAATCAGGTTTCACATGCTCGCATTTACTCAATGAGAAAACATATGGCTTTCAGATGACAATCACCACATCTAATAAACATAATACCATGCTCGATACGCCCTCAATGTTTCTTAGTTTCATTTCATTCCCTCTGTAGTAATGGAAATTTTTGAAAAGCGTGTGTGAGGTAAGCCTCGCCTGTCAGTCTGTGTCCCAACAAGTGAGATATGGGGCATGAAGATGTGTTTTATTTCACTAAATTTTATTAGTGTTATCAGGACATATGTACGTCTTAATACAGCGGCTCTCAACCTTTTTTAGTGCATGACGCACTAAACTATTATATGCAAACCCGCGAACCCTAACTTGAAAAATTGTTTATAGTTGAAACGATGGTAGGTGTGGGGTATATTTCTTAAAAATATACATTATTAATTTAGTAAACGCATTTGTATGCTTAACAATAAACCGTTGTATATTTTATAATGATATGGAATAGTCTAGAATGATTGAACAATAATAAAAGACTTAATTGCCTTTTCTGTAAAATACTAAAAAAACAACATTTAAAACCTTTAATCTCCTTTTTAAATTATTATTTTAAACAGTATTATTGAATTATGTACAACTGAACTCCTCATTTTTCTCAATTACAAACAGGTCAGTGAATTTGTCTAAGATTTTTTTTTGAAGTTATACTTCTTTAGACGCGTTATGAAAAATTGATGAGAGTGATTTTTTTTTATTAATTATCCCACTAAATTTGTCCCCACTAATAAATCCCACTAAATCCAAAAAATATTGCCCACTAAATCGCACATTACAATACGACTGACGTAACTTGGCGAGTCTGAATATAGCCGCAGGTGAACTTTCCGAACCGTACCGAGAATTACCGAATTTATACGATGTCAAGAAAAGGGATGTCCAATATGCGTGTTTGAGGATGTTGTTTAATCGATTTTTTTTCAAATTGATTAACGCTTAAATAAAAAAAAGAAATAAATTTAATAATAATAAACTTTAACTTCTTACGCGCGTACATAAGTACACGCACCCTTTTTTGTTAAAACTAAACAGTTTTACGTAATAAAGGTTTTTCTTTACATATCTACAACAAATTTACCCCCAAGATGTGATCCCTTGGCTTATCTCATTTAAAAACACAGTATTTGTATATATCGCAATACACTCAACAGGAGCGTACGGATGCATCCTTTTTGTCGTGACACGGTGGTTGAGAGCCGCTGTTTTAGTCCCACAACAATATTATTATTGATGTAAATCAATGTTTGTCTGTTTGTAGATTCGTATAGCTATTTTAATAGTATTTTAAAATCCGAAAATCATCTTATGTGCTTTCGCTAATTTGGACACTAGGGACATGAAATTTTCTAGGAAAGACAGAACGTTATTTGAAAAAAAAAATGTATTATATTGACGTTAACCTCAGAGAAGCGTAAATATCATGTTCCGTTTGTTTTGCTATTGTTATTGTTGTCTATATACAATGTGTTGTCTATATAATATACATGTATTTGTGTCAGTATTGTTCCATATTTCGTTTGAATAAAACTAATGTGTAAACGCTCGAAATATTTCAGAAGATGTTAAGTTTTTGTTAAAACATTGAAGGCTTCTGAATATCGAAACAAAATCATAACCATTGTGTACGTGTTTGATATCTGGAAAATCGAAATTATGTACTGTCTTTTTACATAGTATATTTACGAGAAAATCACATCCATGTTTAAAAGCATGCGAACGATATGCTTAGAATCTAATTTACTATCAATATTTCATGACTGATTGATCAGCCGTGAAGAACTCCGATGATTTCTAAGGACTTCGAAAGCGATCGTGTTCGCAATAGAATTTTTACTATAGCATCCTCTAACAATACACTATAATATTTGTTCGTAATTTTTTTCTACATATAATTGAATCATAAATAATTTCAATTATTTTTTACATATTACATACATTCATAATTAAGGTGTGCACGTAGCTATTTTTTAAAGGGATTTTATGACCTGGTAACTAAGACCTTTAAGTCATGTCTTATTTATATTCTTATTTTTATGAAAAATTATAAAATGGAGTGAAATAAAATGAAAAGAAGATGATTAATTTGAGAAATTAATCAACTGGGATGAAATGAAATGAGATGAGATGATATGGGATGAAGTATAATCTCAGTAAAATGGCGGTCATTTATTGAGATTTATACGGTGGACTCTTTGGAGGATCCCGAGAAGTCACGTTCAGCGGCTTTGTTTCATTTTCCCACATTTGTGCACTATCACAGATACTAATAAATAGTCAATAAACCACCATTATTACACAAACAGTAGATAGACAAAATAAAACAAATCACACAACTTCACTCCTCCCATTCCCGCCAAAAAGTTCTCTGCACGTAGCTAAATGTTTTCGTCGCACAGATTAAAAATCGTTTCATTATGTTAATCCGTCGATGAGCTGGCAACATTTATTGAGCATTTTGTGACTAATACCGGCACAGTCGCGTGGAGGCCCGCAGTCCTTCGCCGCTCGCGACGCGGGAGTGCGGGCGCCGCGCCTGGCCGAGACGCGACCCCGCCTCCCCCCTCCTCCGCCGGGCGCTCTCGCCCGATAGGTACGTGCGCTTTATTCGCATGCGGTTAGAGTGTGTTTTCGTTTGCTGTTCATAATGCTTTGTAGTCATTTCATCTCTCATTGAGTGTTTTTTATTTATTTCAATATTATATATCTAATAGAATTGCTCCTTAATTTATTTTAACATTGTGAAACACGAGGTCCTTGTTAACTTGCAAATAAGTAGCATTTTAAATTGTAGATGTATAATAATTATACATTTGTCTAACTTTGTTGTATTCTGCACATGTATAATGTATGTAAAATTGATAATGGTTTGGGTTAGAATTTTTAATGTTTGGTGCGGTTAGTTCATAAAGTTATAATTTATATATAATTAAACGAATGTCAATTTTATTTTTGTTGGTTTATAGTTTCAATACTTAATAATAAAAACGGCAGAACATCTAAATTGGTTGTGATGTGGTTGACAATTTTGGTAAACCCTACCACCAGATTACACCCTCGTTCAGCTGAAGCCAAGTGTTCGATATCGCCTCTGTGCTGCGGGGGGGTGGTGGCGGGCGTGTCGGTGAGCGCGGGGAGCACGCGGCGCGGCGGGATGTGGCGAGCGCCCGCCCCCGCGCCTCCCACTCCGCCCCCCCAGGACAAGCCCGACGAGCCACCCCTGCCCAGGATAGCAGAGGAGAAGGATTCGCCGACGCATCACGCCAGAAACTTGCCTAATAGGTAATATATTGGATGTTAGGAGACCGCTTCCGAAAACGAAGACAGACAATAGTACTAATAACACCTTTGATGATGGGACGGTAAAAAAAATCGATACTAATTTTAAAAAAAAATATTTTGATTAGCATTATTTACCCTCCATTATGTTAGTACAGCTAAATGATACGATAGTTTCACAAAAAAATACATGACTTTACTTTTAAAAAAAACCAGCAATGAAACACAAAATCAAAAACAGCTGATGCTCGGGTCAAGGAACGCCCGGGCGCGGCGCAGACTCGCGCGATCAAATACTTATTTACAACATTTGTCTAAATAACTAACTTATCTACTTGTCATTAGTACTATCTTTTGTATTCGTTTACAGAAGCGGTCTCCTAATACCCAGTATTTATAGTACACCTATTCTGTTACTATACAATATAAAATGCCTATACTATTTTCGTATACCTAACTAAAGATTATTACTAAATTTATAGTTTAAATTTTTTGTTTATATGACAATATTATCCATATTTGTACATATCGTTCATATAAATTACTAGCAGTACTCGCCGGCATTTAAAATTTACATTATTATTTATTGTCATTATTATTAGGGAGTGCAACATTCACATAAATATTAGCCTATCCATTAAGTACATGTATTTTCTACATGGATACCAAGCTTCAAGTCAATCGGATGCATGGTTCAGTAGTTATAACGGAACATCCATAAAAACCACTGTAGATTTATATATTAGTATAGATTAAATCAATTGATTTGTTTTCAACGTTTTATTTATTTATTTCAAACTAGCTGACCCGGCAGACTTCGTAGTGTCTCAATCGATAAATAAAAGACCTAAACTTTTGTATAAAATAAACTTAAAACAAACAAAAGGAATCCGTCCGACGGGGGACACATCAAAGGAAAAACAAAATTGTTATTTTTATTTAATTCCGAGCACTTTCATATTTATCTACCTTTTAAACCTTCTCTGGACTTCCACAAATAATTCAAGACCAAAATTAGCTAAATCGGTCCGCCCGTTCTCGAGTTTTAGCGAGACTAACGAACAGCAATTAATTTTTATATATATATAGATCTTTTTTAAATGTAATTTACATCTCCTAGTCGAGAGATGGCAGCACGTGTCTATGTTCCACTGAGGTTTGTTTGCCCGCAGCCCGGCGAGACAGGCGACCCCCAGCATCTTCACGTCATCTCCGAAGACGAGTCTCGGCAAGTCTCCGTTCGACGCGTCCGCCTCATTCGCGTCGCTCTCACTCTCCGACGAGTCCTACATCGCGGATTCGTCCGTCAATCTATCCGTCTTGGATACGTCCAGGGACCTCTTTATCGGTGTGTATGGACCACTGTATCTGAAGTAGGTTATCGGAGGCTATGGTGTAGCATGGCATATCGAAGTAATGATATCGATACCACTACCAGTAATATTCGTAAAAAATTGTGGATGGAAGAAGGATGACGGTATTCATAAATACGATCTCTATAGGCTCCTGTAACCACTTAATGCTAGGCGGGCTGTGAGGTTATTCTCTCGCTTGCGGAATAAAAATAGCCGCGAGTTTTACGGGCATTAATTATGCCTTGGCATAAACAGGTAATAGACATATCTCGATCCAATTAGTCTGTTTGAAACTTCAAATAGAAATGAACGCATTTTTTTTTTTTTTGGTAACCATCGTTTTTGGACCTCAGCAATGCAAGGGGCAGAGCGAAACCGCTTCCTACCATTAAGTACTCTTGAGTAGAATTCAGTTTTGTTTTTATATGTATTTGAATTAATGGGTGAGCATGCATATAGCTTTTTATTTATTTTTTATTGCTTAGATGGGTGGGCGAACTCATAGCCCACCTGGTATTAAGTGGTTACTGGAGCCCATAAGCATCTACGACGTAAATGCGCCACCCACCTTGAGATATAAGTTCTAAGATCTCGAGTATAGTTAAAACGGCTGTCCCACCCTTCAAACCGAAACGCATTACTGCTTCACGACAGAAATAGGCAGGGTGGTGGTATCTACCCGCGCGAACTCACAAGAGGTCCTACGAACAGTTTTTTCTCTTTAATAATCCGGCGACATCATCCTCTCCATCATCAGACGAGTCCAGGACGAGCACGGAGCCGAGCGTCGCCGACGAGAAACCACCAAAAGTAGAACCTCCAGTTATCGAGCAGCCCAAAGTTCGGAAGAAGTCTGACTCGAGTCTTAAGGAGGAAGAGTTTAAAACGAAAAACAAAAAAACGGAACTCAAGAAACAAGATTCCTTGAAGAAGATCGAAGTCAAGGATGAACCCAAAGCGGAAGAAAAAAAAGTTGACAAGGTATGAAAAAAATATCGATAGAAAACATATCTAGTACATTTATATCTTTGTAGCGAGTGGTTGAAATTGTGATGCGTCACCAACGATCTTTCCTCTCATTTCACTTCTATCCGTCTGTCGGTTGTGTGAAAGAGAACGCTATCGGAAATAAAGTTGGCTTTAGTACTGGAATAGCTATCATGAAACACGAAATATTTGATAGATTTCTGAATCTCGCTGACGATATTTTCAAGATAAGCTTGCACATATACAAGTATTGAGCAATAACATTCGGGCCGCAAATCCCACCCCTCCTAGCTGAGCTCGTGCTCGCCTACCCTGGTGGAACTTGAAAGGTCACCAGGCCACCAGTAAATCTACCTTCATAAAAAAAGGCCTCGACGGCTCTCGACTCCCGCCCGGCTGAATATCTTCCCTTTGTCGTTGGCATCCAAAGTGTCGAGTCTTTTCAACGCGCGTTTCTAAATTCGACCCACGACTATATACTGGGTGTTAGGAGACCGCTTCCGAAAACGAAAAATTTGTAAAAGAAACACCGCGCCCGGGCGTTCCTTGACCCGAGCATCAGCTGTTTTTGCTTTCATTGCTGGGTTTTTTTAAAGTCATGTATTTTTTATGAAATTATCTTTTCATTTAGCTGTACTAGCATGATGGAGCGTAAATAATGCGAATAAAACGTTTTAAAAATAGCGCTTTTTTTTAAATGTGCAACACTCGTATATTCTATTTTGATATACATTGAAGCGCACTATACGTCGCTGACTGAATTACCGCTTAATCTTATCACAAGAATTTTCCCAATCAGCCAATGGAACGAGCCGGCTCGGTAAAGAAGGTTGAGAAGGATATGAAAAAGGCGGAGAAGGCGGAGAAGAAACAAGATAAACAAGAGCCGAAGAGGACAGAGTCCCTGAAGAAGATGGAGGGACTGAAGAGACAGGAATCTGTCGAACTAAATAAGGTGAGACCAGTGTTGTTACTGCGAGTGATCTTGAGCTCAGAGTAACGCGTAACGCATGTCATTTCGGATCCTCCCGATCCACTAGCGGTGCTTTTAGGTACCTCAAGCACCGGTCATCGTCCTCGTCGAACCCGTCGCTTGCGACGAAGGGCTCGGCGAGTAAACTAACCCCCAGACACAGCCCACTGAGTTTCTCGCCGGATCTTCTCAGTGGGTCGCGTTTCCGATCCGGTGGTAGATTCTGCGAAGCACGGCTCTTGCTAGGGTTCGTGTTAGCAACAACGTGAGGCTTGAGCCCCGTGAGCTCTCCTACTAGTTCGTTAAATCTAGAATAACCCCTCGAGGCTACTAGATTTGGTAGGAAAAAAAAAACGCGTAACGGTCTTGTATACAGGGTGTTCGAAGAGGGTTGCCTGAGATTCATGAGGTCAGAGTCTGTGTCGTACTCTAAACCTGCTTTCCCACCCTTGAAGTTGGAACTCATAGTATATGAAATATGCACTAGGGCATAAGATTCTCATGCGGACTCTGAATACCTGCATGTGGGGATTTAACATTATCACAGTCGCCTTGCTTGATACGAGCATACTCAGGGACCTGATGCTTTAGGCCTCGACGAGTTCACTTACAATATTAAGTATAAACGTTAAAAAGGTTTTCTTTGCGTTCCATTGCGTGCTGTGCAAATACATCCACAAGCGGATAACTCAGAGCCTGGTACTTAAGATCGCAGTAGCAGATGCGTGCCAATGGTTTTCCTGTACACCAGACAGGAACGTGTGGCTACTTCGCTTATAGTGGTACCAAGCCACCGTACCGACGCAACGGCTGCACGTTTTTACTGGTGGTAGGACCTCTTGTGAGTCCGCGCGGGTAGGTGCCACCACCCCGCCTATTTCTGCCGTAAAGCAGTAATGCGTTTCCGTTTGAACGGTGGAGCAGCCGTTGTAACTATACTAAGACCTTAGACCTTATATCTCAAGGTTGGTGGCGCGTTTACGTTGTAGATGTCTAGGGGCTCCAGTAACCACTTAACATCAGGTGGGCTGTGAGCTCGTCCACCCATTTAAGCAATAAAAAAAGCCGATTGTGGGAGAACTAACTAAAATCTCAAAGTCGCGTTTCTCATTCAGTCGCCAGAAGCGGTCGAGAACACGGAAGCTCGCAGCAAAAGCGTCGTCAGTAAGCTGCTGGGCGTGATGGGGCGGCGCTCCACTAAGGACCGGGACGACGACGAGCATCGCCTCTCCAAGAAGCACGATAAGCACGCCAAAAGAAAGGTGAGCACGCAGGTGAGCCCACGGACATCAACGATGCCGCCATTCGCCTTCAGGAAAAGTCCTTGTAAGCAGACGAGCATACGACCCACCTGATGATAAGCGGTTACCGTCGCCCATGGACGTCAGCAACGCCAGGGGCAGAGCCAAGCCGCTGCCTGTTTTTACTTCTACTGTCTGCTGTTTAAGTGTGTTTGTTTTTATAACTACATATAATATGTAGGATTGGTAAGAACGGAACGTATGAAAAGAGTGTGGAACGGAGCGTTAAGATGTGAGTGAGAGAAAACGGTAAGAAAGGGAAGAAGAGAATGACAGACAGAATGACAGAGAGAAAAGGAAGATGGCGAAGACGGTTAAAAAAATGAGCAAGGCGTAATAAAAGTGTTAATTATTTTTTAAATTATTATTATAACAGTTTTATTTTATGCGCTGCGATCCCTATTCTACATATATAATTTTTTGTGGTAACCGTGTTGTGTCAGGGCGGCAGTACGCCGGGCCAGCCCAGGCCGCCGGAGCCGGCGCCGCCGACGGAAAGAGAACCAGAGGACAAGAAACGCAAGAACCGCGGCCGCGCCTCCAGCTCCTCGTCAGGAGAGAAATAGACAAGACAATAATCACCCTTATGGCGAACGCTTTAGGCTTCGATCTCGCTTAACCGTTACGGCTTTAGAAGTTTGAAGGTAAAGCCATAAATAAGTACACTGGTTTTCTAAAACATATGTTTTTTAATTCTTTTGAAATATGAGGCAAAGACATTTGTGGAACACGAGTCGCACGTGACATATCGTAGGTTGATATTGACATGCCAAAGTTAGTGTCAATATTGTATCTCGTAGAGACTTTCAAACTAATCGGATCAAAAAATGTTATAAAAGATTTATATTCTGTCAACAAAAAATAAAAAAACGGGAACAAAAAACCGTAGAGTCAGCGTCGAATTCGAACGTAAATTATAATTTAAAAATATCGGAACAAAAAATTAATGGAGTGGCTTATTCTAGATTGGCGGATGTCCAAGATCCTTTGTAAGTTAATAAAAATGCCCTGTAGTCTATTGATTTTTTATTTAATATATTTAATCGACAATCCTATGATCTGAAAGTTTGTTTCACGTTTTGATTCCTTAAACTCTTGTTTTTTGTACTATTATTGTTGTGTATTTGTGATAATCTACGTAAAATATTTAAATAAAAACAATGCCAACGATAAATACAACTTATTTCTAAAGCCGTACGGTTCGATTTTGTATAAATATGTGTGTGTTCAAATTAGCGCGAAAGAGGCATACATGATTAAACTAGGGAAGATGGTGGCGATGAATTGTTGTATATTTTGATTGAAATTCGTCTTTTATATTAATAATTAATAATAATAATAATATTAATTAAATGTGTGTTAATGCTGATTTTAAAATCTTCATAACCGTTTGCTGATTGATTGGGCAATGTTTTTAAAAGGCCTCTTTCTCTATGTCCATTATTGATGTTGTGTATTTCGTAAATATAATTAATTAAAAGTATGTAATTAGTTATTAACGCTGTAAGCTTCCGTTTAGACTGTTTCTAGTTTTTATTATCGTCATTATTAGGGAACTAAAAGTTTTTTACGTATCAAAATTTTCTTTGTTGTTGATTGGGTAATAGAAATTTCGCGAAGGATTTTTTCGATTATTTTTTTTGGTAATACAGTATTTTTATAAGGCGGCGTCGTAAATTGTACGATCAAAATGAATTGACTAGATCCGATTTCACGATTTAGAAGTTGATAACAAACAGTGTAACGTCAGAAAAACAATTACATTATTATTTTTTCTTTTAAGTTTTCCATTAACTGTTATCTGTGTAAATGTTTTGACACGGAACATTGATAAGACATATGTATGGCTGTTTTTAATTTAAAAAAAAAAGTTTGATAATCCGAAATATCTTAACGTCTCAGAAGTGAAGTCAATAGAAAAATCTCATTACTGCATCTTCGATTTGTTGAAAGGTTCAAATAGAACATGTCAAATGCGTTTGGTATTATGACTAATTTCCCAAAACCCTGTCGGTAGGGTAGGACCTAGCTTCAGAGCAAAGCGGCTTAGGTGATCACCCAAAACTATGAGAATTCATCAAACACAGATTGGACAATAGTGTCAAGAAAGAAAAAAAAAAGATTTTTTTTTATTTGACGACACTGGTCTCGTCTCCCTCCAGCCACATCTGTCACCCGCATCACTATTATCTTGCACACGAATGACGTTTGACATGTAACGTCACTGTCATAATGACAGTATTGAAAGCAAAAAGAATTGCAATTTTTAAGAATTGTTTTTTTACATTGTCGTAATTTGTTTTTTGGGTCTTAGAATTAGGAATAGTATTTTTAGGTTACTTACTTATTAATTTTGATATAAAATAAAATATTCTTTTTTAATTAACAAATAGCGTTAGTTATAACTCTGTCTACTTTAGAACGTTAAAAAGATGTATTTCTCTGTCATTCTAAATAATAAATTTTATCAGTTATAGAGAGGCAAGAATATAGGATTAAAATGTAAACTAATAATGAATTACAACTTATTGAAGGAATCAAACAATTAAATAGTTTCTAGTACAACATATAATTCCGTATATTTATAAGTTGGATGATCGAAAATGCAGCCCTAAGTGTAATCAATTTTTTTTTCAGTCTAGAATAACTCGATAGATTATTTTTAATTTTAAATGCAAGCAACGTTTTAGGATTAGTTTTAAAAACAAAACTTCGCTTTCTTCAGCTAAATTGTGATATAAATATAAAGTTTTCATTTTTAAATTCATTTAACAAAAACAAAAAAACTAAACGAAAAAAAGCCGTATTTCTATAGCGTTTAGGTACATAATTGCCGCGTTATATTTCGTTTGATAAACTTCATTAGTGTGTTACATGTTTGAGAGAATGATTTTTATCTACACGTTACATTTTGTATGTTTTTTTGTTTGTTTGATTCAGTGCCATACTTGCGAACCTTTGCTTCATAAACATCAGCCCGTCTTGTAATCTTAATATCGAGGGTCGAAAGCTTTGGAAGAAAATGGCTTAAGTGACATTTTTGCAACTTTAGAATGGAGCCATTTAAAATTTAAAATTTGGAAAAAATATTTCATAACAAAGAAAAATTCTTCAGGTATTTGAATGTGATTAAACTTAATTGAAGTTCAATTAAAAAATATCGAATTGTTGATACGAAAACCAAATAAAACGGACCTTTAAATACACAAAGGTAGTTCGGTAGGCAGCGGCTTGGCATTGCTGATGTCCATGGGCGACGGTAACCATTCACCATCAGGTGGGCCGTATGCTCGTCTGCAAGGGCAATAAAAAAAAAAAACAAAGACAATGTCGTATATTAAGCGAAATGTCACTTAAACCGAATAGCTCACTTCACTCGTAGATATATTTGGGTCCCGTTTTAATGACTTTGAGGTCGGTCAGATGAGACTGGAGACGTGGGAGTTCAAACGCCTGAGCGAATTGTAATTTCTTTTTATTAATGTCCTACGATCTCTACAGATGCACTATCTTTTTTTTTAATTGCTTATATGGGTCTTTAGGGTGGACGAGCTCACAGCCTACCTGGTGTTAAGTGGTTACTGGAGCCCATAGACAACTATGAGGTAAATGCGCCACCCACCTTGAATTAGTTACAACGGCTGCCCCACCCTTCAAACCGAAACGCATTACTGCTTCACGGCAGAAATGCGCAGGGTGGTGGTACCTACCCGTGCGGACTCACAAGAGGTCCTACCACCAGTATTTACGCAAATTATAATTTTGCGGGTAAATGTGCCACCCACCTTGAGATATAAGTTCTAAGGTCTCAGTATAGTTACTTACATTAATACTCAAACGTGACCAGACGGGTCGGTCCTCCAGAAATTTAGTTGGCCATTTCAAGTAGTAAACGCTTTTGTAATAGAGAAACATTAAAGTCTTCGGGAAATTTCATAGGAACTGGGTACTGGGTGTTCGAGGTTGCAAAAGATGATCAGTAGAAGTCAAATTTACGCATCGACGCTTGAAAGGCAAACGTGACTAAGCGACAATGCGTGAGCTTTACAGTAGACTGATTTAAAGTTGAAATACCTGAAAACAAAATTTATTTTAACGAATCTAGCTGTAGTAGAATCTAGCTAGTAGCTGTAGGATTGAAATTATTTTAATAGACCTAGAAATATATATTTTTTGCACATCGAATATGGTTATTGCCTATCATTTACGTACAAAGCAGTTATTGTCGCTTAGTCACGTTTGCCTTTCAAGCGTCGGTATGAACTTGAAAGAATCGATGTTCAAGAGATCGTATTTTAAAGTCGATCTTCTTTTTTTCACTACCAATGCTGGTAGCCTTAGAGGACTAAAAAAATCAATATAAATACGTTTTAGGAGGTTCAATATAGCGTCTTCCTTTATTTTTGATTTGTATTTGTTTAATAAAAGTTTTACATGTGTGTGTGTGTGTGGGTGTGTGAGTGTTGACTGTGTGTGTGTTTGTATGTAATTTTGAATTTCATTTATTCATCACATTGTCGGATGATTTTTTTCTTGATTTTTGTTTTTTAATTATAATTAATTTTTACTCTTTAAAAGATTTTAAGTACAATTATAGCTGTTTGTGAAATTAAATTTATTCATTGAATAAAATATAACATAACAGTTGACAATTTTTTTGTATTTTTGTGAACACTTTTTCCATTCCTCCACTGTTGCCTTAGCAGTCCGTTTCATTAGCCAAGCTTGTTGAGATATAACTATTCCACTGTTCATATTCAGCAAATGTTATAATTTATTTGATGAATAAAAATTTGTTCGGATTTTACAAAATCAATTTCTAAATTGGTCGCCTGGTCATTTAAAAAAATAAATAAAACTTCACTATATATTTCAATACATAGTACATTCCATTTTTTTTTTTAATTCACTTATTGCATTAACTTTTGCTTGTTCTGTCTTGCATAATTAGCAAGAATATATAAGCAATTAAGAATATTACAACAATTTTAGTACACGCATTCTTGTTGTTGGTGTTGTTTTAAACAAAAAATATTTTTAAAAGGAATTGAAGCTGATTTGCTGATTGTGTTTTTTTTTTCTCCGAAATGTCCGTTTGAATACTCGTATGATTATCTGTGATTCGTGCGAAGCAATTATTCGAAGATAATCTGTGTAATATAGTTCTTGCAGTAGGGTATTTGACTGCAAATATATATATTTTTTAAATCAAAAACTGTATATTTCTAAGGTATCATTGAAATTACGCAAGCTTGTAATCAGTATGTAGATTTTGTTTGTCGTGTTTCAATTTTCAAATGAAAATCATAGGCTCGGTCAAGTGGCAACACTCGCGTGGTGCACTCGCTTGTGACGTCACGCGCGGGCAAACAATGCGGATCGCGACGTATTTATGTAAGTATTCAAAAATACCTTATTACGTAATGTCACTTCACCGAGGTCACGTGAGTTAGAAATTATCGCGCGAGAATAAGTTTTTTTTATCCTACGTATTCACTGGTAGCCTAAGAGGTTATCAGCTACATCCGGGTAGATGAGGTCAGGGGCTCGACCTGAAAGAATTTGCTAACACTAACCCCAGCAAGAACAGTGCTTGGTAGAATCTACCACCGAATCGGAATCGCGACCCACTGAGAAGATCCGGCGAGAAACTCAGTGGGCTAAGAATAACATACGCAGTCAAATACTCTAATTTATTAAATTTAAGAATACAATTAATTATCAATGGCCCCTTTTTTCGGAATAAAAGGTTCGTTTTGATAGATAAATAAATGAGATTTTTTTGTATTGCATTATATAATTTCCATGATGGTGTTTTTCGCGATGCAATACATAACAGCGATAACGCTTTAATATTAATGCTCCATACAAAATTGTTTCCGGACCACAGGCTTGGTTTTTGATTTCATTAGGATTTTTCCATTCGATGTAATTAGTTTTGGTTGTGTTGTAATCGTCAATATATGTATGTGTAAAATGTGTTTACATATTCACGGATCGAAGACACATTATAAATGATTTTTTTTTCGGTTTTACGGTTTCATAATGTTATCTTTATTAATATTATGCAATTTTTCTTGTCGTATTTACGTGTAGAAATATACGACAAAGGGAAGATCTTCCACCGAGCGGGTGATATTGCTCGGTAGACCGACGGTCCGAATGTTGTTGTTCGGAACTTGTATATATGCGCTTTATCTTTGAAAATGTCGTAAGCGAGATTCAGGCATCTGTCAAATATCTTGCGTTGTATGATGGCTACCCGCCACATACGTAAGAATGTATTAAGTTTTTCGTCATATAATAACAGGCGTGATATTAATCCTATTATTGTTATAATTTTTTTTAATACATTTTACTGGCTTGGAAACAAAGTCCTTTAAGCCAAATCAGTATTTCTGTTTCTTCATCACTTCATTTCACATTATTTAAATTGAAATCACTGTGTTCCCATCATTTTATATTAATCTCGGATGTTGCCAGTGTATAAAAAAGATTATAAACAAACTGAATCAATGGAAATAAACTTTTGACACATGGATTTTTAATTTATGGAATTTCTTATAATACAATAGTTATGTTTACAATATGTTCGGTAAAATGAATAGATAAAATAACAATACGTGGATTATATTTTATTGAAATAATCATTGGAACAAAGAACAATGCGTATTATTTCTGAAATTCATTGTTTTATTTTTATCTTGTACATAAACAAAATCGAGCATTGCGATTGAAACACAACCAAACTAATAGTTGCTTGTCAGCTGTGACTAATATTTGTATTTTAAATAGAGTTTTAGTAACTAAAGCACTTTTTTTTTATCAATAATTAGGAAGCCATTTTTAATAGTACTGCTGTATTATAGAAAAAAATAATATCGTATTAAATGTTCAATGTCATTTATTATTAATTAAATTAATTAGTAATGTATAGTGCAGGGGAATTATTTTCTCTAGAATAAATTTAAAATATTTTTTCGATTTGAATAAACTCATTGATGAAATGTTACTCATGGTTTTATTTGTTATTCGTATGTATTAGTTTCGCATTTTCTGTACTAATCATAATTAATAATAATAATAATAATAATAATGTTTTTATTACAAGTAACCATGACTCATATAAATTGTTAATAAGACTTAGACCTATGTTAGTACATAGTTATATTTACATCACAATAAATTACTGTCGTAACATCCCATGGGAGATGGCACCACAGCGACCCATGTATACACAGTCCAGCCTGCTTGCGATCATGCTCAAGATATATAAGTGTAAATAAATATATGTATATTTATTTTGTTTTATCTGCCATTTAACACAAATTAATTTTTGAATCAGATCGAATGTAATATATAAATATAAGTTATCAAAACTACTTTAACTGTTAAGTCTAGTGTTTTTTATTCTAATAATTATTATTATTTGCAACATTTCGTTTTTTTTTCTAGCTTTGTGTTTACGGATGACGAATAACTTGAATATAAACAATAAAAGAACAATGAAAAAAATATGAGCCGTAGCGGGAAAGCTGGCAGATGTGAAACATTGATATTACACTACGACTACTTATTTGAGCCAGCCTGCGTGACGACCTGCCAATGGTATTCAAAATAGAAAATAGAGGGTAGTTGGATAGGAAAGGTTACTATTGTCAGTAGAGCGTATTGCGTGTCTGTAGGTAGGGATGATCATGCCCGTTTCTGATGCGAAGTAGTCACGCGTCACGGGTGGGAGAGCTCCTTGAGGGGGCGGCGGCGTTACGAACGCACGATACGAAAAGACAAAAATATNTGCGTGACGACCTGCCAATGGTATTCAAAATAGAAAATAGAGGGTAGTTGGATAGGAAAGGTTACTATTGTCAGTAGAGCGTATTGCGTGTCTGTAGGTAGGGATGATCATGCCCGTTTCTGATGCGAAGTAGTCACGCGTCACGGGTGGGAGAGCTCCTTGAGGGGGCGGCGGCGTTACGAACGCACGATACGAAAAGACAAAAATATATAATCGTATTTTATAAACAGACTTGTATCATGTAAGGTCTTTGAGCTAATGATTTGAATTTAAGAGCCATCACCGCACATTTTGCCTGTGCCATCGTAAAGTCGAATACAGATATTGAAACAACAAAATATTTTCCAATGTTTATTTAGTGTCCATTTCGATAACAACTGAAAACGGAGAACGCTAGTACAAATCCGTAGCAAAGCTAAAAATTTATTTTAGATACATTTTGTTACCTATCGTTTCTCTACGCTACAGTGGACAGGGCCTGCTTGTTTTTGTGCGCAGAAAATAATAAGAGGAACTTGAATGAAAGATATATATATGGTACATTTAAATGATTTGATCATATTACTGTGTCTGTCGTTGTTAATACTCGGCTGGGTGTGTTACGTGTAAGGAAAGCAGGCGAAGTCAATTGAATAAGCATTATTAAGGATAACTCAAACAGTACCGATCACATATTGAGTAAGATTCGAGCGAGCTTTCCAATAAAAAAGAATTACCAAAGTCGGTTTGTCCAAACCAAAGTAAATGCATTAAAAATGCATTCCAATTGATAACCTCCCCCCTTTTTTGAAGTTTGTTCATAAATAAAGAGGTTAGTAGCCCACGGTGTTTTTTTTTATTAATGAAGGATTACCGCCCGCGTTCACAATTAAAGCCAGTTTCTATAGACTTTCTAGGGTGTTTGTAATATGACGTCATTAAATATAGTGCGTTCTCTCTCTAGTATTAAACTAAAACTCTCGTTTCATTGTTATTGAACTGAAAGATTTTAATTATGATTTGGTGGAACTGCTTCTATGTGACCAATCTCAACACGCAGATGTTGAAGGTGGTGGTGGAATACATAACGGATCATTTGACTGCATGAAAATTATTAACACGAGAACAGTTTGTTCTAAACTTCTATGGAGTTTTTAAAAAAAAATTAATAATTTTAGTTTAGATCGATATATTTCTAAATGGAGGCACTCGGGTAGCTGTTAGCAAATCCCACCCCTCCTGGCTGAGCCTTTGCTCGCTCACCTGTCCTGGTGAAACTGGAAAGGCCTCCGGGCCACCAGTAATCCTTCAATCATAAAAAAAAAACTATATCTCGACAATGTAGGTATCAACCACTGCAGACACATTAATATGTTCGAATTAAATTTTTTAAGAGTTTAAGCCAATGAATTTTATCAGAATAACATTACGGTGAACATTTAATTCAAAAAAAACACAACATTGAAATTGAGAAATACTTTCTAACATTTATTACACAAAAAAAACCGAAGAAAAAAAAAGGTACTTAGGTATTTCGAATATCATATTCTACTTCAAAGAGTTTTTCATCTAATTACCCTGTCTACAGAATCCCAAAATCATATTAAGTACTTATATCTTGACAATTTCCAAATTTATTTAGGTAAATTTACATGTCTAAATATCAAGGTGTATTCAAGGTCGACTTAATTATTTATTGAACTAGGAAGTAGATAGACACGCTATCTGGACCGATCTTCAACAACAGTAGTTATGTAATTCGATTACTAGTACTCAAAATTGGGTTAAGTGGCGAAAAAAATCACAAGCTAACCTTAAAGAATCCATAACAAATTAATTATACAGTCAAATCTTGTCATTTCCGAATTGAAAAAACAGCTTCTATCACAACATATATTGTTCAAAACTCTGTACAAGACATCGAGTGTATCTCCTGTGTAACGTGTAGATATTAATATGTACACGGGTTGATATTGAAGTTTAAATTCAATCAAGACAAGAACAAAATCAAAATTTAGTTTACACGACAACAAACATAAAAGTTTCCAAAATATAATACGTAAAACGAACAAGTAAACTAATCAAAGTTTAATGGAAACGAAAACAACAATTTATTTTATTAAAAGTCAGATCGTTTGAAGCATTTTTCCCTGATTCGTTTTATTAAGTTATCGTCCGGAGTTAACTTCCAATCGAAGGTTCTAGGGTCCTCTTCATTGTCTTGTGATTGCGATTCGAATAGATCACTAGAATGGTGTCGAACTTTATCTGGCTTACGTTGCCTCCGTATGCGTATTTCGTCACTGTCTTCTTTTATTTGAGGCTGCTTCCAGACGTGCTCATTGGCTCTCTTCACAGTATTTGGCGGCGAAAAATAAGAGAAAAACGGACTAGAAGCGTTGTTTTTGTATTTTTTTTCTTCGTTGTTTGTTTCAAGGAATGAAAAAGTATAATCAGCATCTATGACTTGTTCACGAACGTAAGAGGTTATGTGATGGCGTTTTATCGAAGGATTGTCGACTTGTTGTGATGGTACTAGCTTTGTTTGCGATTTTTTAACGAACATAATGTAATTGTAGTATCTTTCAACATTTTCGGCGCATTTGTAACAGATCGTATTAAACGAATCTGTTTCCTCGATGACTATTTTCAAACAAACCAAAATTTTTTCCACCATGTTAGTTCTGCGACAGTAATTTCCGTATAATGAAACGTTAAATTCGGTCTCGGATAGACATAAACGGCATGATTTGAATGATAACTCCATGTTTAATTTAACACTAAACAATCTATGAATCACTGTTTTCAGATTTACTTTGGCGCCAAAAATGACATTTATTGAAGGCTTAACAACCGCAATGTGATTGGTCAACAGCGTTCGATTTTTTTAAATTTTGAATTGGCCAAAGTTTAAGTATTAAATATGTGTTTGCTAAATTAAAAATAACTCCGTCGTAAAAATCTACGTTGGACGGCTTTTCATTATTTTATGTATACTTTGCAGCTTGCCATTAGTACAATTACATAAGGTATTTTTAGTCGGATTACGTTTTTTAGTTTTATGAACAGTTTCTGTTGCTGGACTTACAACGTAAATTGTTTGGAATCATTTGCTATAATGAAAAAAAATATCTTAGCAGCATCTGTGAAATTGGGGCTACATCTCGTAAGCTTAAAATCATATCCACACATTAATATTATAATATGTAGATTAAGTTACTATAATTTTCGGATGCTAAATCCATAACACTATTACATAATAACCTTAGGTACTGTTAACATAACAAAAACGTAAACATTCTGCTTAAGTTAAATATGGTGAGTGGCAACACAGACTACAGGTATACAAACTGATACGATAAACTAAACGATTGAAGACAAAAATAAATTAATCTCGTTTAGGAATAATTATTGTTGGCAACTTTAAAATTAAGATATATCAACACCAAACTACACGGCTATATTATGATTTTCGACTTTCTACTATCACAAGCCACCACACTCCTATCATATAGACAGTGATCGTCACAATAATAAATTACAAATAAATATACATAGAAATACGGTAGTCGTTTAAAAGCGAAGCTTTTCATGTTTCAGGTTATAAACACTGCAATTTAAATTTTCCTACTTTCCTTGTACTTTGTAACTGTAAATACATATGTTTTACCTTTGCAGTATTATTACAGAATGAATTGTCGTACAACTTTTGCTAAATTCGTAAAATACTTTTATGTTTTATAATGTAGTTTGTAATAATAATAACACCAAAGCCAAAACATATTCATTTACAGTTGAAAGTTATTCTATAATCCTGACTAAACATTGTCTTCCTCTTTTTTGCCCCAGAATTTGTCGAACCTTGTGCGAGCGCGCTCTAACACCTCTGCAGCAGTAAGACCTCCTCCTGCAGTTGGTGCTTCATTCACAACGGTGGTGTCGACCACTCCCGGCGCTACCTGAGTTGCCTCAGTAGGTTTCTTAATCACTTCTTTCTCTTTAATTGGCTCTTGCGTTGGAGTCTCGGGGGTCAGTTCGTTGCTTGTTATCCCATTGAAGCCGTTGACCTTGTTCATGTCTAGGGTCTTGGTTTCGTCAATGGGAGTGAGGCTGACGGGTGTGGTTGGGGTCTTATCGGTGCGTTTGCTAAGGCTAGTCGGCGACTCACTTTTCAACTTCAACGATCGTATCGGAGACATCTGCTGGTGATAGATCGGAGCGATTTCTGTAACATCATTGACAGTTCGTAACTTTTATATTCCTAACGATTTGAATGTTCAAGGAGTTTCATATAAAATTGAAATTTTGATATATATATGTATATATGTTCCATATATTAGCGACATTGTAATGCGACCGTTGTTGTTAATATGAATCTTTCTATTTGAAACTCCCGTGTAACATTTAAAGCACATTTATTCTGCTAACTGCTTCTAATTATGCCAATCTATAGCAGAAAGCCTATGATTGTTGTATTGGACTACTTTGGTTAAGCTTCGGGGAAATACAAAGTTTTATTTTGATTGCCCTCGTAGGCAGACGAGCATACGACCCGATGGCTTCCACAATGGACAGAGCCAAGCCGCTGCCTATCGGTAAATTAAACTGCCTATTGCCTAACTCAATGAAAGACCTATTCTGCAATAGTCATAGAATTCCTTTATCACTTTCTAAAAGATAAGTCTTTAAACAAGTAATTGATCACTAAATACATGAAAATATTATCAGTTCCAGACCAAAAACATGATAAAAAATTATCTAAACTATGAACTTTTCATTGATAACTTAACAGACAGTAGTGATTCTAGTTTCGTTTTTCTATCACAAGCCACCTCTAAACGAATTTTCTAAGCAGTTCCTTCCATTTCTCATGCTGAACTCTTACCTAAGAAGTCGGAAATTTTCTAACACATTTATCATGCAAGCGACTTTATTAGAACAAATGGATGAACGTGGAAGTCCGTAAAATTTATTATTAGTTTATTAATTTACCCCTTTGTTTTAATTATTAATTTTTAACTTAACAACGCTATACCTATGAACAATTAATTACAAATGAGGGTTGTTAGGAAATACTGAAATCAATTTGATTGTTCAATAAACATCAACTTTAGGTAACGCACTGCTTTCCCAGAGAAGTGGTGCCGTGACTTATAGTCGAACGAAATCAGTTATATGATTTTTCAGCTACAGACGTTCACTGCCAGATATAGCCTTCCCCACAAAAATCGCTCAGGTATCAATTCGCTTGTCACTAATGCGCTACAGAATTATTATTATTATTTTATTTATTTAGGGCTAGTTACTGCCGTTGACATTGCGAAAATTATGATAGAGGTAAGGTTTTTTATGATTGATGGATTACTTGTGGCCCGGAGGCCTTTCCAGTTTCGCCAGGACAGGTGGGCGAGCAAAGGAGCCAGGAGGAGGGGGCGGGGTGAATAAAGGTCTTGATAATGACAACGTTAATCAAGGTTGATATGGCAATATCGCCATGATGGTGAATAGTCTTGCTTAGATGGATGGACGGGCTCACAGTCCACCTGATGTTAAGTGGTTACTGGAGCCTATAAACATCTACAAAGTAAATGCGCCACCCACCTTGAGATATAAGTTCTAAGGTCTCAGTATAGTTAGACTCAAAAAAAGACTTTCCCTGACCGATAATTATAATTTGTTTCCACGATGAGATTGCCAATCGAACGAGCAGTTCTGTACGTTAAGCAGACAATTAATTAGATGCCATACTAATCCAAATTAATTTGAAATCATTGCTGTTTGCTATCCAAAGCATTTTACTATTATCTGATTTATTAAAGATTTTCTTCTTGTCCTTCATCTCATTATGTGGGTTCGGCGCACCAAGTCTATCGTACGATATCCTCTATTCTCCCCTTTCTCCTCTTTCACAGAGTAGCTTTTTATAATTATTGGAAAATATAAAAATTCTAAATATACTGGTGACATATCACATAGTATCTTCGCATGGAAGAACGATGCCATTCTACAGTACCGCAGCAACAGCATGTGACGTTTGCGACATAAGTAACGCTCGATAGGTGGAGTGCGACAGAGATAGCGCTCTACAAAACCGAAGTTAGTCCACTGTCTCTTTCTAAATGTCGAAGTGTAACATTTAAAGTCGGGTACTGTACGTATTTGTACTGCGAAGTGATTCGAGCATTTCGACAACTAGGATAGCTGTTTTATAGTTGACATTAATTTTTCAAGGGGGCAGTGGTATTTATGATGTTCATGGATTCCATTAAGCAGTTAAGACTAGAAGGACTAGCAGCATCTGTCTATATAGTGAGCAATACAACCCAAAATTTACAGGTTCTTGCTCTGCTGTTTTGGTTGGGCACCACAACGTTTGGCCGGCTGAATACGACTCACATAGAACTTAACCAAGCTACTTGTATAGTTTCAATAAAATCCTACCAATCAACAAACCACTCAGTCTCCCCGCTTGGACTCATAGCAGAGCGAAGATATATCGCATCGTCAAACTAAAATATTTTTTCGGACGCCAAAAAACTAAGCGCCAGCGACAGAACTTAGATTATCAGCAAACGGTATCGGAGCTTAGTGAATCCAATCAACAATGCAAATATGTGTGACGAGTTTATCTGTTTTCTATGGTTTGATAAATAACTAAGTTACGGCACAATTTCTCTAAGGAACCAGAGTTTATTAGTCACCGAATTATCATTTAAGGCATTCCCAGAAATAGTCCACCACAGAAGAGTTTTATTACTATTAGAACACAGTGAAAACTTTTCAAATAGCACCCCATTTTGCGTTAGAAGACATCATGCATTGTGAACGATCGTAAATGACATGAATAGAAACGATAAGAATCAAAGTGCGCACAGTGATAGTGTATGCAAACATCGAAACAGACACACACAGACAAGTGTATACATACGTGGTCGTCGCTTCAGCAGAGTACGGACAAAATAAATAAAAGCATCTTTTAGTTAATTGATTAACACAATTTAATCATGAACTAGTCAATAATTATAATAATATAAAAACAGATTATATAATTTTTTTTCCGTGTCGGGTCGTGTGTCGTGCTTATGTGGAAGCGATCTTTATAAGAGTTTCCTTATAGAGGTCGCTGTCCCATGACGCTATGTCACACTGATAGTGTATGGCCGATGGTCTAGGCGGTGGCTGTGTTCGTCGTACCTGCCGGCTTCACGATGACACCCTCTTCGGCTATGGAGCCACTCTTAAACTCAGAGCTAGGGCGCTTAATGCTCTCATCTGAAATATGGTGAGCGTTTGTATGATCTGTGGCGTCGTGGTGCGATGAATTACGTTCTATGTCTACGGAAACGTTCAGAAATTGTATTTTTGACATTTGACGTTTTCAAAATTCAAATATTTCAGTAGACAGAGATTTTTTAAACGGGACAATGTAAAAATAAATCTCACAAAAATATGAAAACGAATGTTAAAAAAAAGTATGATTCAAAATCTCAATGCGTAGTCACGAGTATTATTTCTGTAACTAACAATGCACATGACAAATCCGTGTTCGTGTCAGTGTTGCAAGCTCTACGCTCCGTTACACTATTGTGGGGTGTCTCAAAGAAAACATGTCTCATGAGTTTTAATGAGTCAAGTGTCAGTGGCATGACGGTGTGACGGCTTGTTTAGCTCTATCTATCCTATTTACTGCTTTACAATTCACAAATCTTGGGTTTAGTGGTATTTTAAAGGAGTATCTCATTCTTATGTTGATATAGCGGTCATCAAATGACCCGTTTTATATAAGTAAGAAAAAAATGAACCGGCTATTGAATAAGATACTCATTGTACAGGACTTGTTTCATGAAACCGATTTTACGAATTTGTGTTGAATTTTTAAATAGAAATCTAACACATATTTCTGGTTCTTAGATTATCTATACTAAAAAAGTCATGAGTACAAAGAACATAATTTTTAATATTAATTACCTTTTTTTTATTAGGTAGCTTTTAAACATTAGAGGTGAGTAGGAGGATAGATGTATAATTTTGATATTACCTTACTTAATATTTACACGTAAGGAAGTTTGACATGTTTTGTTTTTTAAAATATTACAATAAAAATTTCGTAACATCAGTTTCAGTTAAGAAAAAGTATAACTCGAAAAAAAAAAACTCACAACTAAAACCTACCTACATTACCGATAAATTTACGCGGCTCACCGTTTTTAACGTTTTGCGTCACCGTAAACGTTTTGCCGGTGTCCAGGGGCACTGTCCAGTTGACCGGATCCGGGGAGCGCATGTTCATCTGCTCCGGGGATTTGACCCGGGTCGGTTCAGGCGGAGACTTGACCACGGGCGAATCGTCGAAGAAGTGGTCTTTAGCGACCGAAGCGCTGCGGTGCGATGGTATTTCGTCATCTAAAAAATGAGATTCAATCTAAGATCTGTACCGTAAGGCACGATGCTCTGGACGTGTATTCAGTGTACTTTTGCTCCTGGATGATCATAACGGTGTCTCTTGGAAAGAATTGCTTAAAACAAAAACAAAAAAAAAAAATAGATCCGGAAAAAACCAAAAGCCTTTAACGGCACATGCAAATTAAAATTTCTAAGAAGTAGATACATCTAGTAATCGTGCATAGACACATAGTACACAAATTATTATATTTTGACGGAATCTCACTACGATTTTCACTTTTAATGAGTTCGCGATATTTCCACTGGTTCTTTTTTATGAAGGAAGGATTACCGCAGATTTACCAGGACAGATGGGCCACAGCCAGTAGGGGTGGGTTTAGCTAACAGCCGCCAGAGTGCCTCCGAAGGAGATCTAACAACTCAAGGGCAGCTGCTTCGCGAATGCATCTACAAAAATTTCTACCCTCTTTTTAATCCATTTCTGGGTGTTACCACTGCAACTCGATGATTAGTCGTGACATACCTTTACTTTAAAAACATAAATCGAGAAACATATCGCGAACCCGCAGTAGTGAAAATCGTGGTAATAACGCCTTAAACAATAGTGTGCATAATGTAGATAACCACATATACCATTTAGCTAAACGAACACATTTCTATACTAAAATACACATTAAAAACACATGTATTTCCGATATAAGATCATTAGAAGCTGACTTCAATACAGACGTAAAAATACTGAAACATTCATATTAACAATATGTTTGTTGCACATTGTCATCAGATTGCATTAGAGAAAACTGTAATATCATTCATTTATATAAAGAAATCGACACTATTACCATTGAATTTTGTTTTATATTTAAATCGGATCGCTGTGTCAAATATAATATATACTTTGTTGCCTTTTATATTAGTATCCAGTATTGATTTATATTTATGTATATACTATTATTGATTGAAATTTATCAGCAAATGCTAGGATTTAATCGGAAATTTCATGAATTGACAATATAAATACATAAGAATTGCAGTTACGCAAATAACACACATATACGTTTTGTAACTATAGGGCGGTGTGCAATGTGACACACAGACAGCACGGACGTACAATCACACGGACGTGTGTAGCGAAAATGCGATGTTCGGTGCGTGCTCCGGCGGTGTGACCTGGCGTTGCGTAGACGCACTGATGCCAAAAAAAAAATCCTATTAAAATCAATAACAAAATTTTTCGATTTTGAGACGTAAATTGTTTGTGCGGAAGGAATTTTTTCGTTTAAAATATAATCATAATAATAATTTCTCAATATTTTGTCGTCCCTTTCAATAATTAGATCAATATGTTATGCTTCAATGCAACAATCACTCTTATTAGTGAATGATACTATCATTGAGAATCAGAGATTTGTTTCAGAAATCGTATGACTCCCACTTCAACTGTAACATATTATATATACACAATACAATTGAAAGGGACAGCAAATAATAATAAAAAAAATATACACATCGACACTGAAGCCACATTAGGCCGTACTGTATAGATCGCCAATCCATAATCTTAAGCCCAAACTAATAAAGCTCTATCACTGAATACTCCAACAACACAGCGCGTCGACGCAACATTACAGTCACCTTTTTACGCACCCAATTTTATGCCGATTTTAGAGACGCTCCGGCTGCGGCGGCCTCTGTCCGAGGCGCTCAGGTCACCGTTAGCCTTGGCCTCGGCCCCATCAGCCCCAATTTTTCCTGAAGGCGCTGATGGTGAACGCCCACCCCTTGTCGTCGACCTAACTCTATCACTACTCCCCTTATTCAACGGCAAACCTACAAGAAATTTATTCACTACTAACTTTCTGGCTGCTGAGAGCGTGGCTCAAAAGACTAAGTGTTATGTCGACATTTATGTAAAAAAAAAAGGTATACATGATCAAAGTTAATTAAATATTTTGTTCAATGAGACATTTCAAAATCATAGTATACGAGCCACTATCTCAAAATCTAGCCAATAGGGAAGGAACAAGCAACAAGCAGGAAGACAACATTAATCAAATATATATTTAAAAATTTCACTATATCTATTTGAAATCTAGACAAACAGTTCAACGTAAACTTTTAAGGAAGACAGATAAAACACACATATAAGGAAAGAAAATATTTATAATCATTCCATTCTAGTGAAAAAAATCCTTTGTAAATCTTTTATAAAATAAATTCCCGTATTGTTATTTTAAATTATTACAATATGTGTTGATAACACAGATTTGGAATTTGGAACAATACGATTTTTAGGCTGGTATGACTTTGAAAACTCCACAGTAGGTTAAGGAATAATTTATGTAAATATATTTAATGAAATATTGGATAATAAATTAATTAAATATATGTTTTTTTTAGGTATTGCATAGATGAAATACCGAGCTAACGATCCAACTGGTGTAAAGTGATCAAGTTGTATTGTATACAAAATGGCGGTCCAAATGTTTAAGATCGGAACCACAGATTGCTTTGCTGCAGAAACAGGTAGGGTGGTGGTACCTACTCGAGTGTGGTTCCAATACCCGGTATTAGAACTAAGGAAATAGGTTATTTATGAAGTAAAATATCACCTCAACTTTGAGTAGCTAATACTTTAAATTGGTTTTGTTATAAAATAGAACTTCATTGCGTTCATTCATAGCGGCTTTTGACCCTCAAACGTAAACTATTCCATTTATGGTCGATCTTACAGTTTGACAATACTACTTTTAAGTTTAACAAGGCAAAAATACGTCAGAAAAACTAGTGGAAACATTTAAAAAGACGCTCGCTCGATTGGCGATTGACGCCATTTGCAGTTGGGTTCAGTGAACCTTTCGTCACGCGTCACTTTGTTTTTTAACAATCAATTTTTTTAGTTTTTTGTCGTTTAGCCCATAAAATTAGATACATTATTTGGATGAAATAAGACGCTCTATTTATGTTTGTTACGTAAAAACTAAGTGTACACGCACAAAAATGTACTCTTATTTCATTAAATGTAGTTTAAAAAAGTATATAATTTGTAGTAAATAAAATGCAAAGTCGTTGTCGCTTGTGTAGTCATTAAATGTCAATTTAGTTAATTTCACAACTCTTTTTGCACGAATGCGGATAAACTGATTTATAAAGGTCATATAATTACATTTCATGTTTTTATAACTAAGTAGGTAGTAAAAGAGTTTATTAGAACTGATATTTTATAAAATGACGACTTCTTTTTTAAAATTGTTTGATAGCTTGCATTCTGTTCTTTTAGCCAAACCTTCTTTACGTACTTTTTTGTGTGTTTTTGTGTGTACTATCGATGAAGAAATGAATTGAATTTGATTTATCTGAAATTGGTTATGAGATGAGAATTTATTTAAAACGAGCTGACATGAGATGAATTTGAGTGAATGCACCTTATATAGTTCACGCAAATACATGCCCGCTTACGATAAAACAAAATATTTCAACTTCGTAGAACTGATCGTATATGCAACTACATACTACATACTACTGCAACTTTACTGGTTGAAGGACCTCTTGTGAGTCCGCGCGGGTAGGTACCACCACCTCGCCTATTTCTGCCGTGAAGCAGTAATGCGTTTCGGTTTGAAGGGTGGGGCAGCCGTTGTAACTATACTGAAACCTTATAACTTATATCTCAAGGTGGGTGGCGGCATTTACGTTCTAGATGTCTATGGGCTCTGGACCATTTAACACCAGGTGGACTATGAGCTCGTCCACCCATCTAAGCAATAAAAAAAAATACATATTACAATCAACGTTTCGACATTTAAATTAAAAGTAGCTGCAACGAGTTTTCAAATAATTACTATTTATTTTTATGTCTTTAGCTTAGAATTGGTTTTATGCAGTCATGGCCTATAGGAATAGTTGCTTCTTTAAAACAATTTAACCACGTCTCTGGCTGGTTACTTTTACTTCCATTATTCTTCATTCTCTTTTTCATTATGACAACCGGTTTTTTGCGATGTTATTGTTGGTAGCCCCGCGTTTATTAAATCTCAGCCTCAATTAAATTAATTTGTTAAATAAGAAATGTGAAATAAAATAAAATTGATTTATCTGAATCCTTTAATCAGTTGTGCTGAATGAAAAGAAATGAAATGAAATGATACGAGATGAGATGAAATGAAATAATGTCCCAGTGAATTTTTGAGGGTTTACAAAGAGACTTAGTGGACTTTTCGGAATCACTCGAGTCCGCTAATCCGTCCTGTGACTTTGTTTTATTTATCCACATGAAAAACTAAACCAGCGGTCGGGGAATTTTTTTAATTATTACCCCGAAATATTGTTGTGTAAGTTGATATTACCCCATGGCGAAGAACAAAAAAAAACGAAATCGCTTCTTTTTAGCATCTTTCATATTAAAATCCCCATGATAATTTTGAAAAGAAAACAATAACTAAAAATTTAACGATTGTAAAGAAGTTTCACTTCAATGTATGATACTTTTTACGCACAAAAGTTTCATTTTTACCCCCCAAAATGCCATTTTACCCCATTTGGGGTAATTTGCTCCGGTTCCCCGACCGCTGAACTAAACGGTTAATAAGCCACCATTATCCCACGTCTAAGCCTAAATAAACATTCGTTAGTTCCTCGTGTTCCCGCCAAAAAATCTTCTAGCCCTCAAGGTGCCAGAAACGCATAAAGACTCGGCGACATGAATACTGTATCTTCACACATCATTAATAACATTACGAACATCAAAGCATTTACAGCTACTTCAATCATGGTTGCGCGTGTGCTAGAAGTTTTTATCGTTGTTATAGACGGGTAGACGAAATTCAAGGACAAGTTAGCTTTCAGCCATCACACAATGAAAACCGCTACTTCATGAGACATGAGGTTTTAATTTCTTTATGTATTTATTACTATCTGATATTTGCGGCTTCGTGCGACTGGTCAAGGCCAAGTGTTTGTTTAGTTTCCCGTGGTAATGTTTTTTCGGGACAAAAGGTACATTATCCGTTAGGCCAAGACGGCTTTTGGCTTGTAATTGCGATTAAAGAGTATCCTGCCTTTTAACCCTTAAATCGCGACAAAGATAAGCTCTGTATGGTGCTATTTACCCAAGCGGGCTTAAAGTACTAACAGTAGTCTACTGGATGATATTGTTAATTGTGTACATACCGCTCGGCTTGATGGGTCGCGCGTCGTGTCCGTTGGGCGCGTGCTTGAGATGCGCGGGGGCGGGGTCCGCGGAGCGGGGGCGGCGCCGCGGCGACTTGAACGCCGAATTCTCACCGGTCTTTACTCCTGAAGGATATCACTTAAATACGTACGCTTCTTAACATTGAGACCGCTTTTGTTACAAGCCTCGATCCATTAACGGTGCTTTTAGGTACCTCAAGCACCGGTCACCGTCCGCGCCGAACCCGTCGTTTGCGGCGAAGGGGTCGACGAGTAAATTAACCCATAGACAGCAGCTTTTGTAGGCAGCGGCTTGGCTCTACACCTGGCATTGTTGAAGTTCATGGGCGACGATAACCACTTACCATCAGGTGGGCCGTATGCTCGTCTACCTACAAGGGCAATAAAAAAGATAAAAAAGACACAACCCACAGAATTTCTCGCTGGATATTCTCAGTGGGTTTCCGACCCGGTGGTAGATTCTGAGAACACTGCTCCTGCTTGGGCCAATGTTAGCAACACTCCCGGTTTGAGCCCTGTGAGCTCACGTACACGTTAGTGTGAAGCTGAAATAGCTCAAGGCTATCAGCATAGGTAGGAAAAAGAAAAAAAGGAAAAAAGTTACAAGAGACGGATTACAAGTTCACAAGACCAGCCCATGGGGTGGCCATCCTTGAGATTTGAGGTCGAAGCCAGTGTGTCTGAAGTTTTCTGAAGATTGTCCTTCATTCTTCAAACGGCAGTGAATTTCAAAGACCCTTTTAAGTAACATACCATCTAAAGCAGCACCCTCATCGAAACTGTGTCCCTGTAACTTCTTCCTTTGCTTCTGGGGCGAGGTCTTGTGAGGGGAACGCTCCAGGGCCTTCGTTTCCTGAAGTTTTGCGTGGATTGACTGGTGGGGCGCCGACCGGAACGATCTAAACTTCTTAGGGGATTGGTTCTTGGACTCTTTGCCGTCTTTTTCGTCTCGAGGCAGCACCCTGAAGAGTATTGGTGAGAGTTCAATAGATATTCGGTATTGGATTTTCAATTATTAATCAAAAATTATTCACAGAATTTATTATTATACTTTACTATGCAGAAGCCTTACTCAGCGTCGTCCGTTTATCAAAGATTAGGTGGTATATTTGTTATTTTAATATGGCCGAGCTAGGGGTTATGATGTGCTTAACTACTGCTTGCGATGGCTTTATTTGCTATTCAAGCCATTCTCGCTTAGTACCAGCTTTTGCCAACTATACTTATGATAAAATGGATCCGCTCCAAGGGACACACGAGAATTGTATACAGGTTTACTTGAACTTTAGAGCTGGATGTGGCTTGGCATACCATTATGTGCATCACTTACTTGTGATTGGTGGAAGCGAGTGATAATGCCGACAGCGATGATCTGCGGGACACTTGGTACCACAGCTCGATTTGCTTATTGTAAAGCTGAGTGAGGTGTTCTGGCGCCAGTTCCGTGCCCCAGCCGCGGTACTGTCGATCAATGCCTACTTTCAGTATGGTTGAACCATGACTATGTTTGTGGTCCGACTTTGTAAGTTCAACCAATTAAACTAATTGATTCATAACGTAACACGAACGCCATAATTTAATAGAATAACAGAAAAGTTTCATAAACGAACAATGACGATTAGCTTTAACATGGAAACATCATAAGATTTCCAATGTGAGAATGAGAGCGCATTGTTCTCCTAGCTTGGAAATTGTATGAACATTGTTTTACGTTCAGAGCGAGGTGAATTAATTTGCGGCTATCGTCTTTTTGGTAATGACTATAATTCATTGGAATTCTAAACCGAACCTTTGTAAATGTTTTATTTACATAAAAAAAATATGCTAATTTAGAAATAATTCTATGCTATCTTCATAAATTTAGGAAGGATTATGGCGCAGACCTTGTACTCGCCGGCACGCTTGCGCAAGTCCAGAACCTCCCTGTACCAAGAGTCGCCTTGCGCCAGCCCCAGGGGTTGCAGACCGGCCGCCCGCAATGTACTGGCACTGTCCTCCACACCCCCACCCTGACCCCCCTCCCCAGAACCCTGATTCTCCCCCAGCATCCTCTCGCTCGCCTCCTCATTCGACTTCCCTTTACCCCTGCATTTTGTAAATTTCCCTTTAGACGCCTCATACACGTATTGAGAGAACGGTCTAAATTTCTTTTTGTACTCGCTTTTGTAACGTTTCCTATTATCTTTGGAACGATCCTCCCCGTTGGATATGAGGGCCGATAGCGCGTTACGGAACGTCGATTTTCTGGAAAATTCCATTTAAGTCTTAGACGGTTGGAGTTGTTGTCTGCGATGATGATGCGGCAACAGAAACGACTCGCGCCGAGCCGGATTAGTACAGACATGCTTCAAATAATTTTCAAGCTCGCAATGGTGAGGTTAAGATGTTTCAATTAAGAAGAGTCTAGAAGGACCGACAGAACAGATAGTGTGGGCTCACGCCCTGTGACGTCAATCATTTCGGTGTTCAAGTGTGGTGATACATCGACATACAAAATCTAATCAAAACATTTTTGGACGTTCACACCAACAGTGCAGGACATTGAACATTAATTAAAAAAAATTAGTCTATTTAGCTTTCATTCCGTACTAGTTAATTTCGACTAATCTACTCCGCCTAGACTAGACACCGCCACCGTGAGGAGATTTGAAAATGTTAAGCAAATATCAAAAACGAAATTTAGACTCAGTTCTGCTTCTTTTATTACTTGTTTTTTTTAAAAAGTCGAGGGCAGAACGGGAACGTAAAGAGAACCTAGACAACATTTTGCTCCGTGATAATATTAATCTTCCTAAGAACAAGAATGTTGCAATGAAAACTAAATAGTTCTTAAACTGATCATAGTATGGACGAATACATAAGAAAAAGTTAGTGAAAAGATAATAAAGAAAAGGTATTGGTGGGTAAGTTTTAAATTCAGAAGGAACATGCTTAAAACGGTAATTAAAGTGAAATTGTAACTAGTATTGTAACGTTTTAATGTAGACAGTTAAATTTCTGTAATGATGTAGTAGGAAGATAGTAATCTGTTTGTAATTTAGGAAGATTCATTTCGTTACCCTATTTCGTTTTACCACAAGGTTCTTTTTACGTTCAACAAAAAACAAAAGCTGAACACATTTATAGAAAGCCATGTAGCAATACATTTCGCTCAAGATATTTCTTCACCTGTAAAAGTTACGAAATTATTTATCTCACAATGTTTAATATATTTCAAAACATTATTTACAGTTAATTGTTTGTATGTTGCACAACATCCGGCTTTTAATGGATTTTACATATTCGTGTTTAGTGTCATGATAATCACGTGTTATGTATCTGTTAGTTCATGTTTATGAGGTTAGCTGAAATGAATAGATGTAAGTGACTGTCCCCTGTTTTTTTTTTAAATTTGTGCCGTATTCCCTTGCAAAAAAGCTGCTTTAGCTAAAGCAAAGCTCAGTGACAGTGCATTTCATGTGATTTTATTTAAGCTCTGTCGTTCAACATGTATAGACTGTTTCTTATGTACAATGTCACCAAATTAATACACATTAACCTTGATAATTATAATATACATATTACTATACTTTATATGTAAAATAAATAAATTTTAACGCATGCTAAAATATATTAAGGAACAAATGAAACAATCTATTAAATTAAACTAAGGTAATACAATTTGGAAGGCCTTTTAATGGATTTCGTGTTAAGCCAAAGCTGGACCAGGATATTTTTACAAAACATATCGATTTCTATTGAAATTAAGCATGTATTTGTAGAAACATACTGAATTCATATAATTGGAATTAAAATTATACTTCATAAGGACTGTAATTACACATTAATATTTGCATGAAAAAATGTCTGGACTATGAGAAATCATCAATCATATCATCTAAATATATCGACTTATGAAGTATATTTTTGATCGAAAATAGAAATTCTTAAAGATTATTTTTACCTTTGGACCCCTGGTTTCTGGCCGTTCCACAAATAGTCTTCGATATATCGTTTATGGCCCTCGTCGTGGTCACCATCCACGTGGTTCATGAGAGGCTCAACCTCAACTGAACCTGAAGATAACCTTTCGTAAAGTCAAAGTCGACAAAAATATGACTTAACTGTAGTGTAGTGTAACAATAGTGTATTGTTTGCAATTTGTATAAATGTTATGGTAACTTTTTTTTGTCTAAAAAAATACACCAAAACAATAACTATGTAGAATAGTTTTATATAACAAGCTAGTGTAAGATAAATCTTGATGTAGCCCATTACATCATTTGTAGTAGCAATTAGCGAATTCGGGAAACCGCTCTTTTAGAAAATATTAGATTAGATCTTAATAATATAAGTCATCAAGTAAGATAAGTCTATCTGGTAATTAATTAGAACAAGGATGAGCAACACGCGGCCGAGAGCCGCTTAAGCGACCGGCTAAAAAAATTTTTAATTTAAATAGGCCCGTTGATTAAAAACGTGGCTCACCCCTGAATTGAAACATATCATATAAATCAAAAGTTTGCGAGCCATATTATTATCACCTTGCGCTACAGGTATTAGTTTAATACCATCTGCAGCCATAGCTATACTCACCTATTTTTTAGCTAGATTCCTAATTTATAAGTTCTCACTCTAATTCCGGGTATCTTAGCATCATGCTGCCCATTTCTGCTACCAATAAAACATTCGATCTCGTGTCTCTCACATTAAGTCGTCCAATCTCAAGCTGGATACGGGTAATTACGTTAATGTGTTTGTTTTGTAATGACCGGTCAACATTCGTTGTGCCCTGATCTGTTATTCTCATCTTGGCTATTGAAAACCGCTTCGATCGTTACAGTTCAATAACATTCTGTACACGGAACTAGTTTTTCAACAAAAAAATTATTTCAAAGGCTTTTTGTTAGTAAATTTCACGGTGTATTTGTGAAGTTTGCTTTCAACCGTCTACATTAAAATTGTGTTCTGGTTATTTCTTTAAAAGAGCCGTCATTATTTTGAACTTCATTACGACAAACGAAAATGTCATCTTAAAAACAATAGATTACTTTAAATACCCTATTTTTTTCGGGTGGGCCTTAGGACATATACGGAATATGTGCTAAAACATTGCATAGCCTCATTCCTGGTATCTTTAAAGCTTTTTTCAAAGAGGACAAATGTCTCAATTTGCGATCTGTCATAAAACGGGCCTGGATTTTGTAAAATACTCCGCAGTGTTTTATATCTGTATCATTTTTATGAGAGCCCGGCAATTGCCGTTATAAATAAAACAAGTAGTTCACCTATTATCATAATTAAAGCTTTAAGTGTACTACGTAAAACAGTACGTTTCTATTTACATAGCTATTATCCAGATTGCCTGTTGCCTCCCTTAGGAACGCAGCCTCACCCAACTAATTTGAATATCTCAGAACTTCACGCCTATATTGTGTAAACAATTCAAAGGCAGATCCGCAGCAGTCTCGCCTGTGCGGTTTGATGTGAAATTTTAATGACCGCGGGCGCCATTTGCGCGATGAATTTTAAGTTGGATGTGGTATGAATCGTGTTGTAGGAATCATGTAAATTCTTAGCATTTAATGTATACACCTCGCCGGTAGTGCCGGTATTCTATCGGATTGTCTATACAAGAGTGTCTGACACTTCCAGTTCAAGTTTGTAAGTTTTTTGAGATCCTTTTCTCTTCTTCCTTCGTTTCTTCGTACGATTTTTTTTTATCTATTTTACAAGAAGACTGAACTGAAGTCATCATCAGCCTTTATCTGCCCACTGCTGGACATAGGCCTTCCCCAATGCCTTCCACATAATGCGGTCCTCCGCCTTCCGCATTCAACGACTTCCGTGCGCACTAAGTCGTCGGTCCACCTGGTTGGAGGTCGCCCCACGCTCCTAGTACCCATCCGTGGCTTCCATTCGAGGACTTTCCTCCCCCATCTGGCGTTGCTGGCTCGACTGATGTGACCGGCCCATTGCCACTTTAGCCTGCTAACTTTGAGAGCTATGTCGTCGACTTTGGTTCTCCGTCGAATTTCTTCGTTCCGAATTTTGTCCCTTAGAGAAATACCGAGCATAGCTCTCTCCATCGCCCGCTGTGCGACTCTTAAGTTGTGGGCCAGCCCTGCCGTCAGTGTCCAGGTTTCCGCGCCGTAAGTCATCGCGGGGAGAACGCAATTGAAGTTGAAGTTTACAATTTTACTTTACCTTCAGCAGCCGCAGCCTTCTTCAGGGCCCCCATGGAGATGCTCTTCCTAGGTGTGGTATCGTCTTTGGGCCAAGCGAATTGGTTCCTGTACTCGGTGCTCACCATATCAGGCTCCTTAGCGACCACAACCTCGCCCAGAGCTGTGGTGGCCTGTCAACGTAAGATAATTTTAATAGGCATACAAAATCTATCTATATATATAAAAATTAATTGCTGTTCGTTAGTCTCGCTAAAACTCGAGAAAGGTTGGACCGATTTGGCTAATTTTGGTCTTGAATTATAATATTTTAAAGGTCCAGAGAAGGTTTAAAAGGTAAATATAAAATAACAATTTTGTTATTCCTTTGATGTGTCCCCCGTCGGACGGATTCCTTTTGTTTTTTTTAAGTTTATTTTATACAAAAGTTTAGGTCTTTTATTTATCGATTGAGGCACTACGAAGTCTGCCGGGTCAGCTAGTATCCAATGTGTAGGTCCTGCTGCTTATAGTAAATAGTATGAAATAGCAGCTACACTTAAATTCGTTAAATTTATGTTTTAAAATTATGATTTCTATATTTAATATTAAGTTCAGTATTCGAAAATTATCAAAATCGGACGTGTGATGTTCAAATCGATGTTTATACAAACTGAGAGCTAAAAATACACGTACTCCGATGAAATCAGGTACTAAATTTGATATCACAATCACTAACATTCTCAAGGCAATATTGCTCTTACTGTTTCGTGATAACTATTAAAATACATAACTGGTGTCGGCCGAACAATTACGTAGAATTTGTGAGAGCAATTATCATTTATCATTGTGGCTTCCGTGATTGAAAATTGCTTAATGCAGCTAGTGCGTCTGATATCTGCAAATGACCTCTACGAAGGCGTACCATACGATTTGAGATTGAAGTCCCGTTGTGTAGATTTTTTTACTCCAAACAGAAATAAATGTTTGACTTAAAAATTTACCACTGAAATTAGATTAATAAAAAAATTCGCGATCTTGGTGCGTTGCTGTGAACCGCACGCGGATAAACTTAAACACGACTGATTCATTAAGATAATTTCGATAATAACGATGATTATTACTCGGATGACGTGTTTTTGTTAATGCATCAATACAAGTATAATGCAGCAATGTTTTTAGTTGAAAATCGAATGAAAATTTCAACACTGCTTCACCATGTATGTACGTAATCTTGTGTAAGTACTGTACGTAATTTTGTTGGCATTAATTTTTAACCGGTTGTCGAATAGAAAATGTTCTCGATTCGGGGAGTTTATCTCGTTTTATTTGCGTGATACCTACTTACGGAAGTTAGTTATGAAAGGTACGCGTATGAGTGTTTTGAATATGTATATTGCAAATTGTATGCGAGTGTATGGAATTGAAATTTTTTTCTTCTTAAAAATTGAAAATAAACCTAGTAATAGACCTAGTAATAGATCTAGTAATAGACCTAGTAATGGACCTAGTAATGGACCTAGTAATATACCTAGTAATAGACCTAGTAATAGACCTAGTAATAGACCTAGTAATATACCTAGTAATATACCTAGTAATAGACCTAGTAATAGACCTAGTAATAGACCTAGTAATAGACCTAGTAATATACCTAGTAATATACCTAGTAATAGACCTAGTAATAGACCTAGTAATAGACCTAGTAATAGACCTAGTAATAGACCTAGTAATAGACCTAGTAATAGACCTAGTAATANGAAAGGGAAGGAATAAAACTGGCTCTCCAACCCACACGCCGGAACACAGCTAGGCTATTTGGCGGCGGACTCTAGTTGGAGGGTGGTCGCCAGCCAGTCGGACAAGTCCTACCACCGATTATGTGTTCGGCTCCCGTTTTGCACCACCCAGGGGTCACTTGTAGGGAATCGCGGGTTAAACCTACGGAAGCGGGAAGCAATCAACCCCGAGCTATTATCCAGATTGCCTGTTGCCTCCCTTAGGACCGCAGCCTCACCCAACTAATTTGAATATCTCAGAACTTCACGCCTGTATCGTGTAAACAATTCAAAGGCAGATCCGCAGCAGTCTCGCCTTTGCGGTTTGATGTGAAATTTTAATGACCGCGGGCGCCATTTGCGCGATGAATTTTAAGTTGGATGTGGTATGAATCGTGTTGTAGGAATCATGTAAATTCTTAGCATTTAATGTATACACCTCGCCGGTAGTGCCGGTATTCTATCGGATTGTCTATACAAGAGTGTCTGACACTTCCAGTTCAAGTTTGTAAGTTTTTTGAGATCCTTTTCTCTTCTTCCTTCGTTTCTTCGTACGATTTTTTTTACCTATTTTACAAGAAGACTGAACTGAAGTCATCATCAGCCTTTATCTGCCTACTGCTGGACATAGGCCTTCCCCAATGCCTTCCACATAATGCGGTCCTCCGCCTTCCGCATCCAACGACTTCCCACCGTGCGCACTAAGTCGTCGGTCCACCTGGTTGGAGGTCGCCCCACGCTCCTGGTACCCATCCGTGGCCTCCATTCGAGGACTTTCCTCCCCCATCTGGCGTTGCTGGCTCGACAGATGTGACCGGCCCATTGCCACTTTAGCCTGCTAACTTTGAGAGCTATGTCGTCGACTTTGGTTCTCCGTCGAATTTCTTCGTTCCGGATTTTGTCCCTTAGAGAAATACCGAGCATAGCTCTCTCCATCGCCCGCTGTGCGACTCTTAAGTTGTGGGCCAGCCCTGCCGTCAGTGTCCAGGTTTCCGCGCCGTAAGTCATCGCGGGGAGAACGCAATTGAAGTTGAAGTTTACAATTTTACTTTACCTTCAGCAGCCGCAGCCTTCTTCAGGGCCCCCATGGAGATGCTCTTCCTAGGTGTGGTATCGTCTTTGGGCCAAGCGAATTGGTTCCTGTACTCGGTGCTCACCATATCAGGCTCCTTAGCGACCACAACCTCGCCCAGAGCTGTGGTGGCCTGTCAACGTAAGATAATTTTAATAGGCATACGAAATCTATCTATATATATAAAAATTAATTGCTGTTCGTTAGTCTCGCTAAAACTCGAGAAAGGTTGGACCGATTTGGCTAATTTTGGTCTTGAATTATAATATTTGTAAAGGTCCAGAGAAGGTTTAAAAGGTAAATATAAAATAACAATTTTGTTATTCCTTTGATGTGTCCCCCGTCGGACGGATTCCTTTTGTTTGTTTTAAGTTTATTTTATACAAAAGTTTAGGTATTTTATTTATCGATTGAGGCACTACGAAGTCTGCCGGGTCAGCTAGTATCCAATGCTGCTGTATGAAATAGCAGCTCAACTTAAATTCACTAAATTTAATTTTTTAAATTATGGTTTCTATATTTAATATTAAGTTCAGTATTCGAAAATTATCAAAATCGGACGTGTGATGTTCAAATCGATGCTTATACAAACTGAGAGCTAAAAATACACGTACTCCGATGAAATCAGGCACTAAATTTGATATCACAATCACTAACATTCTCAAGGCAATATTGCTCTTACTGTTTCGTGATAGCTATTAAAATACATAACTGGTGTCGGCCGAACAATTACGTAGAATTTGTGAGAGCAATTATCATTTATCATTGTGGCTTCCGTGATTGAAAATTGCTTAATGCAGCTAGTGCGTCTGATATCTGCAAGTGACCTCGTAGATATTAATACCACGGCGTACCACACGATTTGAGATTGAAGTCCCGTTGTGTAGATTTTTTTACTCCAAACAGAAATAAACGTTTGACTTAAAAATTTACCACTGAAATTAGATTAATAAAAAAATTCGCGATCTTGGTGCGTTGCTGTGAACCGCACATGGAAAAACTTAAACACGACTGATTCATTAAGATAATTTCGATAATAACGATGATTATTACTCGGATGACGTGTTTTTGTTAATGCATCAATACAAGTATAATGCAGCAATGTTTTAAGTTGAAAATCGAATGAAAATTTCAACACCGCTTCACCATGTATGTACGTAATCTTGTGTAAGTACTGTACGTAATTTTGTTGGCATTAATTTTAACCGGTTGTCGAATAGAAAATGTTCTCGATTCGGGGAGTTTATCTCGTTTCATTTGCGTGATACTTACGGAAGTTAGTTATGAAAGGTGCGCGTATGAGTGTTTTGAATATGTATATTGCAGATTGTATGCGAGTGTACGATATTGAAATTTTTTTCCTCTTAAAAATTGAAAATAGACCTAGTAATAGACCTAATAGTAATATACCTAATAGTAATAGACCTAGTAATAGACCTAATAGTAATAGACCTAGTAATAGACCTAGTAATAGACATAGTAAAAGACCTAGTAATAGACCTGTTTCGTGCGTCGAAAGTAGCTCTAATTAGTTAGCTCGTCTAGGCTACCAGCGCGATTAGGTAGGAGAAAAAATAGATTGCTTCGCAGGGGCATATACAGCATAAATTATATGTTCACGCTTTTAAATTATCCTCTATCTATCAATGTAACGGAAAACTTCCACGTTTTTTTTTATTTTTTTTATTTTTATTGCCCTTGTAGGCAGACGAGTTACCGTCGCCCATGGCAATGCTAGGCCGCTGTCTACTTTTTTCCAAATTTCGAAAAGTCCCGATTAAGACAACAATTTACGCACGCGTATCGATCAATAACGATTTAATAATCTTATCACGTTGACCTATTGTCATCATTGTCAAAAGATGGCTTAAATGCCTCCATTCATTTTGATACAGGAGTTTGAAATCTTAATCACTTTGTAGCATAACATTTGCCTCTTTCGAACCGGACATAAGTAGTTTGCGTCAATTCACTCTTACGCGCATATCGATGTACTTATGAAGATCTTTGAAACCTGATTGAAAAATTTTACGCATTGTTGTCTGTATGTTGCATCACTATATAGTATGAAACAAAGTCGCTTTCTCTGTCCCTATATCCCTATGTATGCTTGAATCTTTAAAACTACGCAACGGATTTTGATGCGGTTTTTTTTAATAGATAGAGTGATAGAAGAGAAAGGTTTATATGTATAATAGCATCCATTAAATAGTGGAGATCATATCAATATATCAATAATAAATTACAGTTTCTGAAGCGAAGCGAGGGCGGGTCGCTAGTTCGCATGACAATGAACAAATAATACCTTAGGTTCGACTGTATCAGTCCATCTTGGTTGTCGGGGCCCCTCAGACTTGCTACGGCGTCCAGCGCGATCAGCGTCATTCCTTTGCGCGCTCTGTATACAATATTAAACAAATATTGATGGAGAATATTTTCACTGGTGGTAGGACCTCTTGGGAGTCCGCACGGGTAGGTACCACCACCCCGCCTATTTCCGCCGTGAAGCAGTAATGCGTTTCGGTTCGAAGGGTGGGGTAGCCGTTGTAACTATACTGAGATCTTAGAACTTATATCTCGAGGTGGGTGGCGCATTTACGTTGTAGATGTCTATGGGCTCTAGTAACCACTTAACACCAGGTGGGCTGTGAACTCATCCATCCATCTAAGCAATAAAAAAAAAAAAAAGAACAACTCGATTGTGCATTAGTAACGCTTGAATATTGAGACGGTGAATTTAATTCAACGTATTTGCTGATGCAACTAGATTTGTTGATGCTTTAGTGCAAAACAGGGTCTGGTACGCCTCTATATCTCCCTTGTGGTGGATTAACAACGATCGATGACTTATCCGTCGTGTGGAGGTCGTAGCTTCAATGTGATTTAGTGTTGGAAAGAGATGAATGTATGCAAAGAAAGTGGACATCTTGATTTTTGTCCGCGCATGCGCTGTTTGAAAACCATTCGAATTTATGTCGAATGTCAAAATGCTGTGACAGACATGAAATTAAAATTAATTAGTTATGATATAAAATTTCTTTAATATTTCGAATTGTATTTAATTTGACACAAGAGACATCAGAAAGTGACTAAAAATCTCACAAAAATATTGATAAAAAATCTTCTCAATACTCTGTTCGTGACATCACTATGAGTGACGTCATTTGGGGCTAAAATGTCCGGTAATGATTAGTCATAAGTGACACGTATATTTAGTGACTTATACATTTTTATCTTGTACATGTTTTGTAGATATCGGTAGAGCGTTGAAAACGAGGATTTTTTTTGTGATGTCAAAATCATTTGAGGATTAAACAACCTTTCATAATGTTAAACTCCGATTTTCAATTAGCAACATCTAGTTTAGTTTACATAGGGTTGGTACGAAGTCCGAAAAAAATAATTACAAATCTAGAAGTAATTGGGAATTCTCTTTGTTAATATGAGTAATGTCTTAGGTACAGTTCATCTCTAGGCTGAGCCCTATGAGCTTGCTTACACGTCCCGTGACACCAGGATAGGTACTCGAGTTTAGAAAAAAACAGTTCATATCTGCTATGGATTTTGTAGCGTCATAATCAAGTTAGCTCTCGAATTTCTATAGTCACCGACCCTGGCGCGATCTGCCGCTGATCCTTGAGGTCTGATCCCGTCAGCAGGCACAGGATCGAAGAGTTCATTTGTCTTGTAGGCCACGCCCGGATACTTCTTACGACGAGGTATGGCTGGCTCTATTGGACCTGGACAGAAAGATTTGGTCAATATTTTTAGTTTTCAGACTAATACATGTTTCTGATGCCAAGAATTTTAAGTAATGATGAGTCAATGAGTCGTCCTGGTCTAAAGGATAAGACGCCCGGTGCATATGTAGCGATGCATTGGTGTTCAAATCCCGCCGGCGGGTACCAATTTTTCTAATGAAATACGCACTCAACAAATGTTCACGATTGACTTCCACGGTGAAGGGTAGATACCACCATGCCTGTTTCTGCCTATTTCTGCCGTGAAGCAGTAATGCGTTTCGGTTTGAAGGGTGGGGCAGCCGTTGTAACTATACTGAGACCTTAAAACTTATATCTCAGGGTGGGTGGCGCATTTGCGTTGTGGATGTCTATGGGCTCCAGTAACCACTTAACACCAGGTGGGCTGTGAGCTCGTCCACCCATCTAAGCAATAAAAAAATAAAAAACAATCTTGTGTAAAGGGTCGAATAGTCGTAATAAATACAAGGTTTAATTAGTTACGTATATGTGTTGTTTAGTTTTTTTTTAATTAAACTGCTGTGTACACATAAAAAAATTGCCTAATCTAATTTATATAAAGCATAATTATTATTTGTGCATCGAATTAAGGCGCATATCACCGTTCACTTATACACATTAGAATATTACAATAGCATTAGGTAATCCTAATACTTTCAATTTTTTTTATCCTACCTATGCTGATAGCCTTGAGAGGCTATTTCAGCTTCACCCTATCGTTTGTAGGTGAGCTCACGGGGCTCAAACCGGAGAGTTGCTAACACTGACCCTAGCAAGAGCCGTGCTTCGCAGAATCTATCACCGGATCGGAAATGCGACCCGCTGAGAAGATCCGGCGAGAAGCTCAGTGGGCTGTGTCTGTGGGTTAAACTACTTTCAACTGTTTTGAGATTCAAAATTTAAACACATTCGAATATAGAACAGTTCCAAATTCAAAATTGCCGCGAAATATGGAAACGATAGAACTTAAAAGGCATGCCTAGTAGGTAACATCTTATGCGGCGAAGCAAACATTTTGAAGTATTCATATTGAAGTATTTGAAGTATATTTGAAGTAAAAGGTAAAAAAAATACTCGCAACGCGAAAACTGTGTCTTTGTAAATATTCTTTTTTTTATTTTTTTATTTTTTTTTGTACACACAGTTAATATAATACAGTAATTGCGATAAGATATAAAAAAAATGGCAAGCTTAACTCAACAATTGAGTTATCTACTAGCTAACCGTTCTTAAAGAAGGAAAGCTTTACATGAGTGGGTAGATGAGTACAATCTAATCAATTTACTTATTGATACAATACACAATAACAATAATAAAAATAAAAAACACTAATACATAATATATCAGACTATATACATACACAATTACACACATAAATAACATAAACATATAAATACACGCACATATAAAATATAATGAAATACATAAAATAATAACATATAAAAATACTAAATTGATAGATAGTGATAATATTATCTGTATGTACTATTTGTTCTCGTGTCGTATGTGTTTTCTGTAACACAGGAGAATATCTTAAGTCAGCGTTAATGAAAATGAAACTTATTTATTATTATTGATGTCTCAAGTGGTCATGAAACACGATTATGATTTTTATCGAATTTATTTTGAGCGCAATAAATTACTATCATTAAATAAATTAAATAATGTTTGCTGTGGATTTTTTCCCCTACTTAAGCTGATAGTCTTGAGAGACCATATCAGCTTTACCGGGCGAGTAGGTGAGCTCACGGGGCTCAAACCTGACGTCGTTGCCAACACTGGCCCTAGTAAGAGCCGTGCTTCGCAGAATCAACCACCGAATCGGAAACGCAGTGGGTCGCGGGGAGAAGATCCGGCGAGAAACTCACTGAGCTTGGAATCAATACATCAAAAAGTTTGTTCAGTAAAACGTCACGTTTATAGTTTTTCGGGAGTCACCATGTTCCCTTCTTCAGTCAAGTAAATGATCGTCAGATAATCGACGATTACAATTTATCGATTACAAGTTATGAATTTATCGATTACAAGTCATAACTTGTCATAACTTGTAATCGGTAATCGATAAATTGTCGATCGATAAATGATGACTTGACAGCAATAGTCTCAAGAATGGAAATAGTAACGGTGGAACAAGAGTAGGTCATAGTAAAATTAAAAGCATGCGTTTCCATGCGGTAGAAGTGAAACTTTCAGAAATATTATTTTATTATATTATATTATTATATTATATTATAAATATTATTTCAAAGAAAATTTCCCGTTAATTGGGCTTCAAATTCAGCAACGGTGCCAAAGAAATTTTCGCTTCATAATTGTATTTTGTTTCCTTGTTTTTTTTTATGAGTGAAGTATTACTGGTGACCCGGAGGCGGAGGAGGGGTGGCATTTGCTAACAGCTGCCCGAGCGCCTTCGAAGAAGACCTAACAACTCAAGAGCAGCTGCTTCGCGAATGAATCTACTACCGGCTCAGAATCGCGTCCCGCTGAGAAGACCCGGCGAGAAACTCAGCGGGCTGATGCATGGGTTAAGTTGCACGTCGAACTCTTTGCCGAGTTCGACGAATACGGTTACCAGGGTCCCTATGCCTGCTCCTAGTGTTAGAGCTGAAGGTTTCTAATGCAAGAGTTATTGGATTTGATGGATCCGTAAGGACGTGTCTAGGGCGACGACGGTGACTGGCTCGTGCGTGATCAGGATCGGGGAGTTGTCAGCGGCGGCAACGATAAGGCGATTATCATGACGTTGCTTCTTTGTAGCAAACCGCCATACTTATATACCACACTTACCCCTTGCGATGGGTAATGCTGAGGGTGGTGTGGGAGCCGGTTGCTTCACCACGCCCTGTTGCTGCTCTTTGAATTCGTGCCATCTGTACGTGCTGCGGTATTCTGAGTGCAGCTGCAATGAAGAAGAAACCTCAATTAAATCTGGCGAAAGTATACTGGTAGGCATTAGCATTGGCCAAGTAGTAGCATCGACCTAGTGATCGCGTTTGCGATTCTATCGTGACTTATAGATTAAATGCCCTTGCGATTCTGATGCCAGGTTGGTTCCAATTTTTATTTATTTATTGCTTAGGTAGGTGGACGAGCTCACAGCCCACCTAGTATTAAGTTGTTACTAGACATATACAACGTAAATGCCGCCACCTACCTTGAGATAAGAGTTCTAAGGTCTCAGTATAGTTACAACGGCTGCCCCACCCATCAAACCGAAACGCATTAACGGCAGAAATAGGTAGGGTGGTGGTACCTATCTGAGAAATTTGTCACGATCACCTACCGTTTGCTAGTGGTAGGGCATACTGACAGGATACTGGGTACAGTATTACCTATTTCTGCTGCGAAGCAATAATGCGTTTCGGTTTGATGGGTCGGCCAACTGTTATGTAAAGTTCTTAAGACTTGGACCGGTCTCAGGCTCGGCAATAATATTCACGTTGTGATCTCTATAAGCTCTGATACTTAACACGATAAAAATCACAGCGTAAAAAGAATAATAGGTTTTCTAGTGTTTCTATGTTGTTTCCATCCCATTGCATTACATAACTCTATCAGATCTTGTGAACTTTTTAAAAATAAATCCGAAAGGACGCTGTGAAGATTATATCTTCGTAAACAAGAGACATTCAGTGATTGAAAGTATTGCTCTCCCCCCGTCTATATCCTGTCTAGATATTTCAATCTGTCTGGATCTAACGTTCGGAGGAGTAAGCCGTAAGCCGGGGATATTTTTCCGCCATTTCAACCTCAATATCAATACCCCACTTGAACGAGTTTACGTAGCCATAGTGATGTGGGGATTTACGTTGTCGATGTTTTAGAATAGTTATCGATGGTTCGATAGTTGTCGGTTATTTGTCAATTTTCCCAAGAAAAAAAAAGGTTTATTGAATGGGTTTGGGGTTTGCCATAGTCCATGATGTAAAAGTTTAGGTTTTTGGACAGCTTTGTGTCACTCACGAAAGTTTGGCAATTTTACAAAATTATTTATGTAATGAATTGTGTGGGCATTATTAGTTGGTATGAATATTGTAGTCTACATTGACTATAAAGCTGTTTTTATTACAATAATTACAAAATTTCATCACGTCGTAAATAATTTTGTGTTGGTTTTAGGTTTACAGAAGACCTTTGATTAAAATAAATTATTATTTATGTTTTTCATTCGATTTAGTATTACGGCGTTGTTATTTAGTTTTTAAGTACATATTTATTTGTACATACTGATCTTACTGCGCTATGTGTGTTGATGCATTTTCATTCGCTGAAGTGGCTAGTGAAGTTGTTACGACGATAAGAAAGTATCTTTAGTGGTTTTTTTGAACTAAATTAATGACACAGACAGCCTTTACCTGATTTCTTTAGATTAACGGCGTTTTAATGTCTAGGAGTTTTAGTGACTTTAATATCCGGAGGATTGGGATCGCCCAAGGAGATCTCAAATTCCAATATTCGCCCATCCCTACCGCGTACCTACATGGCTATAAGCGCTAATTTTCCACTACTGTGCATATCGAGACGGTAGTTCAATGACTTTTCCAATAGTGATGTAGTGAGAGAGTTATCGATAAAAAAAAAGAAAAACTATGTGTGCGTTTTTTTAATATGCATATATATAATGAGACGTATGATCATTTTCCAGTGTTAAGTGGTTATCAATTATCACAAATGCCGTAATTTTTTTTGTGATGACTGTCCCACCCTTAGATCCGGAATGAATGGCTGCTTCGTAATAACATGAGCAGGTTGGTGATACCTACCCGTACATACCCATATTCTGAATAGTAATGACGTGTGTTATGTACATTTTGTGGGTTAGATATTATATATGTACATATACCCGCACATATTTTTTTATTTTTTTTATTGCTTAGATGTGTGGATGAACTCACAGCCCACCTGGTGTTAAGTGGTTACTGGAGCCCGTAGACATCTACAACTTAAATGCGCAACCCACCTTGAGATATAAGTTCTAAGATCTCAGTATAGTTACAACGGCTGTCCCACCCTTCAAACCGAAACGCATTACTGCTTCACGGCAGAAATAGGTAGAGTGGTGGTACCTACCCACGAAGACTCACAAGTGGTCCTACCACCAGTAATTACGCAAATTATAATTTTGCGGGTTTGATTTTTATTACACGATGTACGGTATATACGGTACATAATATATCATACGGTATCTTCCTTAATAAAGGCATTCAATCGTGAACCCATTTAGATATTTATTTAAAAGATCTGGAGCATGCTTACGCAATTTGACGGTCGAATTTTAGATCACGAAGAATCTAAAAAAAGTGTTCATCTAAAAAAATTTATAACCTAAACTCTATATTACGTCATGTATTCACGAGAAACTTCGATCGATCTTCAGAGGCTCCCGCTGGATAGAAAAGTGACGACTCGCCGAGATCGTGTAATAAAATTGAGACGACGACATTGGTATACACAAACACGTACTGGAATGGAAAGTGAATATCCATTAAATAGGCGACGAAATTATTCTGAGCACAATCACTTCGAGATTAGGGTGACACGATCGTCAGTTTTATATTGAACACTGCTTGGAAATAACACTTCAGGTGAACGTCTTTGCTTTTGAAAGCCTTTGAGCGCGAACCGTCGATAGATCGACTCTCTATTAATGCGCATCCGGAGCGTCGGAATACTGACTGTTAGCGCAGTTTGATTATAGGTATTAGGTATCGGCCTGAACAGACGTATTTTAGCGAGCGTATGTATAATGTTTTTAAATAACTTAATCACATCTATAAATAACCATTTCAAATTGTTTTGCTGTGAATATAGCATTGATTTTTGTTATGGTACTATATATTATTATATATGGTACTTTTATTTAAAAATCCTTTAGTAATTTCTGCAAAATATGTAATTTAGTATGTACGATATCATACGCATATGCTTATATAAAAATATTATAGTAAAAATATATAATTTTTTTAAATACAACCGTGTGTTTATCAGGCGCAGTAACAGAAGGATTTTCTTTGATTTAAATGCTGTTTTTAATCCATTTTTTTTTGGGTTACTCCGTTTGCGCTTCTATCGAGGGGGTAACAGACCGGGTTATGTCGAATTCCGGAAGAAGAGCGAAAAGTAGAAAAAGAGGAGGACAAGAAGAGGTCCCACCTCGCAGAACCGACTACCGACTAAGCCCAACGAGCTTCACCACACCGGCTGGACGAAGCCTACGGTATCGCATAGTGCCCGCCGAAAGCCCACCTTCGTCGGTACCCGTCCTGATGATAGGCAATTTCAACCCCGGGAAAATCCTAAAGAATGCGTTCGGTTTGAAGGGTGGTGGGGCAGCCGTTGTAACCATACTTGAGACCTTAGAACTTATATCTCAAGGTGGGTGGCGCATTAACGTTTTAGATGTCTATGGGCTCCAGTAACCACTTAATACCAGGTGGACTGCGAGCTCGTCCACCCATCTAAGCAATAAAAAATAAAAAAAAAGAACGTCGTCTCCGGAGACTGTTTATTGAGCGTAATTTTACTGAAAAACAATCTCTTGTGTCTTATTTTATACTAGTGATCCCGTAGTAGTCGAAATTCGACTATAATTAGTTGGAATTGTAAGTTTGTACACTATTATAATTGTATTTTGTACTTTATAATCACAAATTTCGCCAAGACTACACTATAAAAAAATATTAATAAAGACATACAATGTTTAATCTATTCTCAATTTGACAACAGACGTCAAGAACAAAAGTTTGACAATAAATAGTATGCATGCGTGTGTGCGTCAAATACGTGGTATGTAGTGTGTGTAATGTTTTCTTTATCGATTTAATGTATCTTTTATGCATTATTTTAAAAAAATATTAGCATTGTGCACTTCTTCTCTATATTCTTTATAAGTGTGGAAAATTTCATACTCCTCCGTCCGCGCAATTTTCGTAAAAAGGGATACAAAGTTTTTGCTTCACGTATTAATATATAGATTTATAGGGAGAAACAGTGGTACGTTTATTGTACGAGTATATTATAGAAAAATACAAAGCGTAACTGTCGAGAATGATAGATTTTTTTTTTTTATATTCTTTAATGGGTTGACGAGTTCACACCACTTGGTATTGAGTGTTTACCAAATCAAATCAAATAAAATAAAAAATAAAATATTCAACATAAATGAAAGAACATACTTGTTGAACGTCAAAAGAACTACCGCCAATTCACAAGAACTAGCCTCCGTCCTGAGAAGAATTGGCAAGAAACTCAGCGGGCATGTCTTTTTTTTTTTAAATATTAGATTTTTTTAAATATTCATACCGAAGCCCATAGACATTTAAAACGTAAATGCCACCTTGAGATATGAGGTCTAAGGTCTCATTATAGCTACAATGGCTACCCAATCCTTCAAACCGAAACGCATTACTGCTTCACAGCAAAAATAAGCAGGGCAGTACCTACCCGTGCGGCATCACAACACGTCCTACCACCAGTACGTAGTATTTATCAAAGGAATATGTAAATTTCATTATGGAGCGCTCAATACCGGATTGAATCCGCTGGAGGCAATATCCATTTAAACGTCGGCCAGACACAGCCGCGCTCCCGTCTCCGGGAATTCATATTACGTATATTCACGGTTTCACACACACGTCCCCGATGTGCAAATATTGTGAGAGTCACTCGAGAATTTTCGACTAAGATGTAATAGTCAGTTTTCTGTGTGCCTTGTTTGGTCTGTGGCTTCAAATCGATTTCGAGGCTTCTGCTGTTAAAATAAGGTTCGGTTTGCGTTGAATTTATAGTCGATTTTCTCAGGTTGAGTCCGGCTACCGGGAAATAGGTTAGGAAAAAAAAACGCGTGAAGAAGACAAGGATGGAGTGTCTGAAAGACGATATGAGAGAGAGAGTGTTGAGATGACGGCTGATAGAAGCGAATGGAAGAGAATTATTTTCTGTGCCGAACCCACCTAGTGGGATAAGGTGGAGAAAAATAAGAAGTTATCAGTCGATAACTAACGCTTAGTGTTCTTGTCAATGATATCAGCGGCATGGCAGTGGCATAACCAATCTCTATAATTTCATTTCAAAAAGGGTTGAAAAAAAAGTGTCTAATTTTCTAAAATTCTAATAAAAGAATAATGCAATTCAATAAAATTTACCGTTGCAACTCGGTTCTCTGTTACAATAAAAAACTAATAAAATACGCTTTTATAGGAAATCCAACTAAAAAATGGAAAATAAATTAAAAATAGTATAAGAAAAAATTATTTTATTGTAAAATAAAAGCGTGGGGTGCTTTTTAGGATATTATCAAAATAACTCTTCTACTCATATCTGTTCATAAAATATTTTTAACTACTGATACCGTGCACCCCACGCTTTTTTTACAATAAAATTTTTATTTTACACTATTTTTTATTCAAATTTATTAAAATTTATTTTCTATTTTTTTGCTGGATTTTCTATAAAAGCGTACTTTGTTAGTTTTTTTAAACTATAATTTATTTTTCATTTTTTATTTGAATTTCAATTGTTTTCAATTATTTTTTAAATATTGTATTGTCATCGGTCTTTAATAAGTATACCAAATTTCGGGTTAATCCGACGTTTTGAAGGGGGTCAAAATGATGTTCAAAAATTCCGTTACATACTAACATACATACGTCTGAAGCTAATAAAAGCGTATTAAAAAACAAAAGAGTTCCCCAAGAAAATTACAAGCTCGAACGAAGCGTATAGAAGTGAGGCAATCATCATGGTCACCATAGCAAATAATTATGTTCGCACGTACAATTAGTATAGTCCGGCTCGACGCGACGCTCGTCGAGCTCTGTACTAATAACCTACATATCGGTGAAATTGCCAATAAAACGATATACGTGTTTTATATATTTAGGTATTAATTAGGACAATCACGTGGCCTAGTGGGGCGTTCGTCTGTTCTTGTTAAGTATGTGTGCGTGTGCCTATGCGTACGCGATATATCAACAAATATAGGACAGTGTGTTAATAGCAGCCAAGTGTTTCACTCGCGTATCCCTCGTATCTAACAGTTCTAATATAATGTTACGCCGGTGAGAGTAACGGCATCTATCGCCGAATAGTCGAACGAATATCGAAGGAACTAGTAGCATCTAGAACGCTTGATAAGTACAACGCCATCTATTTTCAGATAGCGGAAACACACGGGATTACTGCTGACCGGGAGGCCTTTCCAGTTTCACCAGGATAGGTTGGCGAGCAAGGACTCAGCCGGAGCTAGTCTAGAGTAGAGCCGGAATAGCTATCCGAGCGCCTTCAAAGGAGACTTAACAGCTCAAGAGAAGCTGCTTCGCGAATTAATCTACTGCCGGATTGGAATCGCGACCCGTAGAGAAGATCTGGCGAGAAACTCAGCGAGCATATGTTTGTATGTTAGGTTGCACATCGAACTCTTTGTCAAGTTCGACGAGTATCGTTACCGGGGTTCCTAAGCCTGCTCCTAGTGCTAGGGCTGAAGGCGTCTAATGGTGTAAGGCGTTAGTCTATGGCGTTAGGCTATTGGATCTGATGGATCCGTAAGGCTCGACGTCGACGGTGACTGGCTCCTGCGTGATCAGGATTCGGTGGATATATTAGATATAGTCTCCAATAGATGTTAGAACAAGGTTTCATTTGCTTTGGAATCGCTGCTACCGTCTACTTTATACCAGAGTGCATCGGTCGGAGAAGTTAGTACTGATCGGTGAGGCCTCAAATGGCGTGCCAAAGGCTGTATTGTAAATCTTTCTCAATCCTCGATATTATTAATGCGAATGACCGTTTGTATGGTGCCGGTGCGATTACGTCTCACCGGCACTAGATGGCGCCTTCTTCAAGTCTTCTCATCAATTGGGGCCGCTGTTTCTTTTAGCCCGATTACATTGCAAAATAACGAAAGTGTGTAGGTTTTGAGTCTTTGAATAGACCAAGTACACCATCGTATGCAGTGATAAATAAAATGAAATAGGAGAAAATTCTTAAGTCATAATGCAATAAAGAAATATTATTTAGATCCGTTTTCGCATAGTCTCATAGACATAATTAAAACTGAGTGTATGTTTGAATCTCGCGGCTTTATTATTAATACTAGAGGTCCCGCAGTAGTCGAAATTCGACTATAATTATTTGTAATTGTAAGTTTGTACACTATTATGATTGTATTTTAAACTTCTATAATCACAAATGACAATAAAGACAAACAATATTTAATTTATTCTCAATTTGACAACAGACGTCAAGAACAAAAGTTTGACAATAAATAGTATGCATGCGTGTGTGTGCCAAATACACGGTATGTAGTGTGTGTAATGTTTTCTTTATTGATTTAATGTATCTTTTATGCATTATTTTAAAAAAACATTAGAATTGTGCACCTCTTCTCTATATTCTCTATAAGTGTAGAAAATTTCATACTCCTCCGTCTGCGCAATTTTCGTAAAAAGGGATACAAAGTTTTTGCTTCACGTATTAATATATAGATTATTTCTTGTCACAATATAGCAAATAAAAACATAAATACATAAGATAGGTAACTTATTCATAAGTCAACGAATAACAAACACCTTAACCGTCAGTGACTACGAAAAGTCGTAGATAATTCAATGAAAATGGTAGACGTCAGATTAAATCGTAAAAGCAGTTTTAATAATAAATAAAATTACTGACTCATAAGCTTTATCGTTCGTTATCTTAGGCATATAAGCAAAGCCGTTACCTATACCAATAATGATGTCACTAGAGGTCAGTAGCATGTATGAATGTCGGAGCGAGAATGGACTTAAACAAAATCGCCCCCCCTCTCCCCGCATATCCAAAAACAAACCCTTCCATGGTGTTTCCCGAGCGCTATGACATGTCCTTCTTCAAACGAGGCTCGTGGAGAGTACTTAACGGTAGGCAGCGGTTTGGCTCTGCCCCTGGCATTGTTGAAATCCATGGGTGACGGTAACTACTCACCATGCTGTGGTGGTGGTGGGCCGTATGCTCAACTGCCTACAAGGGCAATAAAAAAAGACGGGGAAGTAGTGATAATGGTACCTAAATTTTACGTTCATGCATTAGCAATGTCAGAGCCATACTACTGAGGACTTGGGTCTTCGTTGGTCATAGAAAACCGTCAAGGTTGGTGCACTCCAGATGCGAATGGTACGTGCCTAGAATTATTTCTGGAAACATACTGCAGACGAACGCAGCGGGCCTTGTTAGGGTAGGCAAAATTATAAATCAGACTAAAATTTGTAAGCCTATGATATATGTCAATACAAAAAATCTCAAAAAGCGACATCCTTAGACCGCTTCATATATCCCTGGTGGTAGGACCTCTTGTGAGTTCGCACGGGTAGGTACCACCACCCCGTCTGTTTCTGCCGTGAAGCAGTAATGCGTTTCGGTGTGAGGGGTGGGGCATCCGTTGTAACCATACTGAGACCTTAGAGTTTATCTCAAGGTGGGTGGCGCATTTACGTTGTAAATGTCCTATCGGCTCCAGTAACCACTTAACACCAAGTGGGCTGTGAGCTCGGCCACCCATCTAAGCAAAAAAAAAAATTTGGTTCAGAGACTTGCCAAAGAAATCTAAGAGTCTGAAATTAGGTCAGATGATATGTTTCGCGGAACGTTTGAGGGCTCTTGGAGTGTCGCCACGACAGCCTTAGGGCCCCGTGCATCTCGTTAATGGCCTTGTTTGTGCTTTTTTTAGTACCATGCTAATATTGAGACCGCTAGAGTAATATTTCATTTGGTTAAAATTTACAAATGCGAAAAAAAGGTAGGGTTAAAATGAAAAATACATTTACGTTCGAATGTAAGCGAGTTAAACCATAAAATAAATAATAGTTTAAAAAAAACTAAAAAACACGCTTTATATAAAATTCAACTTCAACTTTTTAAGATATTATTGAAATAATAATTCTTCTACTCATCTGTCACAAAAATATTTATAACTAATAACACCATGCACCCCACGCTTTTTTTACAATAAACTTAATTTTTTTTTACACAATTTTATATTTAAATTTATTAAATTTTTTTTTATTTTTTTCAGTTGAATTTTATATAAAGCGTGTTTTTAAGTTTTTTTAAACTAATATTTTTTGTTATTGAATTGTCATCGGTCCTCGATAAATCTACAAAGTTTGAATGAAATCTGGCCGTTTGAAGTGGGTCAAAATCGCGTCTAAGGGAGTCCAGTTACAAACGTACATACAAGTGAAGCTAATATAAAGCGTGTAAAAATGGCTTTAATTATGTTTATAATTCGCGAAAACCAACGAAAATACTACTTTTACAGATATTTCTATTGTATAATTATCGTTCTAGATAGGAATGAGCACACGGCGTGCCTATACTATTTCTTAGCTACGAAAGCTTATAGATATAGTTAGGTTTCGCAACTTGACTGCATCTGTCGCGAAACCACATTTTAAGCTTCGACTTTGTCTTCAAGAGGGTGGCGATATCAGGACCGGGATGTCTATAGGCCCTGGATAAACTTAACCACCAGCTATGCGATATCTGTATCTATTATAAAATGGATACATGTTCTTAGACATGCTTGATTATAATATTTAGATCGCAATGTTATCATTACTAGAGGTCCCGCAGTAGTCGAAATGCGACTATAATTAATTGGAATTGCAAGTTTGTACCCTATTATGATTGTATTTTATACATCTATAATCACAAATTTCGCCAAGACTACACTATAGAAAAATATGAATAAAGACAAACAATATTTAATCTATTCTCAATTTGACCACAGACGTCACGAACCAAAGTTTGACAATGAATAGTAGGTATGCATGCGTGAGTGCGTCAAATACATGGTATGTAGTGTGTGTAATGTTTTCTTTATTAATGTAATGTATCTTTTATGCATTATTAAAAAAATATTAGCATTGTGCACTTCTTCCCTGTATTCTCTATAAGTGTAGAAAATTTCATACTCCTCCGCCCGCGCAATTTTCGTAAAAAGGGATACAAAGTTTTTGCTTCACGTATTAATATATAGATATTCTATGTATTTCTTGTAATTTATATTTTATGTATTAATTTATTTTATATTATCACCTCGGTTAATAAGCATAGTTAGATAGTTAGTATATTAAACAATGTGTCCGAGCACCAGTGTCGGAGACTTAAGGCCGGTAAAATATGGGGATTTGTATCACTATCCCAATTTTCTCTTGGCCTCACCATACTAGAATATCAGCCATTTTGTTTTTTTTTACTACCCAGCTCAGGTGCTGCACTGATTTAATCATTGCTATCGATGTAGACGTCTTAGGAACAGGAAAGAGGTGTCATTTGAAAGCTAACAATGTAGACAATCAATTTATGATCGTCTCATCTCATTCATATTCTCAATAAGTCGTCGTGGCCTAAAGGATAAGACTCCCGGTGCATTCGTATGTAGCGATGCACCGATGTTCGAATCCCGCAGGCGGGTACCAATTTTTCTAATGAAATACGTACTCAACAAATGTTCACGATTGACTTCCACGGTGAAGGAATAACATCGTGTAATAAAAACCAAACCCGCAAAATTATAATTTGCGTAATCACTGGTGGTAGGACCTCTTGGGAGTCCGTACGGGTAGGTACCACCACCCCGCCTATTTCCGCCGTGAAGCAGTAATGCGTTTCGGTTCGAAAGGTGGGGTAGCCATTGTAACTATACTGAGACTTTAGAACTTATATCTTGAGGTGGGTGGCGCATTTACGTTGTAGATGTCTATGGGCTCCAGTAACCACTTAACACCAGGTGGGCTGTGAGCTCGGCCATCCATCTAAGCAATAAAAAAAAAAAAATTCAATCCATGTTGGATAGGTGTCATTTAAATAATTTCTTACATTGGCCGTAAAGCTCCATCTAACTGGAGTATCATTCTCATCCTATACGTCAATGCGTCTTGATATTCAATTTGCAAGAATTATAAAAATCTTGGACCACTCAATGTAGCTGACCTGTCTATCATTCCAGCTAATACATTTACCGAAAACTTGTGCTGAAAGTTGGGTATCACTGTGTATGTATACCACAATGTGACCAGACACGTGACTGTCGATAGCGCCTTTATTCCGGCCCATCATCTTATTTACTTTCACCTTGGGGAAAGTAGCGTATTCCGCGGGAACGGCCCATTGTTTCGTACGAACAAAGCTGTTCCATAAACGAGGTGTGTTTTGTTATCGTCTATTACGAAATCAAGTTGTTATTGGCTGCGACGCGAATTTATGGCCGTTGTATACGTAACTAGGCTAAAGCGTGCAAGTGGCCGAGCCGGGACGGTGTTATTTTTATTGTTCGCCTACTTATCGACTACTATTACTTGTGGTAGGATCTCTTGTGAGTCCGCTCGGGTAGGTACCACCGCCCTGCCTATTTCTGCCGTGAAGCAGTAATGCGTTTCGGTTTAAAGGATGGGGCAGCCGTTGTAACTATACTGAGACCTTAGAACTTATATCTCAAGGTGGGTGGCGCATTTACGTTGTAGATGTCTATGGGATTCAGTAACCATTCAACACCAGGTGGGCTGTGAGCTCGTCCACCAAGCTATGCAATAAAAAAAAAATTGCCAATAGACCCCAAGGGCTATTCTGGCTTTATTTTGATGGGCGAGCTCACGGGGCTCAGGTTGAAGGAACTTGCTAAAATCAGCCGTAGAAAAAGTAGTGCTTCGCTGAATGTACCACTGGATTGGAATCGCGCCCCACTGAGGAGATCCGACGAGAAACTCAGTGGGTTGTGTCTGTGGGGACGGAATACCTATGAAAACACGGACGCGAAAATATACAATGATCACTGAATGCATGGTATTAACGTGACTATAATATTCGTGAATTTATTGCTGATAGAAAGAGAAGATAGTAGAAAGAAGTAATTATAACATATGAAGGAATTTCAGTCCACGTCGTATATTTATGATAGCTGGCTATTTTTGATCATCTATATTGGATACTACGGCAGTCACCGTCACGACTTGGTATAACCATTTTCTGACAGAATCGGAATTCAAGGTGGAGGCCCGTTTGTCTTCAACAATGGAGAGCTATGGATGGAGGGTTATGGCTATGGTGAGGGCTATATAAAGCAGTCGAGAAATCGAGACAAGAGAGAGAGAGAGAGAGAGAGAGAGAGAGAGTATTCTTTATTGTACACCAAAAAACAAATAAGCCGTGCGATACATTAAACACAAAAAAGTACAATTAGCGGTCTTATCGCTAAGAGCGATCTCTTCCAGACAACCATTAGGTGGCAAGAATCATTTGGAAACGAACTACGCGCGGTGTACCATTCCAGTGAAATACATATACATATATGGACACATACATATACACATACATGCACACATACATATCTCCGTAAATATACATACAATTGTATTTAGATGTTTATAATGCGGCTAACCCCAACCCAAATAGGGAATTTTGGTATATTTTTACAAGCAATGCGACCCTGCAGGTGTTAAGATCGCGCAGGCATTTACAAAAAAGGAAATGTGTAAGTAGTTAAAATTTGAAGGGTTTTAATCGCTCTAACTTGGCCAGTGCCTTTAAGGAATCCTCTCCAGGATTGTTCGAAGATGGCCACGAGAGCGATAGAGAAACATAGGAGGCGTTCCCTTTCCAAGGTCTGACCAATCAATCAATCAATAAGCTCTTTATCCTAAGCTTTTAGGACCGTTGATTTATTAATTGGATATTTTACAGAATATCTCTCAGTTCAGTGTGCCTATCAACATAGGCCTTCTCTAACATCTTCCATTGTTCTCTATCTTTAGCAACCCGGCTTGTCGACTTTATTTCATCCTCCCAGGGTCTGGTGGTATATGACAATAAACACCGACTCTAGCAATCGAATGAAAAACGGCAAGGTGCGAATATAAATCTATACTAATATTATAAAGAGGAAAGATTTGTTTTTTTGTTTGTATAGAATAGGCTCCGAAACTACTGAGCCGATTTGAAAAATTCTTTCACTGCTTGGAAGCTACACTATTCCAGAATAACATAGGCTACAATCTTTTTTGAAAAAAATTTAGGTATCCTTACTAAAACTCCAATAATGTAACCGAAGGTGTAAAAAAATTACCTAAAATATTCTTTACATCGCGTGCCCTGCAAAAACTATTGATGATAGAATAAAATAAGGTACTGCGACTTTGTAGAACACATTATTATTTACAAAAAGTGTCGCGACAGCATATGTCTAACTGTTGTAGTTATGCTGCAATAAGTATCTTTCATTTAAAAAAATAACACAATGTCAAATATAGTTGAAATTTTTGTTAAAGACCCGAGCGAAGCCGGAGCGGGCCGCTTGTAAGTTAATAAAAATTTCGCGAGAGTTTTAAGATAACTGTCGGCGATCACGCGGCTTCTTTTCCAAGGTGAGTTGCGATTGTGAAACAATTGTCTACCGATTGCATTCACTCGAGACGAATGTTGGCATAAGGTCGTTTCGTCGTTTAGAGGACTTTTAAGGTTATAACTTTGTCTTTAACCAAACTGGACATGTCTGTCATTATTGCTTAGATGTATGGACATGGAGCTCACGGCCCACTGGATGTTCAGTGGTTACTGGAGCCCATAGACATTTACAACGTAAATGCGCCACTTACCTTTAGATATAAGTTCTAAGGTCTCAGTATAGTTACAACAGCTGCCCCACCCTTCGAACCGAAACGTATTACTGCTTCACGGCAGAAATAGGCGCGGTGGTGGTACTTATCCGTGCGGACTCACATGAGGTCCTACCACCAGTACAGTTAAGTGTTCAGTGGTTATCGGAACCTATGAACATATCTACAACGTAAATACAGCCACCAACCTTGATACAAGAGTTCTAACATTTATTGCGGCAGTTTTACACTAAAACCTCATCTAACCAGACAGGCAACGTAAAATTATAGTCGAGGGTGATTAGTGATAATGATCTTTTTGACCACAAAATCTAAAATCGGCTTATGAGAAATCATATTAGAATAAGGCACGCGGAGTCTTCTGACGATAACGCTATCAAAGAACCGTGAGATAACGTAACTATATATACAGTCAACTACAAAACTGCGCTGATACAAACGTTTTATAATCTTGTGAACAGTTGAATTCAAGTTATTATAATAATAATCTAGATGGCGCTAGTCACTTTATTAAATCTATATATCTATACTAATATTATAATTATAAAGATAAATAAAGAAGAAAGATTTGTTTGTTTGTATTGAATAGGCTCCGAAACTACTGAACCGATTTCAAAAATTCTTTCACTGTTTGGAAGCTACACTATTGTCGAGTGACATAGGCTCCAATCTTTTTGAAAAAGTTTAGGAATCCTTACTAAAATTCCAATAACGTAACCCAAGGTGTAAAAAAATTACCTCAAATATTCTTTACATCGCGTGCCCTGCGAAAACTATTGATGATAGAATAAAATAATGTACTACGACTTTGTAGAACACATTATTATTTACAAAAAATGTCGCAACAGTATATGTCTAACTATTATAGTTATGCCGCAATAAGTGTTCTTTTATTTAAAAAAATAAAACAACGTCAAATATCGTTGAAATTTTTGTTAAAGACCCGAGTGGAGCCGGGGCGGCCGCTTGAATATTATATTATGTTTAATGACCCAGCATTAATCTAATTCCAATTCCAATTCATATCCCGTTGTGAATACTTATGCATTTCTACCTTCATAGAACATATTTCTTGTTTAAATGAAATGATTTGTACATAATTTATTATTACAAGAATAAAATACTATTAATTATTAGTATCATTTTATGAATAACAGATGGCGTTATAAATGATTCATACGATTTTTTCACTGTACTATCCATGCACTTTTGCAATCCACTGTACATTTGTGAATACGATACTAGCTTTCACCAGATTGCGTTTTATCATTTAGTATTTCGTAAAAAAAGTGTTTCGGTTATGAAAATTTTAATTTGCTATAAATTGTGAAAAAAAATTAAGACGAAAAAAAAAACACGCCTTCGCAATTTCAATTTTAAACGGTAGTTATTACGGTTGACATTGACACGCTTTTTCAAATTTACAATTAAGACCCTTGGTGCCGGCGTAACGAGATGTAATTGTAAAAATAACCCATCGAGACTGCTACATGGTTAATTGAAGAATCCGTTGTCGTCACAGTGAACGGGAGACGAGGGAAGAGGATACTTGGTTAGTATAATATGCCCTAGCTCAGAGGATTTTAGGTTTTTTTTTCATTGCGCTAGCTCGCGAACGGTCTATCGACGTCAAAGCTAGGCGCCAAGGGCCCTGAAATTGCGATACTATAAGACAAAAATTTTTTTGTATGGAAATTAGCGACATCTTGTAGCAGATACCCCTAAACTTATATAATGTTAAAGTTAAGGCACTTAATAACTGTATAACTAAAGGAGCAATGAGAAACTAATCGAAGCGAAGCCATCTAGTGGCCGACGCCCGTAAACATTTTTGTTGAGTGCTTGAGTTGCTTATCTATATCTAATTTATGTGTATTATCTGTGCTAGGCGCCACCCACCCTGAGATATGGGGTTGTAATCTCGATTGCATTATACTTTGGTCGTCCCATCAAACAAGATCATGACTGTCGCGCGCCAGAAGAAAATAGTACGTACTACTGGGACCTTCAGAATATTCATAATTTTTTTAGTGGAGTTTAGTGGAGCTTAGAGTTTAAGCACTAGAAAATGAAAAAATTTTTTTTATTTTTTTTTATGATTTAGAGCCAGAAGGCAGCGATTATTTAGGTAGCCATCTTGAATGACTCAGCGCACAATATACTATTGCGTCCACGATGCTAACAGGCAACAGTGAGCACACGTGAGCACACATCAAATTACTTACATCCGACTAACAATTCGACATACGAACGAGCATATTCAAACAAACTTCCCTTTATTTTAGTTTATAACTTAATCGGCCAAGCCATTCCAACTTTACGGACAATATGTTTCCATAGCGGCCCAACACCTTCTACGTCGGACACTGGTACTAATCCATGCGGGCTTATATGTATTAGACAGCACTTAGAACAGGCATTAATGGTTCTTGGCAGATCTTGGTCTTCAGGCCGTCACCCACAGGCAGGCTGCCACGGGTGCACGGTTGTTCGAGGTGGCTGGTACTATGAGTGGCAGTGCCGAAAAGGCGGACGCTCTGGCCGCCAAGATGAGGGAGGTCCTCAGCCCCGAGGACGTCCGGGTCTCCAGGCCAATGAAAACCGCAGAGGTGCGGATTGCTGGCCTGGATGACTCCGTGACCTCTGAGGAGGTGGTAGCGGCCGTTGCCCGAAGTGGAGAGTGTCCATCGGACAAGGTGCGGGCTGGCGATATACGCACCGACGCCACCGGACTCGGCGTGGTCTGGGTTCGGTGCCCTGTAGCGTCGGCGAAAAAGATCGCCTTAAGCGGCAGATTGCTGGTTGGCTGGGTTGCAGCGAGGGTGAAACTTCTGCAGCCCCGGGCTTTGCGGTGTTTCCGGTGCCTGGATAAGGGGCACGTCCGGGCAAAGTGCACCGCTGAAGNCGGCACGCCCCTTCGCTTTTCCCCAGGCGGAGGTAGTCCATGAGGATTTCCCCCCGAAAAAAAAAAAAAAAAAAAGGCATTAATGGTTAGTTAAGGTTAGTAAGACCCTGTTACCTTAAATAGTTGACTGGGAAATTTAATTATTAACGTAATTATCTACTTCATAGCAGACGAGGTTCAAATTCTTCAGCTACTTTCTTGGGAAATTCTTACTTAATACGTGAAAATTTTATAACTTTTCTTAATTACTGAAAGCTGGCGTTACCATAAAAGATGTACCATCATCTTACACATTATTATCGCCAAGCAGTCATTAATTCCCATTTGAAGTTCTGTGTCCACCCACGCTTTTTTTACAATAAAATCATTTTTTCTTACACTATTTTCAATTCAAATTTATTAAAATTAATTTTCTATTTTTTAGTTGGATATTCTATAAAAGCGTATTTTGTTAGTTTTTTTAAACTATGATTTATTTTTAACAGAATAAAAATAGAACTGCATAATATAACGTAGTGTTTAGTACCTATAGTAATTATTTGCATTAAAACCAATTAGCAGTGGTCAGTTTTTTTCTTTCTTTTAAGAACGTTCTAGTCCGTTTGTTAATTTTAATCGATTTTCTTTTTTTAAATCAGCCAATGACGAGTATACGATACGATAATAATACATTTGAAATATGTGTATACATTTTGTTTTTTTAAATGTCAATAACAAAGCCAAATCTGAAATGTAATACGTAAAATGAGATAAACATCTCGGATATCACACGGTACAGTGATTGTTATTGAATTTCTAATCCTTCTACGAAAACTAGCTGTAGCCTTCAAGAATTTTTATATGCACTAGCGTTAACATGAAAATTTTTTTTTTTTTGCTTAGACGGTTGGTCGAGCTCACAGACCACCTGGTGTTAAGTGGTTACTGGAGCCCATGACATCCATAACGTAAATGCGCCACCCACCTTGAGATATAAGTTGTAAGGTCTCAAGTAAGTTACAACGGCTGCCCCACCCTTCAAACCGAAACGCATTACTGCTTCACGGCAGAAATAGGCAGGGTGGTGGTACCTATCCGCGCGGACTCACAAAAGGTCCTACCACCATTAAAGGTCCTACCTACTGAGTTTCTCGCCGGATCTTCTCAGTGGAACGCGACTCCGATTCGGAGGTAGATTCTACGAAGCATTGCTCTTGCTAGGGCTAGTGTTCACAAATTCTCTCAGGTTGAGCCCGTGAGCTCACCTACCAGTGAGTCCGGGCGTAGCTGAAACAATCTCTCAGGCTACCAGCGAATAAGTAGGAAACTTCGAAACGCCAAAAACATTACAATGATTTTAAACGTGAGAATAAGTTGTACTAATAACTTTTAAATATTCAACTGTGTCTTCTATATCCGTAGCTGAGTCGCACTAATGATGTTTTCATGTTATGCTTGCGTTAATTCCGAGCTAGAATGACTATTCTAGTTCCGGGCCGCAAATACGTACTTAACAAATGTTCACGATGGACTTCGACGATGAAGGAATAACATCGTTTAATAAAAATCAAACCCGCCAATTTGCGTAATTACTGATGGTAGGACCTCTTGTAAGTCCGCACGTCTAGGTACCATCACCCTGCCTATTTCTGCCGTAAAGCAGTAATGCTTTTCAGTTTGAAGGGCGAGGCAGCCGTTGTACTGTAAAAACTGACATTTAGACCTCATGTCTCAAGGTGGGGGGCATTTACGTGGTTAATGTCTATGAGCCCCAGTGACCATTTACCACCAGGTCCACTCAATCAATAAAAAAATGGTTAAGGGTTGGATGACGTGGAGAGTCTACCTCCGTGCACGACTCATTGACCTCGCCTGTCTCATGCAGGGTTCAGACGTGGGTTATTGGTGACACGAGATTCGTCAGCTGGACTTTCATATACTTCTTCTAGAATTCGCAGTGTGACATTAAGAAAATTGCAGCTAATCCAAACAAAAAAAAAGTTGAAAAATAGTGGAAACAATTGAAATAAAATTACTTGGATAATTGAACTAGAATTAAATTGCAATTAGTTCTGGACATGCATTGGTTATTTAAATAGCAAGAATACGCAGGTAGAACGCGATTGATTTTTGATAATTTATATTTTGAATCGCGCGGTGGATATATTAAATTTTTAATTTTGCTTTGATTGAAAAATGAGGTTTGCTGTTGAAAATGTTCTTTTATTTATTACGAAAATCGTGTTTAAGTTACAAACCTTAATATTTCACAGATTGCTAGCTAACATCGTTTCAATACTCAGGTCACAGGTCAACGAACAAGTAATACTCACTTCTGAAGCCCACCTTAAATGTCTACTTTCGGCTAAAACACTTCGCTCCATGGTTTATTAAATTTAAAAAAAAAAAAACAATCACAACCACATCACACCATCACTGAATTTAAATACACACAAAAAAATATAGCGTTTCGTTTTTCGTTAATAATAATAGTGTTTTCGTTACAAATATTTCGTGAATAGGGACGTCCGCGGCGCGCATGCGCTGTGCCCCCTCTGATTCAGTCAACGCGATATGACTCGCGTCTATGCAAATTCACGTGCATTTTTGTTGTCTATCTCAATGAAATCATCTTACAACGGCCCGCTAACAGCTGATGGAACATTAGAAATATCTTCGGCCACGCTCCATCGGGTTAGTGTGCCAACGCCACTATACCGTTCGTCACTAGAGACTAATCATTTACTTGTGGCCCCGTTTTGCATCTAAGTATCTATCGATCAAAATATCCGCGTAGGATACCGATAATACTAAAAAACAAAAAGTAAATTATTTTACTTTTAATCTAATATTCTTGTTAATACGTAACACTAGTTTTGTAGCCAAATATAACGTTAGAAATATAAGAAAACTTCACATAAAAACACAGCACTACTTTTAAATTATGTATCACTCGAAAAATAATATATGTTATCTGTGCTACTATCGATTCTGAAAGATTTTTCTTTTATTACAACGTGACGCCGAGGCACAGGGCGATGGCCGACTAGGCTCGTTCTGATCGCGTGGGAGTGGTGGCCGGCGGAGCGGCAGGTGGTGGGATCAATACCACAGTCTAGGGCGCACGCAGTGACCGACCGGCGCCTACATCCAACCTATATTTGAACTAGGGTAGGTATAGGGCATGTTAAATAAACAGCAGCGGGAAATAATATTTATGTCTCAATTGAGTGATGAGTTAATGTTGATTATTTATCTGTGTACAAATTAATTCATTTGCTTATTACTAAAGTTTATATACAAAATCGTTAAAATTATAATTTTAGCATATTTGTATTGTTGTTTTCTTTTTAATTAGAACCTGGGACATTAATTAGCATCTTTTGACTATGTAGCACGCCGGTCGTGAGTACAGTCTTTTAACGACACACAAACGTCATGGTCGCGTGTTTAAAGCTTAGTTATGGCGGTAGTTGTTTTTATTTAAAGGCGTGTGTACACTATAGTGGCTTTATTACAGTTCGTTCTTGAAGAATCTTACACGTCATTACGATTCCTCCCGACCCATTAACAGATCCGAAGCCGGAGTCGAATCCGTCGCTTGCGACGAAGGGCTCGGCTCGAAATCCACTAAATCCTTAGTAAATAACCAAAATTTTAATGTATGGATTATATTGTTCTAGTGTGAATCTCCTCATTCCTGATTTGATCTGGCACACTCAACACACACTCGTCAAAGACCTCCATCTTGAGATACGGAGGGTAAAGGTAAGAAGCACCATCTTGTATAGGAAATGAGTTGAAAAAGTATCCGGCGGTAAGCAGCAAGTTATTGTTGGAAGATTTACTGAAATAGTCCTAGCGTTGGAAGCTTCATTATTATTTTTATTTCTTAAGTGGATGGACGAGCTCACGGCCTACCCGATGTTAAGTGGTTACGGGAGCTCATAGGCATCTACAACGTAAATTCCGCCACCCACCTTGAAACAAGTTCTAAGATCTCACTTTTAACAACGGCTGCCCCGCCCTTCAACCCGAAACGCATTACTGTTTCACGGCAGAAATAGGCAGGGTGGTGGTATCTACCCGTGCGGACTTTCAAGACGTCCTACCACCGTCCTACCATCTGGAAATTATATGAATATAGCAGTTTTAAGCAGAGTGAAATGTGCTGGGTTGAAGTGAAATGTGTTAGTTTATTATGGCGCTATTTTTAAAATCCTTACACTTGTTACTACGGCGCATTGGCTTCCTTTCAGAGGACACTTTAATATGGTACTTCTTAGTTCTATCCTCCATGGCTTGAGACACTCCGCTATTGGGGAGGAGAAAATTCTGCGAGACTTATCCGATATCAAATTATGGAAGGTAACATAACTGTTAACAAAGGGTTTAAATAGGGTACCATGATATTTTCGAGATTAGATGGACCTTTACTCAATCACTGTAGAGAGGTTCACTAAATTTGCTCGTAATGGTCAACTATTTCAATTGTATGTATGTATGTATGTTGTTCTTTTTTTTGTCACTACATCCTTACTAACATATTTTTAAGAAATCACTGTTACTAACATTAATATGGATTAATATTATCTGAAATAAATGAATTAATAATAATAATAAAGTTTTATTCTTTGACCTACAATTAAAAGGGCATTCCGTAGACGTAAATACGGCTGTCCATGCCTTGAGGGCGTGCCGTGAATAGCTTTACTGCTTGTCTAAGATAAACAACTCTGATAAATATTTGTATACTGTTTTATTTGTATCTACCTTCACAATGAGGTTACACAGTCCTCGAGGTTACTCCTCGGTCTTTCTGCTTGTTTCTGGTGTGAGGCAGTCGTGTGGTGTTGTAGCTATTAAGGGGCAGCTATTAGCAGTAACTAGGATAGCATGAAAGACATTTGAGAGATGCCTGGATCGGGTTACGGGACTTTGGTTGGAGATGAGTTTGCATATAAGTCTCTCACATTTAGATTTTCGGTCTACCGAACAATATCATTCGCTATGTGGAAGGTATTATCTTTGCCGCTTCTCCCAACGTATATATTGATTGGACGTCTGTTATGGAGAATGTTGCTGTCAGTTTGTGGAATGGTCATAGATAATACACATAAATTAGTTATAGATAAGCAACTAAAGCACCCAACAAAAATGTTTACGGGCGTCGGCCACTAGATGGCTTTACTTCGATTAGTTTCTCATTGCTCCTGTAGGTGGCAGTAACATATTACCTATCCTATATTTTATTTTTTGTAAATGTTCGGAACCCACTAATTGATAAAATTTAATTAATTTGTCTATAATAAATAAACACTTGTATTTAATTTTTTATTTTTTTATTTTTTGTTTTCAGTTATACTATAACTAAATGTCTTAACTTTAACAACACATAAGCTTAGGGGCATTCGCAAGAAGATGTCGCTAGTTTCCATACAAATATTTGACTTAAAGTATGGCAGTTTCAGGGCCCTGTGAATGGTTTCTGGTGATCAGCTCAGCATACCATGTGGCTTGTAACGTCTCTGTTCTTCTAATGCAGTGGCGTTGGAACCACAGTATCAATATCGCGTCGCATTAAAGAAATTATTTGTCGTAAGTAAAATAAAAATAAAAAAAATCATAGAATCTCCACTGTTTTTCTTTTCCTTGAAGACTTTTTAAATATTTAGGTATGTTACGGTATTTTCTTCGGATTTCGCGACTCGTAGGTACAATTAAAATTAGATTAGTCATTTTAAATAATAAGTTGTAATTTCTCATATAGATAAATAATAGAATAAAGAGGAGTATATTATGAAGGTTATTGTTTTTGTAATCCAAGATTATTCCAAATAGATTACATATTTTTTATTAAAATTACTTTTATGGTTTAAACTCGGAACTTTTTATTAGTATCATATTATTTCCAAGGTTTAGAATACTTGGTATGGTTTTAGTGGTCGCGAACGATTCACAGCCAGTTGAACCCGGTTACCGTCCTCGTCGAACCTGTCGCTTGCAACGAAGGGCTAGACTAGTGAATTAACCCATAGACACAGCCCACTGAGTTTCTCGCCGGATCTTCTCTGTGGGTCGCGGTTCCAATCCGGTGGTAGATTCTGTGAAGCACCGCTATTGCTAGAGCCAGTGTTAGCAACACACCCAGTTTGAGTCCCGTGAGCCCACCTATACATCAAGGAGAAGCTGATATAGCCTCTCAAGGCTATCAGCATAGGTAGGAAAACAAAAGCCAGTTGCACGAGAGATTAAACCTTATTGGTTATAGTTGGTAGGTTTCTTTTAGTGAAGTTTTAACGCCAAGGCTATTTCATATCGTATTTTCACGTTCTTAGTACTGTTGCTGTTCACGGGCGACGGTGACCAGCTACCATCAGTCGGCTTCCGATGCGAAATCCTCGAAGCTAATGATTGAAACGTCAATTTTCAACAATAGAAAGCTTTAGCCGTTACGAAGATTAGAGAAACATTTTTCACTATAGAACTTGAAAGCCGTATTTAAGCTTCAAGCTTTGACGGTTTTGAAAAGGCTTTTGACTGGTCTGTTAGAAGTAGATAACGCTATTGTTCGGCTTAGGCCGTACAGACAGTCACTATTATAGTTTATTTAGCTGTGACCTTTGAAAACATTTATTTTATATTTATACTAGCTGTACCCGTCCGCTTCGCTGGGCATTTAAAATTAACATTATTATTTCTCACCCCCACAAAGATTCTCATCATTAACGCCCCCGCCCCCGGTGTAGGGAGTCCAACACTCATATAAATATTAGCCGTATTCTCTACATGGATACCAAGTCAATCGGATGCATGGTTCAGTAGTTATAACGGAACATCCGTAAAAACCACTGTAGATTTAATTAGATAGGGATAGAATATTAGTATATAGATTACAATTTATTATTATTATTATTAGTGAGAAAGCTCATTGTACTTTTTAACCGACTTAAAAGAAGGAGTATGTTATGAATACGACTATTTTTTTATAAGTGTTACCTTAAAAAAAAACCTAGTGCAAGTGTTAGCAACGTCCTCAGGTTAGAGCCCCGTGAGCTCACCTATTCGTTTGGTTACGCCGGCAGAACCCCAGCTTAGGTAGGAAAAAAAGGCAAAGTGAGAATCTGAACTTAAATCTGCAATTTCATCCACTCGGAGAAGATCTTCCCTTCTGCGTAACCCCAAAACGATATAAGTGTTGTTACGCCGGCAAGAGTAACGCCATCTATCGCCGAATAGTCGAACGAATATTGAAGGATCTAGTATCATCTAGAACGCTCGAGAAGTACAACGCCATCTATTGTCAGGTAGCGGAAACAAGACTAGAAATGTGTGGAATATTCTCGATAATTCTACGGATGCGGTATCGACTATAAAAACGTTGCAGGTATGGCATACAGTCAGTCAGTAATCGGAACTACTCGAAGCGAAACAGCGAACGGATCACCTGAAGCGAAACGGAAGAAGCGAATTGTGTGTTTTAAGTGTTGAATACAGTTTTTTAGTTGTACTTTGGTTTTCTTTTTCCCCACCTTATCCCACTAGGTGGGGTCGGCACAGCTAATTTTTCTCTTCCATTCTCTTCTATCAGCCGTCATCTCAACACTCACTCCTCTCTCTCTCATATCGTCATTCACACACTCCATCCATGTCTTCTTCGGTCGACCTCGTCCCCCTCTACCTTGCACTGTCATTTCCATACATCTCCTAGTCACCTGCATCTTCTCTCTACGCGTCACATGTCCATACCACGCTAACCGTCCGCTCCTTAATTTTAGTTGTACTTTGGTCGAATTTTATTTATCCCGAACCCCAGTGCGTAACAGTATCACCATTGAAATGAGTCGTCTATTATCAAAGGTGGCAATCTGTGCATTTGGACAATTTTTTTTTATTGATATGTCAATACAGATTGATTTAAATATAATCGTCTCCTTCAAAGAATACGGTTCAAAACCTGCATTAAATAAAGGTTAATACTTAACCTGTTATTTATCTAAGTTGTCGTTCAGAAGAGTTTTGTGACTGCCAACGGAATACAAAGTCAATAATTCGTTTTTCTGATTTACCAATAATTGTCCAAAAGTCACATTGTCGGCTTTGATAATAGTCGACTCAAATACTCCAAAATGAAATGAAAGGCTTGCTTTAGTGTCAAAAGTTCAAGGTGATATTCGAAGCGAGGTCGGCCATTACCCTCGGAGCTGAACCAATGAGAGCGCGATTTCGAATATAACGACCAATCGGAGGCCGGGGGAGGCGACGCGTTATTGGCTGATATGTTGGAACAACAAAAGTGACAGATTCATTATTATGAAAAATTTTGTTTATTTATTCTATACAATTGACGGAAATGTAATTATAGGCTGGGGGTTTTTTGTCGATAATATTTATGTTCACGGATACTCACGTTAGCTTGTTAGCAAGAGCACATGCGTTAATTCAATTATGTTTTATAGTTTATCAGTGATAAAAAACGGGTTTGTGAGTGAGTAATTTTTCTAATGAAATACGTACTCAACAAATGTTCACGATTTACTTCCACGGTGAAGGAATAATATCGTGTAATAAAAATCAAACCCGCAAAATTATAATTTGTGTAATCACTGGTGGTAGGACCTCTTGGGAGTCCGCACCACCGCCCCACATATTTCCGCCGTGAAGCAGTAATGCGTTTCGGTTCGAAGGGTGGGGTAGCCGTTGTAACTATACCGAGACTGTAGAACTCATATCTCGAGGTGGGTGGCGCATTTACGTTGTAGATGTCTATGGGCTCCAGTAACCACTTAACACCAGGTGGGCTGTGAGTTCGTCCACCCATATAAGCAATAAATAAAAAAAAACCATATATTAATACGTGATGCAAAAACTTTGTACCCCTTTTTACGAGGATATACCTATTATAGGTTCGCAATGTGGTTGTACTGTTTGTTACTCTTGTGTACGTTTTAAGTTATTAAAATAATAAAAAGTTACTGGTGGTAGGACCTCTTGTGAGTCCGCACAGGTAGGTACCACCACCCTGCCTATTTCCGCCGTGAAGCAGTAATGCGTTTCGGTTCGAAGGGTGGGGTAGCCGTTGTAACTATACTGAGACTGTAGAACTTATATCTCGAGGTGGGTGGCGAGGTGGCGCATTTACGTTGTAGATGTCTATGGGCTCCAGTAACCACTTAACACCAGGTGGGCTGTGAGCTCGTCCACCCAACTAAGCAATAAAAAAAACCGTTGCAGTTCAGAGCAACGTCATTTCAACTTACAATTCCTAGTAAATTAAATAGAAAAAGTGTTATATAAATAAATAAAAAATTATCAGAATATAATTATTGACCAAGAACCACAAGAATTTATCGTCAATTAAGAATGTGAAGTCGCTAGGGAGTCGAACCTTCGCAATACAATTGTAACACCGCACTGAATAATATATTAAGTTAGATCCCTAACGATATTGTTTCTATTGTTGTGTTTTTATTCCTTATCTCACGGCCCACCTACCTACCCGCGCGGACTCGCTAACGGTTCTACCACCTTAAGCTGCTAGTATTTAAAAATATACTAGTGATCGGTTGTCTGGTTTCCTATTCCACCAATTTCTGACGCGAAACAATCCCCATCGATTTGAAGGGAAGGTCAAGTAGATGTAATGTCTCAAGGTCGATGTCGGTTACGGTCCACGGACTCCGGTAAGTACTTAACATCAGGCGGGCTGTGAGCTCGTCTACCCATCTAAGCAATAAAAAAAAACTAAGGCGTTTGTCATTATAGGTAGACGTCTGATGGAAAGCAGTCACCATCGTTCATAGATATCAGCAATTCCAGTGGCAGATATAAGCCGATGTCCAATGTTGAGGATTCTCCTCGTTGCGTTTGAAGAAGAACATGTCATAGCGTTGTGCATGGACGCAGCTATTCCAGGTAGTATCAATAAACTATGCTTAGAGGCGGTAAAAAGGAGACGAAGGTTTCATTCCTAACAATTCCTCATGGCTTGTGTGGCGTATTGTGTGCACGCAATACCACCACCCTGTCTATTTCTGCCACTAAGCTATCACGAATTTCGGTTCGAAGGGTAGGACGCCCGTTATACTTAAGAGACTAAGATCTCATGTCCCAAGGTAGGTGGCGACATTAGCGTTGGGATATTTATTTCGATAACTACTATCTTCTCAGTGGCTCGCGATTCTGATCTGGTAGTACAATCAGCACTGCTCTTACTAGGGTCGATGTCAGCAATCTCTCAGGTTAAGCCGCTGGAATAACCTTTTGAGGCTACCAACGATAAGGTAGGGTAAAAAACATTAAATGTTTTTTTTTTTTTATTGCCTTTGTAGGCAGACGAGCACACGGCCCACCTGATGGTAAGTGGTCACCGTCGCTCATGGACGTCAGCAATGCCAGGGGCAGAGCCAAGCCGCTGCCTACCATAAAGTACTCTAAAAGTAAATGTGACGTTATCACGTCTATGCAATGGATTAAAATAGGCACAATTCTAAATGTCTGGTCGGTCTCGTGCTAAACACACAAAGAATCCATATACTGTAGGAAATTAGGTTCTATTTTTGGGCTGACCCGATCGATAGCTTTATGCGAGAATTAAATTAGCCTTGGGTATGTAATATGTAGTCTAATTTGTTATGGCGTACGTTAACTAAGCCAGCGTAGTTGTAGACTGATGAGTTCATACAGGGCCGGACTTAGCGGCGCAAGTGTCGCCCGGGGAATGGTGAAAAATGCCGCCTCATTAAAAATGTAATTAACAGAAAATAGCAGTACTAATACCCGTAGTAGATAAAGTGTCTTGATCTATCTAAAAGGGCTTAGTGAATCAAAAACTACCTTAATCGTTTGTGCATTAGGGTTGATTATGTTAAATTACATGTATGTATAATCGGGCACTGAATTAGAATAGAACGGCCTTTTTTATGTTTCTCTTAGTGGTGGGGTTCCCGGTTTGGGATTGGGCAGGCGCTGTTCCACTGGGAGTCGTAAAAGACAACTAAGAGACTTCTGGCTACCGTCTTAGGTTCACGATAGCTTTCACCAGGATGGGTTGACGTCAGGCTGGTGATAAAACTCATGATAAAAACATTATTGGTGGTAGGACCTCATGTGAGTCCGCACAGGTAGGTGCCACGACCCTACCTATTTCTGCCGTGAAGCATTAATGCGTTTCGGTTTGAAGGACGGTTAGATGTCTATGGGCTCTGGTAACCACTTTACACCAGGTGGACTGTGAGCTCGTCTACCCATCTAAGCAAGAAAAAAAGGTGAAATTACGGGGTACATCTAGTCGGCCGTGAAGGTAATAACGGCTTACCTTATCGACGGGCATGGAAGGGCACGCTCGGCACAGGTTCCAGAATGACCCGATCATCTGTGTTCCGCCTCGGGGGCTCCTCGCTCGCTGTTCACGCTGAAGACTTCACTGCTTGGCGCATCCGCTGCTGGGGGATTACAAGGAACATGTGAAGGTGCTCTGAGGAATTATTCGACATGATGTACCATCATCTCGTTTTTACCATTGCGCCGCCCGCCACCGGAGTAGATTTCATCCGTACTACCTGGAGCCACTACGGTCATCCACAGTGCGTTTCCATAGGTCTTTTATGCCACGTACCATCCGGCTTTGGAATGACCTCCCCTCCAAAGTGTTTCCCGAGCGCTGTGACATGTCCTTCTTCAAACGAGGCTTATGGAGAGTATTAAGCGGTAGGCAGCGGCTTGGCTCTGCCCCTGGCATTGCTGAAGTCCATGGGTGACGGTAACGATTCACCATCAGGTGGGTTGTGTGACTACACTATTACAGGGTATTTCTACGGGAATAATCTTAAAGAAAGTATGTATGGAAATAAACATTCACTAAATTATATCTAAATCGACGCAAATTATAATCGAATCAGGGTTCTAATAGCTTAGAAAAAATATTCTGCTGCAATAATAATTTGAACGAATTACCGACTTTCTAGACCAGTATTTCCTAACCTTTTTTGTGCCATGCCCCATTATAACATTTCTAAAATTTTTATGCCCCCCATACATAACTTTTAACATGAAAAAATCGATTTGTTCACTTAGGAAACATAAATGATAGGTTTTAGGAAGAAATCAATAGAGAGTTATTATCAAAACACAGTAAGTAATATTTACAGCAATTCATTTTTATAGAGATTTTCTACCTATATATTAATGTAGTGCGACTGCCCCTTTTAATTATCAAATTGCCCCCTTGTGGGGCGTGGGCCCCACTTTGGGAAGGAAACACTGCTCTAGGCTGTGGACGGAACTTTTACGCGCCAAAACCCTAATGTCAATTTTCTATCGTTTTCCTCTTGCCAATTTTTTCCCGATATTTCGGCCATCTTGTATTGGTCGTTTAGCGTTCGTTGACCTATCGTTTCAGCATTTTCATGTTTCTTGAATAAGTGAATAATAATCTTAAGAGAAGGTAGCTTTTAAAGAAGTCTTCTGCAAGTTCGATGACCTCGCATCAGTTCAATTGTTATCCATTGCGTGCCGCCATTAAAGTGAGCAAAATGTATTACAGTATTTTTTTTTCTTCGCATTGTATTTACGAGAATGTTTCCTATACATCCATTAAGTAGGTTATGTTTCAGTGATGGTAAAACATTTTATTTATTTATTTATTATTTCTATACAGTAAGCTATCTTAAGACATTCAACCGTATTTTTGAGAAAAACAATTTATTAGGCGGTGCATGCACAATGTCCATTGACATGTCCATATCAATTAATCTACAGTAGACCTAGTAGATCTTGAGGCACTCTTCTTCTGAGTCTTCTTGTAGTCATTTGGTTGTCCATTAAATGCTTAGCAAGGTTATTCGGATGGGCTTCCAATCTTACACAATAGGCTTTAGCTCGATGGATTACTTCATCTTTGAATTTACTTATGGCATGATCATAATGGATTTTTTCATTTGTAACATACCATGGTGCGTTCACTATCATCCTGGGCGCTTTTGATGGATAGCATATTTAATGATCTAATAAAATTCCATTACAGTTGAAACTGATTGGCTGTATAGTGGGTCAATAGGTGTGGTTGCCGATAGCAATACTAGTATCATGGAGTAGATTAAACATGAAAGAATGGGTTTAGTTATTGGTCTATTAAATATTTGATGTGGGTGTTTATTGTCCTTTAATTATGTGAATGACGGTGTGGCGCTAGCTATCATATAACACAAGATAGTTGACAGCTGATGCTGTTAAAACAGTAAACCGTTGGGCAATCAATTTACCCGGTCGAGGGGGTAATGGACCGGGTTATGTCGGAATCCGGCGCTTCCAGAGAGGAAGAAGGGGAGAGTAGAAGAACCGAGGTCCTCCACCTCCCCCAATGTCTCACAGGAGAGTACGCCCTGAAGAAGGCGCGCGAGGCGCTTTCCCCGCAGAACTGACTGCCGACTAAGCCCCATCGAGCTCCACCACACCGACGACACGAAACTTACGGTAACGCGGTGCGCGCCGAAAGTCTCGCCTTAGCTGGTACCCGTACTAATGGTAAGACGGGATCTCATCCCCGGGAAAATCCCGAAGGACCTCGTCTCGTGAGAGACACCGTGAGCGGCGCACAGGAGCCACCTTGCACCGCTTCACCACCGGACCAACAGTCGAGTGGTAACACGAACCCTAGCAAGAGCCGTGCTTCGCAGAATTTACCACCGGATCGGAAATGCGACCCACTGAGAAGATCCGGCTAGAACCTAAGGAACCGCACCGAAAAAGATATTTGGCAGATGCCTGAGTCTTGTCTACGACAATTTCAAGATAAATTAAATTCAAGATTAAATGTTACTGTGGGCTTATATGAAATACATTGGCCTGACGCGCCAGGGAATGCTTTACTATTAGTGCTTACTACAGAGAGCTCCCCTGTAGAAATAGTCCTTAAAAATACTGGTGGTGGAATGTCTTGGGGGCTTGGTACCACCGCTCTGCCTATTTCTGTCGCGAAGCTGTCATGCGTTACGGTTTAGCTGGTGGGGCAACCATCATGCTATACAGTTTTGTAAATACTTAGTAAACAGAACTTATAATATAGAATAGAAGAATAGAATTACATTGACTTTGTCGATCCGTCTAAGCCATTTAATCTCCGTCTTATTGTATTTATTTAAAAAAAAAAAAATTATTTTTTTTTCAATTTTCGCATTATTATTCAATCAGTCGTATCTGTAACTCTCTCAGACCTAATGCAATTCTTTTATAACTATTACAACATGTTGTTTGTGCGAGCACAATGAATTGCTTTTATTTCATTTCCATCAACTAGAAACTGTAGCTGAAAGTTCAACGCCTTTAAATCCAAAAGCTCTTTCAAACAATGCGCATTTTTATATACAGATTGGCATTCTTCCAAACGCTAAAACGATAAATAAAACACACGTATCCAGTTGTCTTGCGTTACATAAAATTTAGATGAGGGTTGAATGCACTTAGTTACTTTGGATCTGAATGTAATTAGATGAGAAGCGTCTTGAAGAGCTAACGTAATCCATTTGCACGAAATTATACATACTGATACATACATAATAATCATTTGTTTTTAAAAACATATCTGTCATTAATATTCTTATTTGTTTATGTCATTAATGTCATTAAATTGTATTGATTCTAATATGAACGTAATCTATATATACCTATCTATATATATAAAAATGAATTGCTGTTTGTTAGTCTCGCTAAAACTCGAGAACGGCTGGACCGGTTTAGCTAATTTTGGTCTTGAATTATTCGTGGAAGTCCAGGGAAGGTTTCAAAGGTGAGAAAATATAAAAAAGCTCGGAATTATATAAAAACAAACAATTTTGTTTTTCCTTAGATGTGTTCCCTTGATGTGTCTTTTATTTATCGATTGAGGCACTACGAAGTCGTCGTTCTACGAAATTCGTAAGCAACATATTTTAGCGGTCTTGTCTGCGCCCCGGGCATTGCTGATGTCAATGAGTGACGGGAACTAAATATCAGGTGGACCGGATGCTCTCTCTATCATCATCATAGTTGGTTACGCAGAGCAGTCGTGGTCATGTGGAATTCTTGCTTATTAAAGCCTTCTCAGATGTTCTCCATAGTTTGCGAACTAAGGCTTGGTGCACGCACTCGTTAAGTGGGGTTTTAGTAAGGTCTTTCATCCGATCAGTCCAGCACATGGGGCTTCGTTCACGAGATCTTTTACCATTTATCGCACCTCCCGCCATCGGAGCAGAGTTTATCCATATTATCTGGAACCGCTGCGTTCATCGACAGTGTGTTTCCAAAGATATTTTTTGCCACGTACTATCTGGCTTTGGAATGAAGTCCCCTCCACGGTGTTTTCCGAGCGCTATGGCATGTCCTTCTTCAAACGAGGCTTGCGGAGAGTACTTAATGGTAGGCAGCGGCTTGGCTCTGCCCCTGGCGTTGCTGACGTCCATGAGCGACGGTGACCACTTACCATCAGGTGGGCCGTATGCTCTCCTGCCTGAAAACGCAATAAAAAAAAAACCGTTGACCCTACCCTGAACAACAAGTTTCTCGATAAGCTCTGCTGTTTTTTGTTGTTATTAACTGACTTCCATAAGCGACGGTAACCACACACCATCAGGTGAGAGCCGTATCCCGGTCAGCTTACGGAGGCAACAAAAAAAAGTAACGATTTATCATCAGTGAGTTCACGTGTAGCATTGAAAACCCTGACTTTCGTTTTCGATCTAATTAAAAGGTTTCTTTAGCCATTGCAGTATGTTAATCAAGAAGAAAGAATTCCATTCGCGGGCGATAAAGCTTTTGTGGAACTCAGCCAAGTTCCTGTATCGATTCTTCAAGTATCTGGGGGTCAAGTCAAGTTCCTAAGCGATGGGTTTCTGTCGAAACCTTGCATGGCTCAAGTACTTGGCGGCTAATAGGATCCGAGCTTATGCACATCTGGAGAATTAGTGCACTTTAGTTTACAAAGGCATTGAGGGTATTGCTCCTCTAGATCGACGGTTTCTTTATCATTGTTTTTAGCGCAAAGAGCTTACGGCCTATCTAACGTTAGATTTACTGGTGGTAGGACCTGTTGTGAGTCCGCACGGGTAGGTACCACCACCCTGCCTATTTCTGCCGTGAAGCAATAATGCGTTTCGGCTTGAAGGGTGGGGTAGCCGTTGTAACTATACTGAGACCATAGAATCTCAAGGTGGGTGGGCATTTACGTTGTAGATGTCTATGGGCTCCAGTAACCACTTAACACCAGGTGGGCTGTGAGCTCGTCCACGCATTTAAGCAATAAAAATTAAAAAAAAAGATGTACACCGGAGCCCTTAACATCACAACGCGAATGAACTCTAAATTGTATAATGCGAAAGCTGTCCGAGCTTAAAGATCGAAACGCGTTACGACAGCTTCGCAGCAGAAATTGGTAAATAGGATGTAATATAAATCGGTAGGCAGCGGCTTGGTTCTGCCCCTGGCATTGCTGAAGTCCATGGGCGACGGTAACCAATAAAAATGGTGGTGGGCCGTATGCTCGTCTGCCTACAAGGGCAATAAAAAAAAAAAGAAGTGGGACCTACCCGTACGGCCTCACAAGACGTCATACAACTAGTATAACTTTAACAGTTTTAATTTGTATTCCACCTTTGGTGTCCATGTGAAGGATTCGGATCCTGTTATATGCAGTTGCAGATCTTGGCACGAGCGCACAATGCATTTTGATCTTAACACTGACGATATAAAAGCTATTTTTTGTTACGGCAACTATCCATGAATGGTGTTTAATTTGAATTGGCGTATGTACTTACTTACTTCTTACATAGATTTGTTACCAATATCATATCATCTATACTTAGTCAGGTCATAAATTCTGTCACATGTTTAATGTAAAATAATTGAAACAAGTTTATTCATTATGTAACCATTCATATACCAAAATGAACTTAACAAAACATAGATTCTTATGACACTAAAGTTTATTCAAAATGACCTCCGTGATTTTGAATACAGGCCTTCAATCTGCGCGGCCAGTCGTCTATCGCAGCACGAACGAGGTCCATGTCAATATCGGCGGCTGCCTTAATCANATGCATAAAACGCGTGCAGAGCAGCTTGCACGTCGTTTTCTTAGGCCCCCTTCGCCGGTCCCCAGACCGACATGTGAGGGAGACCCGAAACACTTAGAGGGCCAGGGCTAGGGCGAGCCTGGCCTCCGCTCGACGGCGGCGGGCTTGTGCGTCTCTCACGCGCCCCGCCGCCTCCTTCTGCGAGATGGTGCACTCGCAGAAGTCGAGCATCGCCTTCCACGACTCGTCGTCGCCGAGCATCGATGCCACAACACTCGGCAACGACAAGTCGTTTCCTATTTTTGCGACGAGGACACGGCGCCACCCCTCCCATGCGGGGCAGGAGACGAGCGTGTGCTCCGCCGTGTCCAAGTCGCAACCACAATGGTGGCACTCTGCCGTCGGCTCGGCTCCGATCCGGTGCAGGAACTCACCGAAGCAACCATGCCCAGTGAGCACCTGCGTGAGCCGGAAAGTGAGGCGTCCTCTGTCACGATTCACCCAGTTCACAAGAACCGGGCGAATCGCCTCGACGGTCCTACGACCAGCCGAAGCATCGGCCAGCCGTCTGGACCATGACTCCAGCACGGACCGCCGAGATTGGGCCCTCCGCGCTCTGACCACACTGGGGCTGGGACGTGCCACGCCCCGGGCACGAAGGTCAGCCCGCCACTGATAGTCAGCGGCGAGCGCCTCCGCCTCCAGGACCCAAGGCGGCGTCCCAGCCAGTACACACGCCGCCTCGAAGGAGATGGTGCGATAGCCACGGATGACTTACTTACTTCTTACATAGATTTGTTACCAATATCATATCATCTATATATATGAAAATGAATTTCTTTGATGTGTCCCCCGTTGGACGGATTCCTTAACAGTTTATTTTATACAAATGTTTAGGTCTTTTATTTATCGATTGAGGCACTACGAAGTCTGCCGGATCAGCTAGTAGATATTATAAATATCATGTTTATTAAGCGTTCGGTAAGGCTACACCCTGAGGTTACTAGCAGTAGATAGGGAAAAAAAAGAAGTGTGGCTATGTGTCTCATAGTGGAGACCATGCTACCCCGCTCGTGGCCACTGATTGTGTTCGCTCAATGCAGAAATCCGATTAAGGGAGTCAGGAGATGATATTCTCTCGCTTTTCCTGGTTAACTTACTTTACCTGGTGACCTAGCACTGAACCACTGACTTTTATAACACAGGTTTTCCTAGCATAAAAGTCAGGGAATATTGTTATTATGTACCTCATAAAAAAAACATGTATATTATTATACTAGTGTTATAAATTATTGTACGTGTTTGTATTTTAAGAGGCTTGAATAAAATATTATTATTATTATTTAGAATTTTGACGTATCGAAATAGGTAATCGACTTTCCCTACCTATACGCTGGTGGCCTCAGAGGCTATACGACCTACGCTCGGACGGTTAGGTGAGCTCACGGGCTCAACCTGAGAAAATTTCCTAACATTAACCCTAACAAGAGCAGTGCTTCGTAGAATCAACCAATGGATGGGAATCGTGATCCCCTGAGGTGATCCGGCGAGAAATTCAGTGGCCTGTGTCTATGGGTTAGTTCACTCGTCGAACTCTTCGTCGTGATTGTTGAGTTCGACGAGGAAACTTAGAAGTTGTGTACGCTGTCTTCAACGGATGCATCGTTCGAAAATATTTGTACACAATTAAAAGCGCTTCGGGTATATCTATTGTCCTTTCCCCTTTGTATCAAAATAAAATAGATTGGTAAAAACTATTATACCATATACGGGGATGAATGACAAATGATAGCCTTGACAGGCTATTCAGCGTAACCTTAGCTAGTAGGTGAGCTCACGGGGCTCAAACCGGAGTGATGCTAACACTGACCCTAGCAAGAGCAGTGCTTTGCAGAATCTACCACTGAATCGGAAACGCGACACACTGAGAAGATCCGGCGAGAAACTCAGTGGGCTGTGTCTGTGGGTTGCTCAAACTTTCTTGTTCGGAACTTATATAATATATGCGAGCGTATCTTGAAAATGTCATAAGCGAGATTCAGGCATCTGTCAAATATCTTGAGTTCTGTGATGGCTACCCGCCAAACATGTACGTACTATTGCAACGTTTATGTCTCGTTAAACGTTGTTAATGATAAATCGGATCCGAAATTAGATTTATTCAAAACAAGAGGCTGTATATTTAAATGAGATGCGGAATTGTCTTCAAGTTCAGAGTTTGTTACCGGTTTAAAGAAGTAACTGAAGCTCTTGGGGTGATTCTTCAGTATACCCCTTACGGAAACGGAGATAAGAGTTTAAGGTTTGTTGAAGTATCAGCAAATCTTACATTACTATTTGAGAGACTGGGCAAAGATTTCCCGGATGAAAATATTATCTATCATTATCCTATCCTATATCCCGCCATCTCCAAACAACGCTAATATTAATCTCTATTAGCGTTTGGGGAAAAGTGCTTAGATATCTTGACCCGGATATCGGATGCTGAAGATGTTCTTATCCATGCCATTCCGTATCACCCATAAAGTTTCCGAAGCACAGTTGTATATTCTTCTATGCTCTGCTAGTGGTATCATCAGCCAGGCTTATGAGAGCTTCAAGCAAACATCTGAGTAGATTTGTATATGATATAATATGACCTCTTGACTTTATCTGTGTTAGTTTCTCTTAAACGATATAGTGTGGCTTCATCCCGAATGGTATTCCGTTCCTGGGTAGATTCAAGTTGGAGTGTGATTTTGGAGAGATTTTGGAGATTTTGGATTGGAGAGTAGCTGGTGAAAGCCATCTCAACTATCATTTGCAGAAATAAGTTACAGTTCTCGGAATAGATCTTTCGAGTCGAAACTAAATCTGTACGAGTTCAAGTTTCAAGTAATAAACATAAGTGTTCTTGTAATGTCTTGAGTTGAAGTGGAATGTAATATTTTCTTCAGCTAATTAACTCGAAGACAACGTACTGATAATGTTTTTTTTATGCTTGAGAGATTACTGGTGGCTCGGAGGCCTTTCCAGTTTTAGCGGGGCAGATGGGCGAGCAAGGGCTCGGCCAGGAGGGGTGGGATTTGCTAACAGCTACCCGAGCGCCTCCAAAGGAGACCTTACAACTCAAGAGTAAGTGCTTCGCGAATGAGGATAATATGTATTAGTATTAGTACATTGAAGTAGTTTGCTACTACTACTTTGATTTATAAATTGCAAATTCTTTATTGCACAAAAATACTGTACAAAGACAAACTTAATACCATTAAGGAATTCTCTTCCAGTTAACTCTCGTTGATGAAGTGAAAGATTCAAGAAGTGAGTAGCTGTGATGAAGTTAATACATGGCGATAATTAAAAGAATTATAGTAGACATGAGTGAAAATAAACACAAAGTTATGATTACATTTATTTTAGATTAAATAAAATATCCAAGTTCTGAGGATTTCTAATTAGCAACTGCCATCTGATTGGAAGTCCTCAGTGTAGCTTATGGACATCGGCAATGCAGAGAGGCAAGCAAAGAAACAGCATAAGTGTATTTTAATAATTAATTTGAATAACGAAACATCAAGTGAATTGTAAAATCTGAAGGAACGTGCCAAAATGGTCTTTAGAATTGCACTATTGATGCAATGGTATAATTATAAGGACACTCGTGAGGTGAGGTGGAGAAAAGGCAACGAAAATTCTCCAAAAGTAAAGAGGTAATGATTTTTATTTTTTATTTATTGCCCTTGTAGGCAGATGAGCATACGGCCCACCTGATGGTGAGTGGTTACCGTCGCCCATGGACTTCAGTAATGCCATGGGCAGAGCCAAGCCCAGAGCCAAGATTAACAAATTAATTACATAAAACGCTCTACGAATTTCATCTCTAGAAATCGAATTAAAATTCCTTCATAATTTGAAAGCCGTTGCATATATTAACTCTATCGCAGATGATTATCTACTGTAATCTAGAAAATTGAATTTGCATACAATCGGGCGACCGAACACTCTCATAAACTTTAATAGCGTCCACTAATCGTTGTTATGGCGTCCCGTGGGACGTGGAGGACATATGACATCATTAGCTCAACGGATCGTGACGTCACCAAGATCCTATACACCGCTTTATCAGTTTGCCGTTCTATATAACGTTGGGTGTATAATAGACAATGTATATAGACCATTGAGATAGAATCAGTGGTGGTCTGCCTGTTGAGTGATTTGAACGTGTTTTAAGATTTAAAAAAATGAACGTCAGACACATAATTGGGAAGAACAGAATGTTTCGGCAGCCTTTGCCTATCGTGAGATTGGTGAGTTTTTTTTTTTCATTTTGAAGTTTGAAGGGTGTGTCTGTCAGCTGATATTAATTAACTCGGAAATATGCTTCTGTAAATGTAAGCTAAAATATTGGCCGTATAAAAAGTATTTTGGTTAACGACATGGAAGATACGACACATTAAATCGATTTACGGACGTCTTAAGATAATTATTGAATCAATGTTTAAAAACTTACGAAATTGATTCTTCCAGCTCGTAACGGCACAAGTATTTGTATCAGCACCGTTTTTTTAACTAAACGATTTGTATGTACCGGGTTTTTTTTAAATTATTTTATATATTTTTTTGGTTGCGGCAAGCGAACGCGGTCCGGCCTGTCTTTTTAGCGCTGGACACCGGCGTGTTGGAGCGACTGCCGCAAAACCCGGCGAAAAATCAATACCTACCCCCGTTCGTAAGCCCGCATGCGGAACCCGACATGAAATGAAACACAAATCCCCCATTTCCGTATTATGTTGTCGGGTTGGAACGAGACGGACACACGTTTGTCGTATAGCCGGCTAATGTTGCCGTTCCCGCCAATGAGCCGCGACAAAATGGCGGGTGACGTTTGACAGTTAGGCGTTTGGAATGACGTTTGATCGTGTTTAATTTGATTTTGTATTGTCTTTATCGATTTTAATGGCTTTATTTCGATAGTAAATATGAGAAGTAATGCTCGAACCGAGCTCCCCTTTTGGTGAGAGCGTTCGTTTGATGATTTGTTTTTTGTATGGGGTAATGGAATTGGCTGTTTTAGCTCTTATATCGAGAGCAATAGAATCTAGATTAGATTGCAGAAGTTGATGCACCATAATCTTATTTAATTGGTAATTATTTACCGATACTGATATTTTCTAAATATTTATTAACTTCAAAGCGATGTTGATCTATGGCACAATTTGAGAATGGCTTATTGAATTCTAAGCAGTTTGCTTGACCTAGATTTTGTATGGTGTTTATAAGATAAAGGATTACCACATCGCTTTATTTCAATAAACAAGATATAGCTTTACTTCGTATACACACAGCAATAATGCCCCTTTATTTCGACTTCAGCTAAAGATCACCAGCTGACCCGGCACACTTCGTAGTGCCTCAATCGATACATAAAAGACATAAACTTTTTGTATACAATAAACTTAAAACAAACAAAAGGAATCCGTCCGACGGGGGACACATCAAAGGAAAAACAAAATTGTAATTTTTATTTAATTCCGAGTATTTTCATATCTATCTACCTTTTAAGCCTTCTCTGGACTTCCACAAATAATTCAAGACCAAAATTAGCCAAATCGGTCCAACCGTTCTCGAGTTTTAGCGAGAATACCGAACAGCAATTCATTTTTATATAATATATAGATAGATAAGTCTATACCAAATGCGATTAAACAATTAAATGAAATTGTTCGGATCAAAATAATTAATGACGTCAACATCATTAACATCTTAAAGAAAATACTATTTTTTCAGACAACTGCTTCAAATAAAGAAGGTTTTTTAATTTTTATCATAATTAAAATGATTTTTACGGTTTAATTTCGCTGTTATTATGGTTATTACTAGAGGTCCCGCAGTAGTCGAAATTCGACTATGATTAATTGGAATTGTAAGTTTGTACACTGTTATGATTGTACTTTATACTTCTATAATCACAAATTTCGCCAAGGGTACACTATAAAAAAATATTAATAAAGGCAAACAATATTTAATCTATTGTCAATTTGACCACAGACGTCAAGAACAAAAGTTTGACAATAAATAGTATGCATGCGTGTGTGCGTCAAATAGGTACATGGTATGTAGTGTGTGTAATGTTTTCTTTATTGATTGAATGTATCTTTTATGCATTATTTAAAAAAAATATTAGCATTGTGCACTTCTTCTCTATATTCTCTATAAGTGTGGAAAATTTCATACTCCTCCGTCCGCGCAAATTTCGTAAAAAGGGATACAAAGTTTTTGCTTCACGTATTAATAATATATAGATAGTATTTCTGAGGTTTGGAGCTCTTAACAGCTACCGTAGTCACGGACGACGCAATCTATATAACTAGTCTATACTTAATATAATAATATTATAAAGAGGAAAGATTTGTTTGTTTGTTTGTTTCGAATAGGCTCCGAAACTACTGGACCGATTTGAAAAATTATTTTTCCATTAGAAGCCGACATTGTCCCTGATGAACATAGGCTACTTTTTTTAATTTTTATTTATTTATTTTTTTTGGTTTCATGTGTGTTTTAATGTTTCCGAAGCGAAGCGAGGGCGGGTCGCTAGTTTTGAATATAGTTAAATTTAGTTTCCTATATACTTAAAGTGTATCAATACAAGAACTATTACAGTAATGTACTGGATTACATTAATACATAGACACATCTGTCAAGTCATGTATAATGTTACTTGACTAAATGCGAATAAAGAAGAATAACCGAAAGATACCGTGAACAGTTTGGATGATTGATGTTGCCTGTATAATTCTGGATGCGTCTCGTGTTCATCTGTTAGCAGTATTTATAATAATATGTGTTTTATTTATTGCTTAGTTGGGTGGATGAGCTCGCGGTCCACGTGGTGTGGAGTCCATAGACATCTACAACGTAAATGCCGTCACCCACCTTGAGATATGAGTTCTAAGGTCTCAGTATAGTTACAACGGTTGCCCCGCCCTTCAAACCGAAACGCATTACTGCTTCATGGCAGAAATAGGCAGCGTGGTACCCGTGCGGACTCATAAGAGGTCCTACCACCAGTTTGCGTGTGTTGTTTGTTCTCTGGTGAACACTTTAGTAGCTTTTTACAACTTGAGAACGAATGAGTGCTATTCTCAACAACCGTCTTTCGGTTTGGGTGACACACTGACTGAAATATATTTGCAATGAGTTTAGAAGCATTTGTGACGTCACCAGTCTGCTCGTGTGATTGAACTGGGGCTTAACTCCCGCCTCGTAAACTCGAGTAGTGCGTCCGGGGTATAAATCCTTCACAGCGATAGCCTTCTTGTTTTTCTGCCGCGAAACATTCGCGCGTCGCGCTCTCAATTGAGAACGGCTGGCATACAATATTGAGACTTCGAACGCACGTTTCAAGGATGGAATTCGCGTTGTCTTAGGGCCGAGGTAAGCGATTAATGTCAGGTAATCGATGGCCTTCCTTCTACGAAAAAAATAATCGGTAAAGTCGGTTTACTGACGATAGTTGAACGTGACAATGTCATAAGAAAATACTGATGGAATGGTTTCATTTTTCAATTATCGCAATTATCGTTGCTGTAAACAATTGTCACCACATTCACCTTTCACTGAACTTCATACTTGACGAAAACACGTAAATGTATTATTGTATAGGAGCTGTCCACGCGGATGCATCGCTCAATCAAGTAGGAGAGAGATAGATGGCGAACGCTGCCGAACGCGGAGGCCGATTGTGCCTCTTTGTCGCTCGTTGCGCGCTTTTGCTTGCTCTTCAAGCCTTAAATGGAACGCCTCAGAGCGATATAACGCCGCATGAGTCATGTTTTTTCGTGCGTGCAGCCGTCTCCATCGAATTATAAGACGTCGTCACGTCAAAAGCCGCGGCCGTCCTAAGCAGCGCATTTCGGATCCTCCGGATCTACTCTCGGTGCGTTAAGACATTTCACGGAACGGTGCAATTTAGCCCCCAGAGTTTCTCGCCGGATCTTCTCAGTGGGTCGCGATTCCAATCCAGTTGTAGATTCAGCGAAGCACTGCTCTTGTTAAGGTAAAGGTTAGTAAAGTCTCCAGACTGAGTCCCATAATTCGCCAACCTCTTCTTCAACCCGTGTTTTTTTTTTATTCCTTATATGGGCGGACGAGCTCTCAGCCCACCTGGTGTTAAGTGGTTACTGGAGCCCATAGACATCTACAACGTAAATGCGCCACCCACCTTGAGATATAAGTTCTAAGATCTCACTATAGTTACAACGGCTATCCTATCCTTCAGACCGAAATGCATTATTGTTTCACGGCAGAAATAGACAGAGCGGTATTACCTACCCGCGCAGACTCAAAAGAGATCCTACCACTAGTAAACCAGTGTCCACCCAATGCTGAGTATATGTTTCCTCGAATGCACACCATTCTCTTCGGTCTCTTGCCTTTCTCATCCAGTCTCTACTAACTACTTTGACCAGGTCATCGGTCCACATCGTTGGCTGTCTGCCCACGTTACGACGTCCAGTACGAGGTCTCCACTCCAGTACTTTTGACCAGACCAGACCATTCGCTAACCAGTTAAGTGAAACCAGAGCAGCTCCATCGAAGCTAGTTGAGGTAGAAACAAAAAAATGTGGTCTGGTTTGGGCATTCTTTGTAGCAAATGAAAACAATCAAATATTATCAATAACACGATTTCTTCTCGCTTCTGTTTTGCTTCTGTATTTTACGATACGCAGAACATAGGAAAGTTGAATGTCCCCAAATAAGTTTAAATAGCATTAGTGAACGATGTTAGGCTGCTTCGATTCGTCGCAATGCAGCACTGACTGCAGTGAGCCTTGGCGAGGGCGGGCCAGCTCGGATCGAGCTAATACTATTTGTGTATGATTAAAATTTTTTACGACGACGCACCGTCTTGTGTTGTGCGATATGATGGTTCCAAACAATATTCAGATCTACAAAGTGACCGGGAGTTTAAGGACTAACAGCCTGGCCACGGGACATTCGCCGATACGAATGTTCGCGCGGTGCGAACGGCGAAGCGTCTAGCGACTAAAATAAGCGCATAGAAATGTACCTAACAAGCCACGCGCACCGGCGACCGGCGAAGCGACCGGCGAAATGTACCGAGCGAATCGCGCGATGCGGCGGGCGAGCAAAACAAATGCATGAATACGGACGGCGCGAGCCACGGAGTCGAGCGGTAGTCGCGGCGAATAGTGCANATTTTTCCATTTATATCGGTCTTGGGCAGTCTGTTCTAGCTCCTCCCACGTCATGCCCAAGACCCCTAGCTCCTGCTCCACCGAGCGACGCCAAGTTGTTCTGGGGCGGCCTCTCTTCCTTTTGCCAGACACTTTCCAGGTCAGTGCTCTCTTTGATAGGTGGGTATCGGGCTTTCTCAAAGTGTGACCAATCCAATGCCACTCCCGCGTAAGGATCTCCTTCTCCATTGGTGTCTGCTTAGTGATCCTAAGTGAAAGCGTTTAAACAATTATATGAAATTGTTCGGATCAAATTAATTAATAACGTCAACATCATTAGCATCTCAAAGAAAATTCTATTGTTTCAAACAACTGCTTCAAATAAAGAAGGTTTTTAAATTTTCATCATAATTAAAATGACTTTCACGGTTTAATCTCGCTGTTATTATTGTTATTACTAGAGGTCCCGCAGTAGTCGAAATTCGACTATGATTAATTGGAATTGTAAGTTTTTACACTGTTATGATTGTACTTTATACTTCTATAATCACAAATTTCGCCAAGGGTACACTATAAAAAAATATTAATAAAGGCAAACAATATTTAATCTATTCTCAATTTGACCACAGACGTTAAGAACCAAAGTTTGACAATAAATAGTATGCATGCATGTGTGCGTCAAATACATGGTATGTAGTGTGTGTAATGTTTTCTTTATTGATTTAATGTATCTTTTATGCATTATTTCAAAAAAATATTAGCATTGTGCACTTCTTCTCTATATTCTCTATAAGTGTGGAAAATTTCATACTCCTACGTCCGCGCAATTTTCGTAAAAAGGGATACAAAGTTTTTGCTTCACGTATTAATAATATATAGTTAGTATTTCTGAGGTTTGGAGCTCTTAACAGCTAGCGTGGTCACGGATTACGCAATCTATATCACTAGTTTTGAATATAGTTAAATTTAGTTTCTTATGTACTTAAGTTGTATCAATACAATAACTATTACAAAAATGTACTGGATTACATTAATACATAGACACATCTGTCAAGTCACGTATAATGTTACTTAACTAAATGCGAATAAAGAAGAATAACCGAAAGATACCGTGAAACAGTTTGGATGATTGATCTTGCCTGTATAATTCTGGATGCGTCTCGTGTTCATCTGTTAGCAGTATTTATAATAATATGTGTTTTATTTGTTGCTTAGTTGGGTGGATGACCTCGCGGTCCACCTGGTGTGGAGTCCATAGACATCTACAACGTAAATGCCGCCACCCACCATGAGATATGAGTTCTGAGGACTCAAGTTTTAACAGTACAGCCACTGCCCTGCCCTTCAAACCGAAACGCATTACTGCTTCACGGCAGAAATAGGCAGCGTGGTGCTACCCGTACGGACTCACAAGAGGTCTTACCACCAGTTTGCGTGTGTTGTTTGTTCTCTGGTGAACACTTTAGTAGCTTTTTACAACTTGAGAACGAATGAGTGCTATTCTCAACAACCGTCTTTCGGTTTGGGTGACACACTGACTGAAATATATTTGCAATGAGCTTAGAAGGATCTGTGACGTCACCAGTCTGCTCGTGTGATTGAACTGGGGCTTAACTCCCGCCCCGTAGACTCGAGTAGTGCGTCCGGGGTATAAATCCTTCACAGCGATAGCCTTCTTGTTTTTCTGCCGCGAAACATTCGCGCGTCGCGCTCTCAATTGAGAACGGCTGGCACACAATATTGAGACTTCGAACGCACGTTTCAAGGATGGAATTCGCGTTGTCTTAGGGCCGAGGTAAGCGATTAATGTGAGGTAATCGATGGCCTTCCTTCTACGAAAAAAATAATCGGTTATCTGTAAAGTCGGTTTACTGACGATAGTTGAACGTGACAACGTCATAAGAAAATACTGATGGAATGGTTTCATTTTTCAATTATCGCAATTATCGTTGCTATAAACAATTGTCACCACATTCACTTTTCACTGAACTTCATACTTGACGAAAACACGTAAATGTATTATTGTATAGCAGCTGTCCACGCGGATGCATCGCTCAATCAAGTAGGAGAGAGACAGATGGCGAACGCTGCCGAACGCGGAGGCCGATTGTGCCTCTTTGTCGCTCGTTGCGCGCTCTTGCTTGCTCTTCAAGCCTTAAATGGAACGCCTCGGAGCAATATAACGCCGCATGAGTCATGTTTTTTCGTGCGTGCAGCCGTCTCCATCGAATTATAAGACGTCGTCACGTCAAAAGCCGCGGCCGTCCCAAGCAGCGCATTTCGGATCCTCCCGATCTACTCTCGGTGCGTTAAGACATTTCACGGAACGGTGCAATTTAGCCCCCAGAGTTTCTCGCCGGATCTTCTCAGTGGGTCGCGATTCCAATCCAGTTGTAGATTCAGCGAAGCACTGCTCTTGTTAAGGTAAAGGTTAGTAAAGTCTCCAGAGTGAGTCCCATAATTCGCCAACCTCTTCTTCAACCCGTGTTTTTTTTATTCCTTAGATGGGCGGACGAGCTCTCAGCCCACCTGGTGTTAAGTGGTTACTGGAGCCCATAGACATCTACAACGTAAATGCGCCACATACCTTGAGATATAAGTTCTAAGATCTCAGTATAGTTACAACGGCTATCCTACCCTTCAGACCGAAATGCATTACTGTTTCACGGCAGAAATAGACAGAGCGGTGGTACCTACCCGCGCAGACTCACAAGAGGTCCTACCACCAGTAAACCAGTGTCCACCCAATCCTGAGTATATGTCTCCTCGAATGCACACCATTCTCTTCGGTCTCTTGCCTTTCTCATCCAGTCTCTACTAACTACTTTGACCAGGTCATCGGTCCACATCGTTGGCTGTCTGCCCACGTTACGACGTCCAGTACGAGGTCTCCACTCCAGTACTTTTGACCAGACCAGACCATTCGCTAACCAGTTAAGTGAAACCAGAGCAGCTCCGTCGAAGCTAGTGGAGGTAGAAACAAAAAAATGTGGTCTCGTTTGGGCATTCTTTGTAGCAAATGAAAACAATCAAATATTATCAATAACACGATTTCTTCTCGCTTCGGTTTTGCTTATTTTATGATACGCAGAACATAGGAAAGTTGAATGTCCCCAAATAAGTTTAAATAGCATTAGTGAACGATGTTAGGCTGCTTCGATTCGTCGCAATGCAGCACTGACTGCAGTGAGCCTTGGCGAGGGCGGGCCAGCTCGGATCGAGCTAATACTATTTGTGTATGATTAAAAATTTTCACGACGACGCACCGTCTTGTGTTGTGCTATATGATGGTTCAAAGCAATATTCAGATCTACAAAGTGACCGGGAGTTTAAGGACTAAGTGTGCTTAGTGCGAGTTTTTTAACGTTCTCGATAGCGTAAAAGTTAACTCGAATTTGTATGGAGTTAGAACATTTGCTTACGTTTACCGCTAGGGGCGCTGTTCCAACTGCATAAAAATTTGAGTTAACTTTTACGCTATCGAGAACATTAAAAAACTCGCACTAAGCGCACTGATGTACAAATCGACTGATACCTTATGGATTAGATGTTGACTTTTTGTCAAGGGAAAAAACCGGGGTATATCATTGTTAGGAAAACTAACTAGATGGTAATGGGAAGAGTGCGGAGTCTTGTGCAATTCGTATGACGGGCCAGAGTCTGTCTGGCCATGTCGAGTTTGGAAATTAAGCCGTTGTGTCAGACTTTGTCAAACGCCTTCGCGATATCGAAGCATAGGTCTCCTAGGAAACGGGTCTTGATCTATTGAGTCCTATTATGATGTACTTCGTGAGGAGGTGCACTTGTTGGTCGGACGAGTACTTGGCGAGCAATCAAAACTGCGTATCGGTGAGACTGCTTTTCGGAGTGACAGGAGTCCCAGGGGCGTTTACGAAGCAGAACTTCGTACAGTTTGCGTATCGTCGGAAGAAGGCTTATCAGATTGTAGTAGCCGGATGCTTTTAACGATTTGTCCGGCTCATGTGTGCCAATAAGGCCTGTGTCTATCCTCACCGCGGTAAAGATGCTCGTCATTGTAGCGTTTAAAATGTAGACAAGCATGATTATTAGTTGGGCGGGTAACATTAAAAAAATGTGGCTGCGGATGCTATCCGAACCAGGGATTTTCGTGGTTCGTTAATTATTTGGCTTTGATAGCGGTAATAGGTGGTAACGCATTGTGTAATGATCAGTAAAGCCGCAGTTATGTGTGTTCGAGGCACGAGTGATTCTGATGTTGGATCTATGGGATTTAGTAACAATTTAATACTAGACGACCAGTGAGCTTGATTAGTAATCTATTGTCGACACACACAGCTTTAAAAAAAGTAGTGAAATTTTTCATTGATTAACCGCACTTCTACATAGTTGAGTGTGGGGGCAAGAGCGGTGACCGACTTATTGTGAGATTACGCCCCTTAGTCGCGTGCGTGTGGCCAGCGACATAGCGGTGGCATTTAACACGTCATTACGGATCCTCCCGATCCATTAACAGTACTTTTAGGTACCACAAGCACCGGTCATCGTCCTCGTCGAACCCGCCGCTTGCGACGAAGGGCTCGACGAGCGAATTAACCCATAGACACAGCCCACTGAGTTCCTCGCCGGATCTTCTCGGTGGGTCGCGTTTCCGATCCGATGGTAGATTCTGCGAAGCACTGCTCTGGCTAGGGGCAATGTTAGCAGCACTCCGGTTTGAGCCCCGTGAGCTCACCTAGATGTTAGGGTGAAGCTGAAATAGCCTCTCAAGGCTATCAGCATAGGTAGGAAAAAAAAGTGGTGGCATTTTTTTTTATGCCGTTGTAGGCAGACGAGCATACGGCCCACCTGATGGTGAGTGGTTACTTCAGCGATGCCAGGGGTAGAGCCAAGCCGCTGCCCACCGTTAAGTACTCTCCACAAGCCACGTTTGAAGAAGGACATGTCATAGCGCTCGGGAAACACCGTGGAGGGGAGCTCATTCCATAGTAGGATGGTACGTGGCAAAAAAGAACTCTGGAAATGCACTGTGGATGACCGCGGTGGCTCCAGGTAGTATGGATGAACTCTTCTCCGGTGACGGGCGGATGGTAAAAAAGAGATGATGGTATTATTTCAAGCAATTCCTCAGAGCACTCCTCATGGAACATACGCTACAAAATACAGAGAGAGGCAATTATCTTCTCGTGATCGTGGAATCTAAGCCGACTACAATTTTAGAATGTAGGTAAACTATAAATTAACTAGGTGTGTATTCCTGTGCGGAGGTCATCGCACGATGGTGCCAGCCATCTAGCCAGCTAGCCAGTAGATTGGGAGAGGCCTATGTCCAGCAGTGGACAACGGTGGGCTGTTGATGATGATGATGATGACGATGATGATGATGATGATGATGATGTATTCCTGTAGGAAGCTTTTGGTATCGTTTGATTTACTGAAACAATATATTGAGTCGTCAATTAAGTCACAGCTTAAATGATAAGACGTCCGGTGCACCATATCAAGCGATGCATCGGTGTTCGAATCTCGCTGGCGAGTACAAATTTTTGTAATGAAGACTACTACAGGTGGTAGGAGCTCTTGTGAGTCCGCACGGGTAGGTATCATCACCCTGCCTATTTCTGCCGTGAAGCAGTAATGCGTTTCGGTTTGAAGGGTAGGGCAGCCGTTGTACTGTTAAATCTGAGATTTTAAAACTCATATCTCAAGGCAGGTGGCGGCATTTACGTTGTAGATGTCTATGGGCTCCGGTAACCACTTAACACCAGGTGGGCTGAGAGCTCGTCCACATAAAAAAAAACACAATTAGGTAATAATACCATCCGGCTATGGAATGAGCGCCCCTCCACGGTGTTTCCCGAGCGCTATGACATGTCCTTCTTCAAACGAGGCTTGTGGAGAGTATTAAGCAGTAGGCAGCGGCTTGGCTCTGCTCCTGGCATTGCTGAAGTCCATGGGCGACGGTAACCACTTACCATCAGGTGGGCCGTACGCTAGTCTGCCTACAAAGGCAATAAAAGAAAAAAATGTGTCAATACAAATTAACAATGAAAATAAAATCATTTGTGGAATTTAGCGAAATTAGATAATTAATTTATTGCCATCTGTTGTCGTTTGCATAAACTAATGCGCTAAAAAAGTTCTATAAGTAGAAGCCGACAAACGCTAACTCAGTACTAACATTTTCTCAACGATGTCTATTTTCCCAGAAAGTTTTTATGTAAGCCGATAGATGGCGCTTTAATATATTTTTGTTTCTGAAGTCTTGTTTGATTTACGACCGGCACGGGCGTTGGGTTTAATATCATTGTCATATATATATTTATGCATGATCGACATTCATGAATTATTAATGTACAAAGTTTTGCTATAAATTCGCGACCCAGATCTGCTGATATTGTGATCGTAAAAAACAATATTAATTTGTCGGTTCTTGTCGTGCATACATATATCATTGAAGGAATTCAGTGTAATTTCGAAATAATAAAAACGCTATTTTGTTTTTTTTTTTATGGGCTCAAGTGTAGTTTGGGTTGTTTACCAGTTGAGGAAGCTCGGCGAGAAATTCAGTTGGCTGATGTTATGGGCTAAGTGTCAAGCCGAACTCTTCGATGAATACGCTGACCTGCTTTTGCCGGTGCCGGCATTGGATCTGGAAACATCAAACGCTGATAGTGGATCAGATGGATCTATCTATCTAGCGGAGACTACGTTAAGGGTGGTTAGCGACGGTTAACGTGATATAGACATGTGATGCGTAGAGATACCACTAGGAGATGTATGGAAATGGTAGTGCAAGGTAGAGGGAGAAGAGGTCAACCGAAGAAGACATGGATGGGGTGTGTGAATGACGATATGAGAGAGAGAGATGAGTGAGTGTTGAGATGATGGCTGATAGAAGAGAATGGAATAGAAAAATTCGCTGTGCCGATCCCATCTAGTGGGATAAGGTGGAGACAAAGAAGAAAATTATGATAAGGATATATTATGACGCAGCCCTAACGCGAAGTAGCTTTCTGATGTGGACTTCATATATTAATGGGTAGTGGAAAGCTGCGCGCAATTCCATCTGGTAGAGGTAGACGGTGTATTCCGTATTGGATTGTGAGTGAAAGATCTCACAGCCCACTTGGTTCGACTGTAATTGGTCTCATCAATTCACACGTCAGCACACAATTTTGAAGTCGTCGTGGCCTAAAGGATAAGACGTCCGGTACATTCGTGTTGAGCGATGCACTGGTGTTCGAATCCCGCGGGCGGGTACCAATTTTTCTAACGAAATAAGTACTCAACAAATGTTCATGATTGACTTCCACGGTGAAGGAATAACATCGTGTAATAAAAATCAAACCCGCAAAATTATAATTTGCGTAATTACTGGTGGTAGGCCACCTCTTGTGACTCCGCACGGGTAGATACCATCGCCTTGCCTATTTCTACCGTGAAGCAGTAATGCGTTTAGGTTTGAAGGGTTGTAACTGAGACCTTAGAACTCATATTTCAAGGTGGGTGGCGGCATTTACGTTGTAGATGTCTATGGGCTCCGGTAGCCACTTAACACCAGGTGGGCTGTGAGCTCGACCACCCGTCTATGCAATAAATATAAAACTATGGTTATGTGGAAGAGAAGTCTTAAGGATCAACCTCACCGTCTCGTTTTAAAACCCCTGGCATGCAATTATGATTCCAAATGGGTAAAATTAGAGCCCAGAACCGCTGTGTAGTCAGCGTCACAACTGCTAGTTTTCTTTTTCAAAGGACTTCCGAAGGGTTTCTTTTTTTTTTTTTTTTTATTGCTTAGATGGGTGGACGAGCTCACAGCCCACCTGGAGTTAAGTGGTTACTGGAGCCCATAGACATCTACAACGTAAATGCGCCACCCACCTCGAGATATAAGTTCTAAGGTCTCAGTATAGTTACAACGGCTGCCCCACCCTTCGAACCGAAACGCATTACTGCTTCACGGCGGAAATAGGCGGGGTGGTGGTACCTACCCGTGCGGACTCCCAAGAGGTCCTACCACCAGTTCGTTAATTCAGCTGCAAAAGAAACACAACTTCCTCAATAGGTAAGGGTGTTTTCTATGATGGTCTACTGTTAAGCTTGTGGGGAGATCTGAATTTTCGAACACCGATACGTCCGTCCGATCACAGCACTCCCCTTCGCTGAAATTGGAAGATCTGAACACAAAAGCCCTGGTGTGCTTTATCAAGAACTTTGACGTTTGTCCCGGGCGCCATTAAGCAGGCCGAACGCAGGTAACATTGGAGGAAGCTGGTGCAGAAACTGCACCAAAGTGGTCAGTAATGAGGAAACGACAAAGAAGAGGAAGAATGACGTTTCTGCCCGGCTCTACGCGCACTCGAGCGAAAGCTTGTTTAAGCTCAAAATAACACTCGTGATCAATCTGGGCCAAGTATGTTTTCCATCCGCCACAATCTTTCGCTTCATCATTTGTTTGACTATTACGAATAGACGTTTAATCTTATTGAATCCAGTTTTATCATAGTCTTAGAGCGTTCGTCACAATCATTCACTTGCCAAACGGAGAGGCGATCAACTAGTCGACCAGTACTATGTGTTCTCGTTCGAATCACGATCGTAAACCGCCTACGAATACGTTCGGGACACGTTTACTGGTGGTAGGACCTTTGGGAGTCCGCACGGGTAGGTACCACCGCCCCGCCTATTTCTGCCGAGAAGCAGTAATGCGTTTCGGCTTGAAGTGTGGGGCAGCCGTTGTAAGACCTTAGAACTTATATCTCAATGTGGGTGGCGCATTTACATTGTAGACGTCTATGGGCTCCAGTAACCACTTAACACCAGGCGGGTTGTGAAGCTCGTCCCCCCAACTAAGCAATAAAAAAAAGTTGCTAAAATGATTGCGTAGCGTCGTATTTTTTTCATATTCTTTTTACTTTTCTGTCGATCGTAGCTTTTTGGACGATAAGTTATTCAATAAAAGCTTAGAGTGAAAAATAATCATCATTCATCATTATCCTGCCCTTCTCCCAGTTACCTGGGGTCGGCGCAACATGTTTTCTCCTTCCATACTCTTCTATCATAAACCATTTCTTTGCTCACTGCTCTCTTACCCATATCGTCTTTCACGCAACCCATCCATTTCTTCTTAGGTCTACCTCTTCCTCTATATCCTTCCACATTCATAGTTAACATTTTCTTACCAACCTCATTTCTCATTTCGTGTGAAAACCAGTTAGAGTGAAAAACAATAATCTTCTTAATTCCATTGATTGCTTCATTAAATTTCTCACTAGTTTCTCGAACCGAGATCAATCGAGTCGAACCAATAGTAACGCGTTACGTAGATGCAGCGAGCGATGTAAAGTATTTTGAGCATCGGCGCGAGACCTCGTGCCCTACGTAAACGCCGACAGGTCTGGAGCTTACACTTTCACGCAAAGATTATAAAATTAAAACAGAAAGGTTGTGTTTGTCAATAAAATATGTAGTGATGCTGAAGCTTACAAAAGACTTTTTTTTGGAACGAAGTTCCTTATGGAACGATGCGGAGGGGTACCCTAACCGGGAAAAAACGTCCGTAACGTAAGATTTTTATTAGTAATGCACACAGTGCACGACTTAACTTTGTAATAACGTACAAAAAATAACATATTTTTTATCATTCATTGACCACAATCTCAGAGCGTTAGTTTGCGCAATACACTAACTCTTATGCAAGCAACCGTGAATGAAGTGTACCACAATAAGTTCGCACGTTACGGAATGACCGTGGGTTGTTGCGAGACTTCCAGTTTTATTTTCTTTATACCTCGAATAGCACTTAAAATTAATATTTTTATAATAAGGAACTTCGATCCTATCCGGTGTCCCACGACACCACGCATCTTTTTTTTTATTGCTTATTTGGGTGGATGTGCTCTCAGCCTACCTGGTGTTAAGTGGTTACTAGAGCCCACAGACATCTACAATGTACATGCGCCATTCACCTTGAGATATAAGTTCTAAGGTCTCAGTATAGTTACAACGGCTGCCCCACCCTTCAAACAGAAACGCATTACTGCTTCACGGCAGAAACAGGCGGGGTGGTGGTACCAACGCGTGCGGACTCACAAGAGGTCCTACCACCAATTATTACCACAAGATTACCATTACCACCATTAGATTATATTATTATAATATAATAAATCATTTATTGCCTCTCACGCAGAATTAGATATAAAAAATATAGGCGAATGGAGATGGTTCAGCTGATACTCTTCAAAGTGGATGGCGTTGATTTTCAGTCACCCTCGTTCTCCTTTGGTTTATTGGGGAATTTAAGACTGGTTACGTGTGCATAAACTTAAAACGTGGTATGAAATACAATAGAAAAAAAAAAATTAAAAGATGAATCCAAAAACAAAATATACATAAGCATATGTTGTGAGGAAGCTCTCGGAAAACTATGCACAAACAACAAAACCTCTATTAAAAAAAATGGTAATTAATATAAAATCAGAAATCATACCGACCATCACCGGACCGCGGATTGGAACTGGCGATGACACGGGTCTGTTAATTCATACTCTTTGCCGTTCCATCCACCGCGCATGCGCGCGAATCTGTTCCTAACCTAATTCTGCATACTAGTCAACTGTTGTTCTGCGATCGACGTGTCCGGAACGTAATCCGTCGTAGCAACCCTCAATATTTACGTGAAATGTATCGCGAAGTGCCTCCAAAATAATATAACGCGCTATGCCATCGATCCGATAAACATATGCGCGTTTGCACACGTAAAGCTCGCGGTTTCGCGTGTGCTTCTGTGATGAAAATGGAAAAGTTGTTTTTATTCGAACGTTAGCGGAAAAATAGAGGTGAGCTTATTTATGACTGTTATTATTATTTTTGTAATAATTACGAGCGTTACATTTTAGAGATTAGAGTTGCATGGTAGATTAAGCTTTATCGTATACAATGTAAAATAAACCTTAATACAAAACAATAAACACAAATGTACAATAAGTGATCTTATCGCTAATAGCAATCTCTTCAGTTAAATAGCAATTATTACAGAAAAGAAATTAACCACGACGTACTTATCGATTGTAAAAATAAAATACTATTTATAAATATCAACAATATAATGATAATTTTGCTACTCTAATTATTATAATAAAAAACTGTGCTGTGCTTGGATGTGTACCAGTAACTCGCCTATTTCGGTCTCTAAGTCATGCGTTATGGTTAGAAGGATAAGACAGGCGTTCTAACAGTAAAATTATATTGAGGAACTGATTTTGACCTCAGTGAAGCTGTTTGATACCACTACGTTGTGATATCTATAGCACATGACACTTCTAGTAAAGATTGGACACAGACATCAGATATGTCAGGGTTGCCGAAGTCGGATGGTATGTTGCAAGGATGGCGTTGGTGTCCTCGAGGTCTTGATGTCCGCTATTGATGGTCGTGGGTGCTGGTGCGGTGGTAAAATGGATACAACGCGGTATTACTACTGGTGGTAGGACCTCTTGTGAGTCCGCACGGGTAGGTACCACCACCCTGCCTATTTCTGCCGAGAAGCAGTAATGCGTTTCGGTTTGAAGGGTGGGGCAGCCGTTGAAACTATACTTGAGATCTTAGAACTTATATCTCAAGGTGGGTGGCGCATTTACGTTGTAGATGTCTATGGGCTCCAGTAACTACTTAACACTAGGTGGGCTGTGAGCTCGCCCACCCATCTAAGCAATAAAAAAAAACATAATTATTATTATTCATTGTATATCTATAAAAATTAAAATGAAAATCAAAAAGCTTTTTGAATTCAAGTAGATCGCCATATGAGCTTCCAAAAGACTTCACGGCAGATTCGTAATGCAGTTGCTGCTTTCTGAATATGTGTGTGCATCGCACACAAACTTTTCAAAATATTAAAGGATCAGTATTTCATGATTGAACAAAAAGAAAAGGGCTTTTCTTAAACTTCATCTCAGCCAATTTGTATGTCCCCTCTGTTTATTGATAAGCTCAAGGCCAGCATGGTGTTAAGTGGTCACCGGAGCCCACAGACATGAACCACGTAAATGCCGCCACCAACCTTGAGACTTGACTTCTAGGTCTCAGCTTTTACAGTACAACGGCTGCCCCATCTTCCAAACCGACGTGTGTTATTTACCCGGGTGGTCTCAATTTCGCCTCATAACAAGGAAATGGAAAACCAACAGTTTACCTGTGTGGTCTCACATTTCGCCTCATAATCAGAAAAGGCACTCCTGACAGTAAGTTGGATAGGGAAAACTTACGAAAAACATACAAATCGCGCTAAAACATAAGTGTGAACGCGGTGGTTCAATTAAGGCAAAAAAACACCAATATATAAAATATTACAAAGCTTACATAGGATGCACACGTTCTACAGCTGTTTTTTGTTTGTTATAAATTTTAATATGTTTATTTTCGTATTATTAATCGCGTGTACAAACAGATATCTCTCTTCAAAATCGTTTGAAGATGTATGTTTTTGTTTTCGTATTATTGTAAGCACGCGAGTCGCGAAAGAGTGTTCTTTCGGACGGGAAAGTCTTTGTAGTTTACGGTCTGTGTGGCATATATTTTTTTAAATATATACAAATATAAATATTTACTAACAATCACGCCACGTTAACTGGTCCCGTGATAAGTTCGTAAAGAACTTGTGTTACAGGTACCAGATAACGGAAATAAATGTAAGATTTTTATTATACACATACATAAATTTAATATAAATCCATAACCCTGGAAAAGACATTTATATTTATCATACAAATATCTTCCCTTGGCGGGATTCGAACCCGCGACCCCCTTGTGTAGTGACCATGTCACTTACCACTACACCAGACGGCCGTTAAAAATATACTTATATTGTGTGTTTTTTTTGTTTTTCTCTTACTAGTGAACTAAAAATGATAATAGAAGTCTTGGTAATTCGTTGTTCGATTTTATCTCGAGTTGTTTATGAGAATCGCCCAAGCAATATTAGGTATTAAGTTTGTTTTGTACTTTAGGTTTCCGTATTCTGTAAATCAATGCTATCAGACATAATGTTATGGGAATGTCATTAGTTGAATGTTTTTTTTAATTTTTTTTATTGCTTAGATGGGTGGACGAGCTCACAGCCCACCTGGTGTTAAGTGGTTACCGGAGCCCATAGACATCTACGACGTAAATGTGCCACCCACCTTGAGATATCAATTCTAAAGTCTCAAGTATAATCACAATGGCTGCCCCGCCCTTCAAACCGAAACGCATTACTGCTTCACGGCAGAAATAGGCAGGGCGGTGGTACCTACCCGCGCGGACTCACAAGAGGTCCTACCACCAGTACAATGTACCAGTACAATGTTTATTTGTAGTACCCCTTTCTATTACACGGTGGATACGCTCCTACAAAGTTCCTGTTGTGCCAAACCGTGTTGTATGTGAGACTAGAAGCCATTGCAAAAATGAGAGTATTTTTTCTGAATGAAACATCTCAACTATGCCTGTATTTTTTTTCAAATATTATAGATAAAAGATAAGCAATAAAATACACGTCTTTACGGACCCTTCCGATCCATGAACGGTGCTTTTAAGTACCATAAGCACCGGTCACCGTCCTCGTCGAACCCGTCGCTTGGGACGAAGGGCTCGACGAGTGAATTAACCCACAGCCCACTGAGTTTCTCGCCGGATCTTCCCAGTGGGTCGCGTTTCCGATCCGATGGTAGATTCTGCGAAGCTCTTGCTAGGGCCAGTGTTAGCACCACTCCCGGTTTGAGCCCCGTGAAATCACCTACACGTCAAGGAGATGCTGAAATAGCCTCTCAAGGCTATCTCAGCATAGGAAGGGAAAAAAGCAGTAAAATTTCGGTTATTCCCAAATATTGTGTGTTTCGTAATGCATAGTGTATTTTTTTATATAATTATAAACAACAATCTCGTTATCGTGTTGTAGAAGAAGTATCGTGTTATAAAGAGGGTTTTGGGGAATTTTTCTTTTCGTGTTAAAGTGGAACCGTGTTATAAAATACCGTGGTACAGGACGGCTAACTGTATATCATAGTTCGTATCTATAATACAATATTGTTGGTGGTAGGACGTCTTGTGAGTCCGCACGGGTAGGTACCACCGCCCTACCTATTTCTGCCGTGAAGCAGTAATGCGTTTCGGTTTGAAAGGTGGGGCAGTCGTTGTACTGTTAAAAGTGAGACCTTACAACTCACGTCTCAAGGTGGGTGGCGGCATTTACATTGTAGATGTCTATGGGCTCCGGTAACCAGTTAACATTAGCTGGGCCGTGAGTTTGTCCACCTATCTAAGCAAAAAATAAAAAATAAAAAAACATTTGATACTATGGATGGATGTGCCACGTTCGCTGTTTAAGATCAAAAGGTCATAAATAACAAAACACATAAGACTGTCACTACACAAGGGGGTCGCGGGTTCGAATCCCACCAAGGGGAGATATTTGTATGATAAATATAAATGTCTTTTCTAGGGTTATGGATGTATAATAAATATATGTATCTGTATAATAAAAATCTTACATTTATTTCGGTTATCTGGTACCTGTAACATAAGTTCTTTACGAACTTATCACGGGACCAGTTAACGTGGCGTGATTGTTAGTAAATATTTATTTATTATTTATTTATTACTGTATTAAAACCCAATTAGAACTAAAATGAAGATTAAATTGTCAGTGACCAGGAAAACTGAAGTATTCGAAGCCTCTGAAATAATATAACGACAAAAAGAAATGCGATATCAAACCGTCAAAGTATCTATATATATAAAAATGAATTGCTGTTCGTTAGTTTCGCTAAAACTGGAGAACGGCTAGACCGATTTGGCTAATTTTGATCTTGATTTATTTGTAGAAGTCCGGAGAAGGTTTAAGAGGTGAATAAATATGAAAATGCTAGGAATTAAATAAAAATAACAATTTTGTTTTCCCTTTTATGTGTGCGGATTCCTTTTCTTCGTCTTATGTTTATTTTATAAAAAAGTTTAGGTATTTGATTTATCGATTGAGGCACTACGAAGTATGCCGGGTCAGCTAGTTTTAAATAATGTTTACGTCACGTCAAAATCATGGAGAATATTGAAACATTCTATATCGGATACTAATAACAAAAGGAAATACATTTTGGTTATTCAGGGCAGCTCTGAATGGTCAATGTAGAGCGTAGAGCGTAGAGTCGTGGAGGTCGCTACCCTAATGACCTAGTTCGTCATAATTAGAACATTGTACAATTAAATCGTCGTAACACACTGATTTTGTCACAAAAAGCTCAGTGATCGAAGATTTATGGTAACGCTGATTTTGACACAAAAAGCTTAGTAATCGAACATTTACGGAAATATCGGCCTTGTCTCACATAAAGCTCGGTGATCGGGGATTTATGGTAACACTTATTATGTCAAAAAAGCTCAGGGATCGAATATTTATGGTAACGCTGTTTCAAAAAAAGTTCAGTTACCGAACATTTGCAGTAACATGGTTATTGTTACAAAAAGCTCGACGGTCGAAGATTTACGAAAAATCTGATTTTGACACAAAGCTTAGTGTTCTTTTTTTATTGCTTAGATGGGTGGACGAGCTCACAGCCCACCTGGTGTTAATTGGTTACCGGAGCCCATAGACATCTATAACGTAGACGGGCCACCCACCTTGAGATACAAGTTCAAAAGTCTCAGTATAGTTACAACGGCTGCCCCACCCTTCAAACCGAAACGCATTACTGCTTCACGGCAGAAATAGGCGGGTCGGTGGTACCTATCCGCGCGGACTCACAAGTGGTCCTACTACCAGTAATTACGCAAATTACAAATTTGCGGGTTTGATTTTTATTACACGATGTTATTCCTTCACCGTGGAAGTCAATCGTGAACATTTGTTGAGTACGTATTTTATTAGAAAAATTGGTACCCGCCGGCGGGATTCGAACACCGTTGCATCGCTTCAACACGAAGGCATCGGACGTCTTATCCTTTAGGCCACGACGACTTCAATAACATTTCGAACATTTACGGTAATATCGATCTTGTCACGTAAAGCTCAGTGATCGAACATTTACGGTAAAATATAATATATCTTCTTAAAAACAGCTCGATGACCGAATATGTACGGTAACACTGTTTTTCTCAAAAAAAAGTCAGGGATTGAACATTTACGGAAATGTTGCATATGGTACAGTGTTAACACCGGTCACTGTTCTCGTCGATTTATGGTAACGACGAAGAGTTCAAAAAGCGAACTAGCCCATAGACAGAACCCACTGAGTTTCTCACCGGAACTTCTCAGTGGGTCGCGATTCCGATCCGGTGGTAGATTCTGCGAAGCACTGCTCTTGCTAGGGCTAGTGTTAGCAAATTCTTTTCGGTTGAGCCCGTGAGCTCATTTACCCGTCATGGCTGGAATAGACCCTTAGGCTACCAGCAAATAGGTAGGGAACAAAAAAGTGTTATTTGTGTTTTGATTTTATTACACGATGTTATTGAAAGGCAGGGAAAAGTCGGGTGTCTATATGTGTTAGGGCTGTCTCACCGAATACCGCACTCGCGTATATCATGACGGGTCTTATGCAAGTTTTGTAAGGTGTCACCTTGTTCCGAAAAGACATTTTATCCCGCTTCCAAATCATGTGATAAAGTCTGGCGAGAATAAACGCAGCCGCCGAACAGGCTTTATTTGTGGGCGGAATGTCATGGATGCATCCAGAATGACTCCCAGGTATATGGGCTTTCTGGCCCAAGGTCGAAGAAGGTGGCCGGGGATGTAAGAATCATATGCATAATGCGGGAGGAGATTCGCGTTGACTTCCTCTTTTGAAAGAACAGCGCTGTGCTTTGCTCTATGGTTCAAATGCCGTTGTTTTTTTTCCCTACCTGAGCTGATGATCTTGAGACCATATCAGCGTAATTTTAACTAGTAGGTGAGCTCACTGGGCTCAAACCTGACGAAACCTGACGACCTGCTAACACTAACCCTAGCAAGAGCAGTGCTTCGCAGAGTCTACCACCGGATCGGAAACGCGACCCACCGAGAAGATCAGGCGAGAAACTCAGTGGGCTGTGTCCGTGGGTTAATTTACTCGCCGAGCCCTTCACCGCAAGCGACGGGTCCGACGAGAACGATGATCGGCCAAGTGCCGTTGTTCGGAACTTCTATATATGCAAGCTTATCTTGAAAATGTCGTTAGCGAGATTGAGGGATTTATCAAATATTTTCTGTTCTATGATGGCTACAGCCACACTTCTTTCACTTTTTGGGCCGTGAGCTCATCCACTCATTTAATAAATAAAAAACTCGTGCCACTGTGTGATGTGATCACAGCGAATCTTGCGCGTCATCTGATTTAATATCATGTCTCATTTTTGAAAATCGTTCTAGAATGAGTATAGGTACGTCCATCCAAACCTTAGTAACGGGATTTTGGGTTGTGCGAAAGAGACGCCGCTCTACAAAGAGGTTTCGTCTCTCTCTGGAGCCCGAAACACTACATTTAACCTTTCTAACTGTATTCTATTTAAACAAACACACTCGGAATATCGACAGAACACTTCCTAACACATTCTTCGCGTAATGAGCTATGACGTCAGAATGTACATACAATAAACAGTAACGGTATGAAAATAAAGAAAATTAGCGAATCGAATATCATTTTGTTTATTTAAAAGAAATGAGTCGTTTAAAAATTGAGCACGCAGAATCATTTGAGATTAAAATTTCGTTACAAGGTTAGGGCACGGTGAGTCCGATTTGAAATGAAAATAAAAACGTTCGGAAACACGCGTCATAGACGCAAGTGGCAGTTTGGTTTAGTTTCCTAAATGGGATAACAAAAAAAAAAACATTTTTCATCTTTATGGTTACATTTGATGTCTATGCAAATTTTTAAGCTATTAGACCGTTTTGAAATCGATTAAAATTATGTTAAACAAAATTCGCTACGCAGATAAGATACATACATACAAGCCACGTAGGGTACCGGTGACCTACAAAGCAGTCAACGTGTTAAAAAATCTTCGATTAGATATGTAATCATTAGTCACGGTAAATAATTAAAATTGAAAGACGGTTGTTGAGAATAACACTAACTCATACCATAGGATTATATTATTATGTAGGTATATGTGGGTGAATTTGTGTTAAGCTACATGTGGCTCTGACTTCCACTGAAGGCCTTGTAATTCATGAGATTAAAATGCCCAAATAACCTTGCCCTTAAAAATTCTAAAAGTTTTAATGATGTTGAGCTTTCATACTTGCCGTAGAATTCGTTGAATTCACCAATTAGACTTCTTATTCCAATAAAAAAAATGGTTTTACGTAAATAATCGATGGGATATTATTTATAAAGTTTTTTTTTTAATTATACGCCAAACTATTGTTTTATAGTTAATTTTAGCTAAATATTTTATTCTAAAAAGGCTCAAATGTTTTATTTATTTATCTTTGAANTTGAGCTTTCATACTTGCCGTAGAATTCGTTGAATTCACCAATTAGACTTCTTATTCCAATAAAAAAAATGGTTTTACGTAAATAATCGATGGGATATTATTTATAAAGTTTTTTTTTTAATTATACGCCAAACTATTGTTTTATAGTTAATTTTAGCTAAATATTTTATTCTAAAAAGGCTCAAATGTTTTATTTATTTATCTTTGAATTTTTTATTCACTCTTCTCATTATTGTGGGTGGCTTAATTTCAGGATTCATAAATAAACACCCCACATTTGTTTTGTTAATAATATTTACAATATCCGATATATCGTAACGATTTACGCCGCGATAAATAATTTAAAAATTCGTACCGCGTAACCGAAGCCTTCGACTGAGCGATAAAAGTCCACAATATTAAAACTATTGAAGCGTGAATTTAACGTGTCAGTTCAGCGGCTTAGATAAGCTATTGATTAGCCACCGGCATGGGATCAGCTGATTAGATAATAGACGATAGCGGGCGGATCTTCGTGACTTTAATTCAAATTGGTGGGCAGGCGTTAAAGTATACCGTAATGTTCGATCCCCTCATCTCCTTTTTATCATCGCACCTCCCGCCATCGGAGCAGAGTTCATCCATATTTTCTCCGCTGCGTTTATCGACAGTGCGTTTCCAGAGGTCTTTTTTGCCACGTACCATCCGGCTTTTGATTGAGCTCTCCTCCACGGTGTTTCCCGAGCGCTATGACATGTCCTTCTTCAAACGAGGCTTGTGGAGAGTATTAAGCCTTAGGCAACGGCTTGGCTCTGCTCCTGGCATTGCTGAAGTCCATGGGCGACGGTAACCACTCACCATCAGGTGGGCCGTATGCTCGTCTGCCTACAAGGGCAATAAAAAAAAAGTTCACAAGAGGACGCAAAAGTTCATGAAAAGGGCGATTGGAAATGTCAAATCCTAATTATCTTTAAAGTTCAGGGCCTAAGTTTCAACGGAAAGTGGTAATTGTAACTCTTGGACATCGGCTTTGCCGTCAGGTTTGCCTCACAAGAGGTCCTACCACCAGTAAGACCTTGTTGTTCTTTTTTAAATCGAGAAACGAGACCGTAGTGCTAAGCAGCCACTTTGGCGATGACCACTCATCAACAGGGGGCCGAATGCTCATCTGCTCTTAAAGGTATCGAAGGCATTTAGGACCATATATAAGAATTGAAAAACTATATGAGCACGTATTTTTTTTTGTAATAACAAAGCTCCGAAAAAGCTGTACACGAAAGCTCGTATCATTAAGGAAGCTTCGAACGTAAACAACTTGTACCGGACAGTTCTATAAATAGAGCAGATCCGTGGTTTAAATAGTTTAAGCTAACCGGGTCACGTTAATCGGCCATAGTTCAAGTTGCTTGTCGATGTTTAACTTTCCGTTATCTATATATTAATACGTGAAGCAAAAACTTTGTATCCCTTTTTACGAAAATTGCGCGGACGGAGGAGTATAAAATTTTTCACAATTATAGAGAATAATATTGAGAAGAAGTGCACAATGCTAATATTTTTTAAAGATAATGCAAAAAAAAAATTACATTAAATCAATAAAGAAAACATTACACACATTACATACCATGTATTTGACGCACACACGTATGCATACTATTTATTGACAAACTTTTGTTCTTGGCGTCCGTTGTCAAATTGAGAATAGATTAAATATTGTTTGTCTTTGTTAATATTTTTTATAGTGTAGTCTTGGCGAAATTTGTGATTATAGAAGTATAAAATACAATCATAATAGTGTACAAACTTACAATTCCAATTCATTATAGTCTAATTTCGACTACTGCGGGACCTCTAGTTTACATAATTTCGTTTCGGGATTATTGATTATACAAACACTGCTTTATTAGCTGTTAGAATGATTGCTATAAAAAAAAAAGCGTCATTGGTATCCTAAAACAAAAAAACAAGATATTGATGTGCTTGATTTTTTTAGGTTTTGGCAAATCGAAAACATTATTAAAAATTAAGTCGTATTATTATTTCAATTGTTAAAGAAACACACCTTAGTCGTCGGTTTTTTAATTCTTCTTCTCTATTCACTAGCAGCCTCAGAGGCTTTTCCAGCTACGTCCGGACGGGTAGGTGAGCTCACGGGCTCAACTTGAGAGAATCTTCTAACACTGGTCTTAACAAGAGCAGTGCTTCGCAGAATCTACCACCGGAGGTCATATGTGACCACGAAAACTGTATTTAAAACGTCTAAAAACACAAGACTAAGTCGTAAAGGTTTTGATAAATTATAATTATTATCTAAACCGTGTTAGTCGATTTTAAAATCGCTGGTTTAAGACGATAATATGTAGGTAGATGCTATTTTTGGCGTGAGTCACGTATTTTATTTTATATTAACGATGCTAATGAGCGTATTACGCTTGCCTTAGTTTAATTGGATCCATAATAGACCTTTTAGCTGCCATAGATTAGTAGCGTACTGTTCTACATACAAAAACCACGGAGTCTCTTGCCGGGTATTCTCAGTGGTTTTGTTATTCCGACCCGATTCAGAACTGCTGTTGATAAGGCAGATGTTAGTAAATTCTGTCAGGCTGAGACTTGTAAGCTTGCCTGCCAACGAAGGCTAAGACAGAATAGGCTGTTGAGATTACTAGCAGATATGTAGGTGAAAAAGATGCTTTCATACCATGGGGGTAAAAATAGTTGCTCCAATGTTGGAGTGTGCTGCTCAAATCAGTATCATTGTCTTCAGTTCGAGGACCCTTGGATTTTTTGTTTTTTTTATTACTTAACTGGGTGGACGAGCTCACAGCCCCCCTGCTGTTTAATGATTACCGGAGCCCACAGACATCTACAACGTAAATGCCGCCACCCATCTTGACATATGAGTTTTAAGGTCTCACAATATTTACAACGGCTGCCTCGCCCCGTAAGCCGAAACGCATTACTGCTTTTAGGCAGAAATAGGCAGGGTGGTGGTACCTACCCGTGCGGACTCACAAGAGGTCCTACCACCAGTAAAAGAAATACGCGAGTAGCAAGTCGCGGTCCGCAACTGCTTTTTATTTGGCCTAATGTGTTGAAATGGATAAAAATAAACCTCAATAGCTACGTCTGAGCATCACTAGACGACATCTCGGTCGGGTTTGATCTATCTTCTTCATTGTACACGTAAATGTCAGGCACGATTTTTTTCCACGGAGTTCCAGAAAAAACATCATGCAATTTACATTAGACACGTTTCACTAGTCGTTTCATTTGACTTACTGCATCACGTTTGCACTGTGCATACTTCGTGCTATAAATGTATTTAATATGCATCGGCATCGTCAGCGCTATAGCACAACATATACATACCTTCATTGAGAAATTGCGTAGTCCAACGATTCCTTTAGTCAAGAGCTCGCAGATTCGGGACCTGTGTTCGGATTTTGTGTGGGACTTTGATTAATACGCTTTTATTAGCTTCAGACGTATGTATGTTAGTATGTAACGGAATCTTTGAACATGATTTTGACCCCCTTCAAAACGTCGGAATAACTCGAAATTTGGGATACTTATTAAGGAACGATGACAATTCAATATTAAATAAAATAATGAAAAGTTGAAATTCAACTAAAAAAATGAAAAATAAATAAAACCTTAAAAAGACTAACAAATTACGCTTTTATATAAAATCGAACTAACAATAGAAAAAAAACCTTAATAAATCTGAATTAAAAATAGTGTAAGAAAAAATTATTCTATTGTAAAAATAGTAAAAAAAAACGTGGGGTGCATGGTATCAGTAATTATAAATATTTTATGAACAGATATTATAATGAGTAGAATGGTTATTTTGATAATATCCTTAAAAGCACCCCATGCTTTTTTTTCTAATCTTTAGTTGGATTTTCCATAAAAGCGTATTTTGTTCGATTTAAAAAAAAAAAAATTATAACTGGCTCCGACTTTTAAGCGAGTTTAAAGCTTATCTGTCGTTTGGATTACATTGCAGCTACAATAGGATTTTAGGTCGAAATGTAATCTGCATTGAGTTGAGATACGATGACAGAGATAACCATGGAGACGAGTAGTCTGATGCACAGTTGACTTAGTACTTTTTTCCCTACCTATGCGATAACCTTGAGAGGCTATATCAGCATCGCCCTAACGTGTAGGTGAGCTCACGGGGCTCAAACTGGAGTGTTGCTAACACTGGCTCTAGCAAGAACAGTGCTTCGCGGAATCTACCACCGGATCGGAAACGCGACCCACTGAGAAGATCCGCCGAGAAACTCAGTGGGCTGAAGTACTTGTAGAGGTTTTGTGTTATCTCAGACAAGAAGGCACGGTATAAATCCATTTTTAATCTTTCATTAAATGTTATTTTTTGTTGCCTTTGTAGTATGCCTAAAGCGACCACCTTGTGGTAAATAGTGATCGTTGTTATGGACATCACCAATGCTAATGGTGCAACGAAGTCACCATCTACTGCTAAAGGTTCTCTTCGAGTGAATGAATGGTATTATGTAATTTAATTAAGTAAAACCGAAAAAATATATAATTTGCGTAACTACTGGTGGTTGGGCGTCTTGTGACTAATGTGGTGGTACTACCACCTACCACCCTTTCTATTTCTGCCGTGAAGCAGTAATGCGTTTCGGTTTGAAGGATGAGGCACTCGTTGTACTGAAAAACTGAGATTTAAAACTCATATCTCAAGGTACGTGGTTTACGTTGTTGATGTCTATGGGCTCCTTAGTTTGTTGAAACGTGGCCCTTGTTTTTAATTTGTTTAATAAAACTTCATAATGTCGACGACCTTTATGTTACAAACAAAAGCGCCCCAGCTAGACAAAGGATCCCTATGATGTCACCGCGTATATGTCCCGAGAGCGAAATAATGTTATCGAGGCGACATGTGGACATTTACATATCAGATACGAGACGGGGTTTCAGTGCGGGCGGGTTCATAAGATGCGGCGGAAAGCGGAAAAATTGTAGGATCACTTCTCGAATTTCAATTAATGTTAACACATCTTTATAATTATTATTAACGTACATATTTGTCACTTAACCTTCCCGACTGGAGCGATTTTTATATCATGTGTGTGTGTGTTTGTGTGTTTGACTTGTTGCTGACTTATTTAACTCCAAGTTGATGTTGGATAATATGAAGTTCGCCTCTCACTTTGCAGTCGAATTATCTATTGGGGAAGGGTGATTCTATCCTACATACTAGACAGGGAAAATTGTGGGAGGTATTTTTTTGAAGTTTAATGCTATCCGGGCACTAAGCGGTGCTTGGTATTTTAATTAAGATTTTTAATTTACCACAGACACTTTTGTGATTTGTAAGATAACGTTTTTACAATTACTGGTGGTAGGACCTCTTGTGAGTCCGCGCGGGTGGGTACCACCACCCTGCCTATTTCTGCCGTGAAGCAGTAATGCGTTTCGGTTTGAAGGGTGGGGTAGCCGTTGTAAATATACTCGAGACCTTAGAACTTATATCTCAAGGTGGGTGGCGCATTTACGTTGTGGATGTCTATGGGCTCCAGTAACCACTTAACACCAGGTAGGCTGTGAGTTCGTCCACCCATCTAAACAATAAAAAAAAATTACTTAGTTGCTAAGAAAATTAGTATGTCAGTGCCTTATTTCTCAGACGCCGATGACAGTGGAACCAACACCTTACGAAGGGCGCCCCGTAGCTGCGTCTAGACTACGCCGGGTGTAATGTTAAAAGCTTTTATTAAATAAACTAAGCTTCGTCTTCCTTAATTCGATAGCCGGAAAACTGAGAACTTAATAATTGTCCGTTATACAGAGTTAGTATTTGTAATATATCGTCTTCTCGCATTAAAACTGTATAATCTCAAAACTTACTCATTTTACGGGAGAGTGTTTTAAAGGTTTAATTAACATGTGAAATTTTTAATATTAATCATCTTTGCAACATTTTAATTTTAATTTTTTGACCAGTGACACTATCTGTCTTTTAAAGTAAGATAAAATTATGTATTAATTTTTAGTAGTTAAAACATAGGTAAAGTAAAAAAAAAAAAAAAAACTAAAACTAAACTACGCTCTTTGGACAGTATTTATGAGAAAAATACTGGTGATGCCAAATTATTCCGCATATTAACTCAATTTCGAATATTTTTGGAAATTGTACACTTTTAATGCGAAAAGACGATAATAATATGTGCATTTCGGAAGCAATAAGAAAATAATCATAAGGGCATTTTTTTAAACTTATTAATCATATATGTTAGTGACGTGCAACTGGAGAGCCTTATGTCCAGCAGTGGATTGATATAGGCTGATGATGATGATGATGATGATGATGATGATGATGACGATGATGATTAATATATCTTACTGTAGTATTAATAAAGCTAGCTAAAAAGTCAAGTATATGCGAATTCCTTATATAGTTTTTCATATAATTCAGCATCAAATGGACCTTGTACTAAGTGATAATTTTTTTTTCTCTTACCTAAGCTGTTGGTCTAGAGAGACCATATCAGCGTAACCTTAACTAGTAGGAGAGCTCACGGAGCTCAAACCTGACGATATTGCTAACACAAACCCTAGCAAGAGCAGTGCATCGTTCAACCCACCACCAATCTGCGAAGCACGGCTATTGCTAGGGCTAGTGTTAGCAACAGCTTCGGTTTGAGCCTCGAGAGCTCACCTACATGCTAGGGCAACGCTGATATAGCCTCTCAAAGCTATCAGCAAAAAAAAAAAACAAAGATAGTATGTTTATGAGAAACTAGCGACCCGCCCTCGTTTCGCTTCGGAAACATTAAAACACACATGAAACAAAAAAAAAAAAATTTTTTTAAAGAAAAGTAGCCTATGTTCATCAGGGACAATGTCGGCTTCTAATGGAAAAAGAATTTTTCAAATCGGTCCAGTAGTTTCGGAGCCTATTCGAAACAAACAAACAAACAAATCTTTCCTCTTTATAATATTAGTATAGATATAGACGAAAAATACAAATGTTTTTTTGTTTTAACATTACGCTCTTGTGTACGTGTGTGGGTGTGTCCGGTGCGCGTGTGATCAATGCGCGATAGTGAATGTGTATGTAGTTCAGTTAATAGTTGGCTGAAGAAAAATAAATCAGATATTTCTTTCGATCTCTCGATTACTTCGCGTTTTTGCTGATCCGTAAAACGAATTATTGATATAATATAATCTCTCCGTAAAGTGTGTGGGTTTTATTGGGATGGAATGTTTGATTAAAAGTTTCATACAATTTTTTTTGTGTTGTTATCAACGAGAATCTCTTATCTATCTATCTATCTATAGATATATAAATCAATTGCTGTTCGCTAGTCTCGCTAAAACTCGAGAACGGCTGGACCGATTTGGCTAATTTTGGTCTTGAATTATTTGTGGAAGTCCAGAGAATGTTTAAAAGGTAGATAAATATGAAAATGCTCAGAATTAAATAAAAATAACAATTTTGTTTTCCCTTTGATGCGTCCCCCGTCGGACGGATTCTTTTTATATGTTTTAAGTTTATTTTATACAAAAGTTTAGGTCTTTTATTTATCGATTGAGGGATTACGAAGTCTGCCGGGTCAGCTAGTATTTTTATATAATTTGTAAGAAGTTATAGGATAGGTTAATCGTGAATAATTAAAAATACGATCGGTTTAGATTCAATCAAACATATAGGATATGTAATATTTATTTAAAAGGATTACGTTTTAGAGAAACGAAAAAAGTATTTTGAGTATGATGAGGTATATGCCTCTTTTCTCACATATATTTACATTCGATGACTCCAATGAACAGTACTCTAACTAAAAATTTTGAAATTTTCGTTTTTCACGCAAATCGCTTCACTATTTTAAAAGTATTACAATTAATCATTATTATTGATGGGGTTCGAAGTAAGAGTAAATCAGCTAGTTACACAAAAAAACCATAAATATATCTGCAATAATAAAGATTTTATTAACTTTTTTCGTTTAAACGCTCCTCCTGTAAATCTACGAATTTCGAGTTAGCGTAGTGTTCATTGGAGGCATCTATTTATATTTATAAATAACTCTATAAGGCTAGACTATTAAGCCTTTCGAAACAAAAGAAAGGGTTCTTTGTATTCTCAAGTATTCGAGAAACTTAAAATGCAGAGTTATGAATGTATTTCCATTTCAAAGCGCTTAAACCTAATGTTGAATAAACAGAATCATAAATCAAGCTAATCTTACAAATCGCGATTCAATTTTGTACGGAACACCAACATAATTTGAAAAAATACATATGTATATAAAAATTTTATGCTTTTATAAGCAGAAAAGTTCAAGTATCAAGGTGGGCCTTGATACATAAGTCGAAAACTCATATTTTATAAGGATTCTTCTTTCTAAAAAGAAGGCGTGACTGTCTTTCTTAGTTTTTGTTCCTCTTGCCCGTATCCCACATTATGTGGGGTCGGTTATGCGACCGGTTATGTGGTGGTAAGACCTCTTGTGAGTCCGCACGGGTAGGTACCACCTCCCCGCCTATTTCAGCCGTGAAGCAGTAATGCGTTTCGGTTTGAAGGGTGGGGCAGCCGTTGTAACTATACTGTGACCTTAGAACTTATGTCTCAAGGTCCGTGGCGCATTTACGTTGTAGATGTCTATGGGCTCCAATAACCACTTAACACCAGGTGGGCTGTGAGCTCGTCCAATCCTCTAAGCAACAAAAAAAAATGTGAGGTGGCAGAATGTCCTCTTATTCCGTTCGGATCTATCATACGATATTCCTGTACTCACAAATTTACGAACAGGCATTTTGTATGTAGAGTCCAGGTTTAGTTCTCCTCTCGTATGTGTTTTCAGAGCGTTTGGGGTTGATTCGGGTTTGGTCAACGCCACGCTAAGACTGAGACACTCCTCGACTTACGCGTACTCTCTTGCTTTATTGCGATCATTGATTGATTTTTGTCTATTTTCTATTATTGTGTTTGAACTTGCTACTGCTTTATCTGTGCCTTCTGTTCTCCGTAATTTCTCCTTCTTCTAAATATTGTTATACTTGTGATCGGAAATAAACTGTCCATCCGATTACGGACTGCTTATTGTGCCGCCCGGCACTGGTGACCCGACCACCACCATCAATAATTACTTAAAGCGGACACAACGCACGGTGGACCCTATCATGGTATTATCGGATATGTAAATCACTGCGTATGTTAATATTTCTCTGAGAACATAAACCAACAAAAAGCCTCGTTAAAATACCATAGAACACCCTGTAATTAAAGAACAAAAAATACTAATGATACATTAATCTATACTAATATTATAAAGAGGAAAGATTTGTTTGTTTGTTTGTTTGTTTCGAATAGGCTCCGAAACTACTGGACCGATTTGAAAAATTATTTTTCCATCAGAAGCCGACATTGTCCCTGATGAACATAGGCTACTTTTTTTTTTTTTTTTTTGTGTTTTTTTTTTTTGGTTTCATGTGTGTTTTAATGTTTTCGAAGCGAAGCGAGGGCGGGTCGCAAGTTAATAATAATGATACATTCGTCGGCCGGTACTCCGAGTTTTAATGGCCCGGCTCTGCGCTCCGTTACCGTCTCAAGTGATTTTGTTCAATCAAAATAACTCATAAATATGTTTACGAGAGAACACATGACGTGGCGCACGTTGTTTTGCTTACACGTGCACTGTTATTGTTTGTGTCGGCGTTGTGAAATGAAAAAATGATTCTACAGTATACAATGTGTTGCTCTTGTAGAGCTGACTGACGGTTTTTTTTTATTGCTTTTGTAGGCAGACGAGCACACGGTCCACCTGATGGTGTGCGGTTACCGTTGCCCATGGACATCAGCAATGCCAGAGGCAGAGCCAAGCCGCTGCCTACCACTTAATACTCTCCGCAAGCCTCGTTTGAAGAAGGACATGTCATAGCGCTCGGGAAACACCGTCGAGGGGAGCTCATTTCAAAGCCGGATGGTGCGTGGAAAAAAAGACCTCTGGAAACGCACTGTCGATGAGCGCAGCGGTTCCAGATAATATCAAATACATTTAGTGTTGAAAGCTTCTATTAAATAAATTAAGCACCGTTATCTATCTATATATTAATCCGTGAAGCAAAAACTTTGTATCCCTTTTTATGAAAATTGCGTGGACAGAGGAGTATGAAATCCATACTTATAGAGAATATAGAGAAGAAGTGCACAATGCTAATATTTTTTTAAAACAATGCATAATAGATACATTAAATCAATAAATAAAACATTACACACACTACATACCATGTATTTGACGCACACACGCATGCATACTATTTATTGTCAAACTTTTGTTCTTGCTGTCTGTGGTCAAATTGAGAATAGATTAAATATTGTTTGTCTGTATTAATATTTTTTTTATAGTGTAGCCTTGGCGAAATTTGTGATTATCGAAGTATAAAATACAATCGTAATAGTGTACAAACTTACAATTCCAATTAATTATAGTCGAATTTCGACTACTGCGGGACCTCTAGTATTAATTAATTAACCGTTAAACAAAGGATTTGATTGTTAACGATTTTCTGCATTTTCTATAAACGGTTTTTGCTCTAGACCAGTGATTCTCAACCTTTTTTTTGTTGCGGCGCATTTAACGGTTTCAAAATTTGGCGGCACACAAAAAAAAAGAAAAATTATTTACTTACTACAACACACTGCATAAATAGTTTATCAAAAAAATTTAATATACGAAATAAACTAAAATATACTATAATTTTTTTTTGTGGATTTAAATATATATTCATGTTTAAAATATTTTTCTTTTCAAATGATATAATTTAATAATATTAACATTATTATATATTCGCAAAATTTGACGGCACACTTTTGAAATTTGGCGGCACACAAAAGTGCCGAGGAACAGTGGTTGAGAATCACTGCTCTAGACGATTGGGCGAATTCGAAGCTCACTTATTTTATAGTTTAGTGATTTTTGGAGCCCGTAGACATCGCCTGCCCTCCTTGACCTGTCCACCTTGACACATGAGATCGATGTTACAGATATAAGCTCTCGCCTACCCTTTAGATTAGGAGGCGTTATAGCTTTGTGCAAGAAATGAGTGTCGATAGCCTAATCCATCGAACGCTAAATTATATTCCCGACGTTTTATTCTTAACAACCAACATTTCCCGACGCTGAATGAAAACGCGTAGCCTAAATACAAGGAAGATTTACGATCAATCAAATGTTTTATTCGGAGATCGCGTCTACGCGGTAGTATCGGAAGAATTTGGCTTTTATTAGACGCGGGATATCGTTTATCAGTGAAACCAGCGTCTATTCTTTTTTTTTATTATTGCTTAGATTGGTGAACGAGCTCACAGCCCACCTGGAGTTAAGTGGTTACTGGAGCCCATAGACATCTACGACGTCAATGTGCCACCCACCTTGAGATATCAGTTCTAAAGTCTCAAGTATAGTTACAACGGCTGCCCCGCCCTTCAAGCCGAAACGCATTACTGCTTCACGGCAGAAGTAGGCACGGTGGTGGTACCTACCCGCGCGGACTCACAAGAGGTCCTACCACCAGTATATTACCAAGTAAGTGCCAAGTATTCAGCGTTATTATCGCCGGGATTTTTGAAATACAATCATATTATTACTCGTGGCTGGGCGTTTTGTGATTCCGCACGGGACTGTATCTCCGGCCCGCCTATTTCTGTCTGAAGGACGGGACGGTCGCCAATCGCCATGACATACTATTTGATACTATACTATTCAATTAAGAGGTAGACCTCATATTTCAAGCTGGACAGCAGCATTTGTGCTGTGATCTCTATATGGTTTTATTTATTGCTTAGATACCGGAGCCCATAAACATTAACAACATAATCACCTTGAGACGTGGTTTCTGAGATCGCGGTTATACAGTGCAAAGACTACACCGCTCTTCAAATCGAAACGCATTACTGCTTCAGGCAAGAAAGAAGGCAGAAATAGGATGGTTACTTGTACGGGCTCACAAGACCTACCACCACTACACTACCACCAGATAAAAGCGAGTTCAGATAACAGCTTGACACACTTAACATTACGCAGTCTGTGAGCTCGTTCACCATTCTAGTCGCTAAGAAATATGTACAGAGTTTTTTTATTAATTTTTTATTGCTTAAATGGGTGGACGAGCTCACAGCCCACCTGGTGTTAAGTGGTTACTGGAGCCCATAGACATCACGGAAATGCGTCACCCACCTTGAGATATAAGTTCTAAGGTCTCAAGTATAGTTACAACGGCTGTGCCACCCTTCAAACCGAAACGCATTACTGCTTCACGGCAGAAACAGGCAGGGTGGTGGTACCTACCCGCGCGGACTCACAATAGTCCCTACCACCAGCAATAATGTAATTAATACACATTTTACAATATTTTCTGTGGTCATTGCAAGTTCGAGACATTATTAACGCCTGCCTAACTATGGAGTGGTGGTCTTTTGTGTATCAACCAATTAATACAAAGTGAATTCGGATCTTTGACCCATCTAGTTCAATAAAATGAAATAGAGGACCGTGTAGCATCGCAATTCCATCGTTCAATGAAGCTAATAACTTAAGATCGCGTGTACACTTTCATGATTGCTTTCAATTTCATAATATTTTAACCGCTCGTTTTTATAGTACCGTAGTAGTAGGAGTAATCTATATCTAATATACAAAATTCTCGTGTCACAATGTTCGTTCCCATACTCCTCCGAAACCGCTTGACCGATTCTCATGAATTTTTTTATGCATATTCAGTAAACCTGAGAATCGGCTACTATCTATTTTTCATACCCCTAAGTGATTAGGGTTGTCCACCCCTAACATATTTTTTTTTTATTTGGACATTTTTTTTTGTTATAATGAGGTATTATGTGGTTGAATGAGGTTTTGTTATTTTTATTATATATTCCCTCATCGTTCACAGCACTACATACCTCTTTCACTCATTTACCACATCCTTACACACTTACAATAAGTTATATTTTTTTTCTACACTAGAAATTCCCTAGAAATCTTATTTAAGGCAAAACAATGTTTGCCAGGTCAGCTAGTTAATATTATAAAGCTGAAGAGTTTGTTTTTTTGAACGCGCTAATCTCAGGAACTACTGGTCCGATTTGAAATTTGCTTTCAGTGTCAGATAGCTCATTAATTGAGGAAGGCTATAGGCTATATAACATCACGCTAAGACAAATGCAAGCGGAGCACCAATAAAGATTGTTTCAAAATCGAGGTATTTTTCCCTTTTGAGAGGTTCCGCTGCGTGCGCTGCGGCAACGGTTAAAGTTACGCTAAAATAATGTTAAACAAAATTGTTCCCCTTTAAAAGTTAAAAAAAAAGTCCGCAACAGCATATGTCTATATTTAAAGGTTGGCTCACTATAACGTTTTTTTTATGCTAACCAAATTCGTTCTAAAATAAAGCATTACTTGTGCAGGTGCTTTTATAAAGATTATATTAATCCCTATCCAGCCAATACGTGATTCATTACAACATTGAAACACCCAAATCACTTTAAGATAGGCTTTGACAATTATAGATTTTTCTGGATTTCTCCAGGATCCCATCATCAGATATTGATGATTATAGGACCATTCGGGAATTCTACATATTGGCACAAAAAAAAAAGAATTATCAGAATCGGTTCAAGCATTCTCGAGAAATCGGTGAACATACATAGATAAAAAATTACGGTCGAATTGATAACTTCCTCTTTTGAAGTCGGTTAAAAAGCGTGATTTTGGTACCTTAAATAGCTCCTTAACATTCTCTATTATTCAAAATTATTTTCACTTTCTACGTAAATGAAGAGGCGGGTATAATTTAGCGTTATGCCAAAGTAACTTTTCCACGCGGACGAAGTCGCGGGAAAAAGCTAGTAGTTTTATATATCTAAGTTTGAGCAGGTGAAGTGCTGTTCTTTGGTTTTACTCGCCGCGTACCGAGCATAATATAACTAAAAAACGTGTTTATGAAAGATTACAATACCCTAGAATTAAAATAAAAAAAATGTGTATTTTGCAATGTCTATTGCTATATATATATTTTATCGTGTCTACACAAAATTCGGCATTATCTTCGTTCCGTTATTATTTATTCAATAGCAGTGGCATTTACCATGTTTTACCAATTACCACACTCAATTCTACCGTTTTTGAAGTCACTGGATATGTCAATTCCAGTATTTATTCTCTTAAGAAATTCTTTTCATTTTATTAGCAGCCGAGTGTACCCGATCTAGTGACGTGACTATGCTAAATCATCTGACGATTACATGACTGAAATCTGTGATTGGTTCATAACAAAACATGCTTACAACGAGACCTGATCTTCTTCGAATAATCCTTAGGCGTATTTTTCGGTTTGTAACAACGAAGTTCTTCATGTGGCCAATGATCGGAGGCGCTGGAGGGACATTACAAGGAGTAAAATCCTGTCGAAATATGATGGTCACGAGCCTCAGCAGTGAGGAAACATGGCGAGGAGGAAGTAATTTGGTTGGCAACGATCACGTGGTTCTGTAGCCACTTCACAACCGACTACGCTCATCTGACGTTAATAGCAATAAAAAAAAACCCATCTGTAACAAATCGTTTACGAGTTTTTATAACTCAATTTTACGAACTGCCTCAGCTTCTTGCTTTACGAGCCGTAAACCAATTCTGGATAAACGGCGCGGCGACGCGGCCCATCGTCCAAACATTGAGGCGGGATTTTTGACACCGCAACTATATTATCTTTTTTTTTTTTTATAGCTTAGATTGGTGAACGAGCTCACAGCCCACCTGGTGTTAAGTGGTCACTGGAGCCCATAGACATCTACAATGTAAATGCGCCACCCACCTTGAGATATAAGTTCTAAGATCTCAGTATAGTTAAAACGACTACCCCACCCTTCAAACCGAAACGCATTACTGCTTTACGGCAGAAATAGGCGGGGTAGTGGTACCTACCCGTGCGGACTCACAAGAGGTCCTACCACCAGTGATATATACATATCTATACTTAATATTATAAAGCTGAAGAGTTTGTTTGTTTGTTTGAACGCGCTAATCTCAGGAACTACTGGTCCGATTTGGTCCGAATCGGTTCAAGCGTTCTCGTGAAATCGGTGAACATACTTAAATAAAAAATGGTGGTCGAATTGATAGCCTCCTTTTTTGAAGTCGGTTAAAAAGCGTAATTTTTGTACCTTAAATTATAATAAATAAGCTCCTTAACATTCTATTATTCAAAAGTGTTTTCACCTTCTACGTAAATGAAGTCGCGGGTAAAATGTAGAGTTATGCCAAAGTAACTATTCCACGCGGACGACGTCGCGGGCAAAAGCTAGTGTATGTATATTCTTGCCGTAAATTTCGTTTCACTGCAATTCTTACACTTCCATCTCCTATCTGAAACTCGATTATTGCCTAAAGATTCACGTCTAGGAAGATGGCCGTATCGAACGATGAGTATACTTGAGTTCCAATCTCAGAGAGAGGTACCGATTTTTCAAAGGTGCCCCCCATTCTAATTGACGTTGCAAGAGAGGGTTAGAACGAGAGAGAGAGAGATATTAATTAATAATAAGAAAAAAGAGACACAGTATGCTTTATTGTCCACAAAATAAATAACAAATACGAAAAATTAAATACAAAAAATTACAATTGGCGGTCTTATTGCCATGAACGATCTCTTCCAGAAAACCACCAGGTTCGGTTGGGTACCTGCGTATTGGAATCCTTTTTAGCAATGTGTATGCACCGATTTACCGATTAGGAATTAGAATTAGGAATTGGTTCGCATTTTTTAATCCGCGAATAGTGAAAGCGTGAATGCGGAGCTTTTCTTGTATTTAATGGTAGGCAGCGGCTTGGCTCTGCCCCTAGCATTGATGACGTCCATGGGCGACGGTAACCGCTCAGCAAAAAACAGTCGTCGTGGCCTAAAGGATAAGACGTCCGGTGCATTCGTGTTGAGCGATGCACTGGTGTTCGAATCCCAGGCGGGTACCAATTTTTCTAATGAAATACGTACTCAACAAATGTTCACGATTGACTTCCACGGTGAAGGAATAACATCGTGTAATAAAAATCAATCCCGTAAAATTATAATTTGCGTAATTAATGGTGTTAGGACTTCTTGTGAGTCCGCGCGGGTAGGTACCACCACCTTGAACCTATTTCTGTCGTGAAGCAGTAATGCGTTTCGGTTTGAAGGGTGGGGCAGCCGTTGTAACTAGACTGAGACCTTAGAACTTATACCTCAAGGTGGGTGGCGCATTTACGTTGTAGATGTCTATGGGCTCCGGTAACCACTTGACACCAGGTGGGCTGTGAGCTCGTCCACCCAACTAAAGTACAGTAACATAGTACACCAATAAATAAAAAAAAGGAAAACCTTAAATCAGTGTGCTGTTCCGCAAAGCGCTTATTTTAATGAAACTGTCTCTTCCAGGTGAAAATGGCGTCGATAGAGCAAACCCCGACGGTGCCCACGACCCCGTACATGGAGAACGTCGCTGACCCGACACTGGCAGCAGCCGCTGCCGCGAAGAAACAGGCTCGGGGCAGAGGAAAAGCGCAGCCAGAAAAACCTAAGAGGAGCTTGATGTGCCTCACTCTGGACAACCCTTTACGGAAACTATGTTATAGCATCGTTGAGTGGAAGTATCCTTTTCAACGACATGCTCAAAGCTTTAATAATTTGGCCGGTGGTATTGGTAAACACGCACGTGTAGATAGCGCTTCTGCATATTTCTGGTACGAAGCTGTCAGAGTTGAAGGGTTTGATCGATAATGCAACTGATAAGTTAAACCAATTACTCAAAGGTCCCATTCACGTCATGTGCTATTCACTGCTTTTCTTATGTACGGCATAAACAAGGTTTTCTTTGCTTAGGCAAGCAAACAAGTACTTACCGGAGCCCATAGACATCAACAACGTATATAACGTCATCCATCTTGTGACATGAGTTCTAAGTCTCGATTCTACAGTGCAACCATTGCTCCGGTTTTCAAATCGCATCGCGTTACAGCTTCGTGACAGATAAAGGCGTGGCGGTTGGTACTTACCCGTGCGTGCTCACAAAGCCCTCTACTTCCGGTACCACCAGATATTGCTGGCTGATGAATATAACATAATTTTTTTACTGCCGTATAGGCAGACGATCATACGGCCCACCTGATGGTGAGTGATTACCGTCGCTTATGGACGTCAGCAATACCAGGAGCAGAGCCAAGCCGCTGCCTACCATTTAATACTGTCCACAGGCATCGTTTGAAGAAGGACATGTCATATTATGATTATAGGACTATCAAGATGGACCGACGACCTATTAAGGTTCGCAGGGATCCGCTAGATGCCAACAACGCAGGACCGATCTTTGTGGCGAGGCTTGGTGGAAACCTATGTCCAGCAGTGGACGTCTGTGGGCTGATAAAATAGAATAGAGATTATCAAAAATCAATCAATGAAAATCATGCAATTATACCCGAAAACCAATCACCGCACCGGTCGTTAGACTTTCGTGTTTTCTTTGTCATAAATACAAAAATAGTTTCTGTACACAATGTTCCGAGTCGCGTCTGGTTTGACTCAATGCTGTTAAAATTATCCGCTTGACGCGTCCCAGAGGCGAGTGTTTTTATATAGTTTCGATTTAAATAGTCCGGGCTTGGGTAGGCTTGTCCTATAGCAGAATTAGAGTGTCGATCTTGCGCTTGCGACCTAGTTCTGTGGACGACTTTTTTCCTGGGCTTTTTCAAAAGACCGAGATTAGAAATGAGCTCTTTTATAAAAGAACATAGTTATCTCCTAAAGGTCTCTTTTCAAGGGCCCCCCATGGTCCAAGGTAGCTTTATGGATGAAGATAAATTTGAAAATAAGATAATGATGGATATACTTCGGACACAGTGGTTATTCTAAAAGATTTATTGACTGCACTTGACAGCACTGAATAGGTAGAAAAAAATACAGACTAATTCGATGTTAAGGGCCCATGGGATTCTATGAATTTTACCAGGTAAATCTCACCACCCACCTTGAGATGTGAGATCAAACTCTCAATTGTATTGAATAATGGTTGTCGCAATCATGGCTGGCTAGCAAGTATGGCTGCGGCTGAAATAGGTCGGATCGCCGCGTCCGTGTTCACAATGCATCCTACTATGAGTACTATGAAGATTCGTTGGTGTGTTTTCCCTCAATACGTACATAAAACTGCTTACGTAGTCAGCTAGATCTCGTGCCGGGCGCTGTTTTTGTTTCTCGTGTATGTCGTGTCGTGTTGTGTAATCAAATAAACAAAGAAGTGGTTAGATTGGATTCGAAATTTATATGTAAACACGTGGTTTATGTATGGCGGAGTTGATTGAACCAGATCCTCAGGTTAGAGTCCCGTGAGCTCACATACTCGGTCGGTGACACTGGCACAGCCCTCTAAAGGTACCTTTTTTTTTCTACCTCTGCTGATAGCCTTGAAAGACTATTTCAGCTTCGCCCTAACATGTAGGTGAGCTCACAGAGCTCAATCCGGAGTGATGCTAACACTGGCCCTAGCAAGAGCAGTGCTTCGCAGAATCTACCACCGGATCGGAAACGCGACCAACTAAGAAGATCCGGCGAGAAACTCAGTGGGCTGTGTCTGTGAGTTAATTCGTTCGTCAAGCCCTTCGTCGCAAGCGACGGGTTCGACGATGATGGTGACTGGTGCTTGTGGTACCTAAAAGCACCGTTAATGGATCGGGAGGATCCGTAATGATGTGTTCATCTTAGGTAGAAAAAAAATACGATTTATACATTCAGAGGCTATGTATAGTTAATGTGAAGCCATACCATTTCTTTGGTTTTCCCTTGGCCTTTAAACACTACAACACAGTTTTCGACCGCATTTCGGAAAGTTTGGGTCTCCATTCACATTGTCAGGGCTCCAGTAATCATTGAACGTTACCAAATTTATTTCTAAAGCTCAGTAAAAAGAAGACATTGAGAAAATTGAAAGAAAATTAGATTATGTACTAAGAATTATATTATGTAAATGTACTAAGAATTATTTCCTTGACTAAATTTTATAGACCATTTGAATATATGATCTTGACCACGATCTTCGCAAATTGCATCGCCTTAGCGGTATTCACACCGTACCCGTTCGGAGATACAAACAACACAAATCAAATACTGGTAAGTAATTTCGAAGGAAGTAATTTATGCAGCGGCTTGGCTCTGCCCCTGGCATTGCTGAAGTCCATGGGCGACGGTAATCATTTACCATTAGGTGGGCCGTATGCTCATCTCCCTACAAGGGCAATAAAAAAAAAACCTTACTGGTGCAATGCCGTCTTGGGAGCACGCACCTTCCTGCCTATTACTGCTGTGAGGCAGTAATGCGTGATTGAAGAAAGGAACAGCCGTGAGGGAACTAGAGACTTCAAACTCCTTACTCAAGCGTCGTGAGCTAGTTCATTCATTATAGCAATTTAAAAAGTCTGTGGTCTTTATGCCGCGTGTCTTTGTATCGAGTGATACTAGGCAAGTTGCAAGGCAAAGGATTTGTTTGAGATGATCCCTTCATCTGCATTTTACGATTCCACCTCCCGCCGCCGGAGTTGAGTTTATCCATAGTTTGCAGAGAACTTTTTTGCCACAAAGCATTTGACTCTGGAATGAACAGACTTTGGAATGGTGACTCAGAAATTCTTCAGCAATAGATAGCAGCTTGGCTATGCTCCTGGCATGAGTCCATGGGTATTGGTGACTGCTTACCGTATGCTCGTCTGCTAAGGCATAAAAAAGATGAAACTAATTTTTTTTTTGCCCAAATAACTGTTGTACCCTCCAAAGTGAAATGCATGAATACTATGCGACAGAAACGAACTGATTGGCGTCACTTATCGGCTCATAGTTCAAGGTTATCCAAATCTTTGCTTTATACTTCATTAAGAAACATAAACAGAATATGCTCTGTATCTGTGGACATTGCTATAAATTGGATGTCTGCCAAAACTCTTTAAGCACGGCTGTTTATCTTGCTCACCGATTCTCCCAAGAAATAACTGTTATGTCAATCCTAATTATTTTATATTTAATAAATATTATGAACTGACATTACAGATATCTTCGTAATGACATCAAATCCTGATAGATTTGGGCACTATCTCACCTATTTTTGTCGTCAAACAAGCACCGGTCTTTCATGCATTTCTGTTTGCGGAACAATATATTTGCAACAGTGATAAGATTTCGACCCCCTGGTTTAAACCTTGGTTCTTACGTAAAACCAACTTTCAATATTCATCTTCTTCAGTTATCATCTTAAAGGCTTCATATGAATTACTCTTGAATATCACAGAACAGTAAGAATGGAGAACTATCTAGCCAGATCTGTCAGTCTGCGCAGTCTTCGTTAAAGACTCGATTTTTTTATTTTATTGCTTAGATGAGTGGACGATCTCACAACCCACCCGGTGTGAAGTGGTTACAGGAGCTCATAGACATCTACAACGAAAATGCGCCACTCGCCTTGAGATACTAGTTTTAAGGTCTCGGTGTAGTTACAACGTCTACCCCATCCTTCAAACCGAAACGCATTACTGCTTCACGGTAGAAATAGGCGAAATGGTGGTATCTACCCGTGTGGATTCACCTACCACCAGTAATTACGCAAATTATAATTTTGCGGGTTTGATTTTTATTACACGATGTTTTTCCTTCACCGTGGAAGTCAATCGTGAACGTTTGTTAAGTGCGTATTTCATTAGAAAAATTGGTACCCGCCTGCGGGATTCGATCACCGTTGCATCGCTAGATACGAATGCACCGGACATCTTATCCTTTAGGCCACGACGACTATCAGATAACTAATTTAGTAGTAGCTGGTCTCTGATGCAATATCCTCTATTAGTTCATTTTTCAGTCAGTTATTTGGCCTTTCTTTAATGACGCCTTGGAATTTCAGGAAAAAGTGGAATGGGTTTTCATGGTGATATTCACCGGGGAGTGCATCATCAAGATCATAGCGTACGGCTTCTTTTTTCATCCAGGAGCCTATCTTCGGAATACTTGGAACAGTCTAGATTTTACTATAGTCACAATCGGGTAAGGGTTTTTAAGGGCTATTTTATCTAGCATTGAAATGATAGTGTTGAAAAATTTAAAAATTGACTGTGGTGGGCAAGGTAGAAGGGAAAAGACCCGCCGGCTGGCCACCAAACCGTTGATCAGATCAGATAACTGCACTCACTGGACTCTCTGTTGCGACCGCCCTGAGAGAAGCCGAAAACCGAAGGAAATGGAAGCTGATGGTACAAAGAGCTACGAAGGGCTTTCAGGGACACGACCTTCAGCAATGAAGTATGCGACTAAGAAGAAGAAGAAATGATAGTGAAAAGTTCGAATAGACCTGATTCGAAAAGATTACATAATTGCATTTGCTTAGTTCAGACTAAGTTTTGCATTGCTTTATCTTTCCTTATCTTTATCTTGCTTTATCTTTCGCGGTTATCTACATTATAAATGATGCTATTGTTTTCACATAGCATCCTAACCGTAGTCTTAGTATACCCGTAATAATAGCGCCAAAAAATCGAGAACTCACTTAAACTATTATAAAAATCGTGGTAAGAGTCTGTTAAGTAATCTATACTAATATATAAATCTACAGTAGTTTTTACGGATGTTCCGTTATAACTATTGAACCATGCATCCGATTAACTTGAAACTTGGTATCCATGTAGAAAATACATGTAGCTACTTAATGGATAGGCTAATGTTTATATGAGTGTTGGACTTCCTAATAACAATGACAGTATATAGTAATTTTAAATGCCCAACGAACATGGCGAGTACGGCTACATACGGCTAGTACATATTTATAAGTATAGCCGTGTTGGGTACTTGGGATAAGTAGAGGATGCGGTATGTAGATATAATCTATCAATGAAGTTAATTAATAAGCAATAAAAAAAATTCTGTTCATTCATGTGGAGGATCGGGAAAACAATACGATCTTGTTTGCTGCCTGTGAGCTGCATTGTTTAAGATTTAAACCTTCGTTGTCTAAGAGTCATTGAAAAACAAATTTTACATAAAAGTACAAAAGAACCGATTTCTTTTACAGTATTGCGAGTATGATACAACAGTACCTATCGATAGATTTGTTCGACGTAAAAGCACTGAGAGCTTTCAGGGTACTGAGGCCGTTACGACTCGTTTCCGGAGTACCTAGTAAGTTTTATCTGCATATTGCATATTTAGAAATAATTTGGGATATATTTTGTGCTCTGTATATTTATAATGTGTTTTACTCAAGATTGGATTTACTCAGGGTTCTTTTGATGATTAGTGGATTGGACCTATAGAGACCTTAATATGTATATAGTTTATTTTACTGGTGGTAGGATCTCTTATGAGTCCGCGCGGGTGGGTACCACCACCCTGCCTATTTCTGCCGTGAAGCAGTAATGCGTTTCGGTTTGAAGGGTGGGGCAGCCGTCGTTACTATACTTGAGACCTTAGAACTTGTATCTCAAGGTGGGTGGCGCATTTACGTTGTGGATGTCTATAGGCTCCAGTAACCACTTAACACCAGGTGGGCTGTGAGCTCGTCCAACCATCTAAGCAATAAAAAAAAAAAAAAAAAGTTTCCCGTCTGGCATGATATGAAGCCTCAATCTATGTATGTATTTTAATAACCCGTCCTACCCTATGCAATCCGGGCTTCTGTTTATCTCGTGACAGAAAAGTGTTGTACAGGGCTTAGGTTTTTGGGTCTGATCTTGGACCTTGTCACATCAGGGGATCCCTTGGTTCTTCTGTTAATCAAGAGCAATTAAAAAGCCAAAAAAAAAACGGAAAGGCGTAGCCATCACAGAGGCGTGGTGGTAGGACCTCTGTGAGTCCGCGCGAGTAGGTACCACCACCCCGCCTATTTCTGCCGTGAAGCAGTAATGCGTTTCGGTTTGAAGGATGGGGCAGCCGTTGTAACTATACTTGAGACTTTAGAACTTATCTCAAGGTGGGTGGCGCATTTACGTTGTAGATGTCTATGGGCTCCAGTAACCACTTAACACCAGGTGGGCTATGAGCTCGTCCACCCATCTAAGCAATAAAAAAAGGCGTACCCCTTGTAAGTACTAAACGTAATTTTACTGATTTCAGGTCTTCAAATTGTTCTGAACTCCATCCTGAAAGCCATGGTGCCGCTCTTTCACATAGCCTTCCTTGTGCTATTCGTGATCATCATCTATGCCATCATAGGCTTGGAGCTGTTCTCGGGAGTGCTCCATGAAACTTGCTTCAACAATGAAACAGGTATGTTAGAAGGAGTGCCAATGAAAGTGGAAGGCTGTGTAGTGTAGGCCTAGAATCATCACATCACAAAACATCACAATGCATCACTCAGTCTTTACGCGAGGATGTCAAGGCAACTAAAGGATTCGCTGAAGAATCGACTGCATTACACCAACGTAGTATGACAGCGATTGGTGTTTATTGGTTATGGCTGTATTGTAAGCCCGCACGAAGGTACAGCCTTCTTGCTTTTTTCTACCGCCAAGCACCCACCTAGAGCAATAAAAAATTGAATGACGTATTGAAAATCCATTCAGTATTACTGCTAGTTTGGTCACAGTTGGTCTCAATACTAATGACACTGTCCCGTGTCCTTTCCGATTAAAGCAGTGGGACATCAAAGGCCAATAAAGCTATGGTCAATTAAAATGAATAATATTCGATTAATTCTAGGTGAGACAATGGCGAACCCTGCGCCTTGTAGTAGCACTCAAGGCGATGGTATGAAGTGCAAAGACAATATGACTTGCAAGGGTTATTGGGATGGACCAAATGATGGGATCACCAATTTTGACAACATCGGATACGCCATGTTGACTGTCTTCCAATGTATCACGCTTGAAGGCTGGACAGATATTATGTATGCGGTGAGTTGAGGTTTCTTTTTTATATCTTTTTTTATTGCTTAGATGGTTGGACGAGCTCATAGCACACCCGGTGTTAAGTGGTTATTGGAGCCCGTAGACATCTACAACGTAAATGCGCCACCCACCTTGAGATATAAGTTCTAAGGTCTCAGTATAGTTACAACGGCCGCCCCACTCTTCAAACCGCATTACTGCTTCACGGCAGAAATAGGCAGGATGGTGGTACCGCGCGGACTCACAAGAGGTCCTACCACCAGTAATAATGAGATATCTTTTTATGAGATAAGTCGAACGAAAGTGGTTTTCGTCACTGATGCACTCTGGGAAAACCTGGCACGCCGCTCTATTCAGTGGCTATCACTTAATCATTTAACATACTTTTCAAATCCGAACTAATTTTTTAACGTACCTATTCGCTAGTGCCTAAGGTGTTATTCCAGCTACGTCCGGACGAGTAAATGAGCTCAAGGGCTCAACCAGAGAGAATTTTCCAATACTAGCCTTAACAAGAGCAGTGCTTGGCAGACACTACCACCGGGTCAGAATCGCGACCCACTGAGATGGAATCTCGAACGTTTTGCGTAATGCCTGGTGGTAGACTATTGTAGGCTCACAAGGGTTCCGTCATCCTACCTGTACACTTATCGTGCAGGACAGTCATGCAATTAACGCAAGCATACCATTTTGTTTTCGAACGAAATATGTGCATGCTTTATACCAGTTCACAAATGACTTTTACGATAAAGGGAATAAACGATATCACATACTTCACTCAGGCCAAAACCTGATTTGAAGTGGCAATCGAACTATAAATTTATAATTCTAATTGTAATCTCTAATCAAATTCAAATTGAAGAAAGCTTTAAGACCAATTTTGTTCCTTCACTAGGTGGCCAACGTCAAAGGCAAAACGTGGGTTTGGATCTACTTCGTGACTTTGGTGATCTTCGGGAACTTCTTCGTCATGAATCTGATCCTGGGTGTGTTGTCAGGGTATGGTATATAAGGTCTCCTCTATTACGTTATAGCTTCTTGACAGAGCGGATGTGGTCTGTCACCGTCGTAGACTATTTATTAATCTGTGGTCGTAGTATATACAAGTAGACCCATACCTTCCATTTTTTTACCATCTTGCTATAATTTTTATAGTCTTTAATCAAGCTCTCCTTGATTCGTGCTATAATTAAATAGAGTTAGTACCTTCCGGCGCGGAATTATGACATGCTTTCTACTGCCTATCTCAGAGAAAATATAATGCATTTTACTAAAAAATATATGCTATTAAGATTGAATATATACTCAAATTTCTAAATCCGTTGTTTCTTACAATAAAGTCGATTGATTTACCGACTGAATTTAATCTCTATCTCTGTCGGATACGTTAAATTGTATCGAGACAAACATCTAAATGGTAGACGTATATAAACGTTTAAGTTATAATACAAAATATCCACTATAAGTTTTATTGCCATATGTGACGTCATCATGATACTCCGATATCTATTTTCAGTGAGTTTTCCAAAGAAAGAGAGAAAGCGAAGAGCCGTGGTGATTTCCAGAAGTCACGCGAAAGGCAACAGCTGGAAGAAGACATGAAGGGGTATCTGAATTGGATCACAGTTGCGGAAGAGCTGGACTTGGAGAATGAACAGACGCAGAATGAGGATGATCAGGACGCCCAAGGTATTTTACAGCGGTCTCTGCTACTGGCTTGTTATTATTTTAACCTCACGCATGCCGTTTTAAGCTGTCTAAATTTATGGTAACCTAGAAAGTAGAATAAGTACCATTATTATAAGTCAAACTGGTCCTAAACCATTTTAAGAAGGCATCTTTATCTTCTTGGCTCTGTTTACATACTGATTATGTATGGTCACTTGACGGTCTGTGGTTACCACTGTTCATCGACGTCTGCAATGGCAAACCACTGCCAACTGCAAATAAAATTAGCTTAAAGGGAAGACCTTTATTTATTCCAAAAAGCTTTGGTTTAGCTTTTGAGACTTAAATGGTCAAGAAAAAGTATAAATCATAGACGAGAAATATTTTATTGATGTCCACGAGCGACGAAAACATTCAGATGCTGGACTCCCTTAATGATAATAAAAAACGTTATCTGATAAGAGAAGCAACCACCGTGTCGTAGTAGTTAGCATAAGAGATTCAGCAAATGCCTAAATAGCGCTAAAGATATTTGTAAGGTAAATTTGCAAAAAATGATATTCAGACAGTCTTTGGAGCAATGAATTATGAATCTAAACCATTCTTGGACAATACACTTGAACACGCACAAAAAAAAAACATCAAAATCGGTCGAGTAGATTAGGAGGAGTTCAGTGACACGCATACAGAAGAATTGTTTAAATGAAGATAGATCTCATACTAAAACGGAATGCCCACTGTACGTGTTAATGAACTGGCTCTTAATTATGTAATTTTTCTTTTTCTTTTTCATTGCTTAGATGAGTGGACGAGCTCACAGCCCACCTGGTATTAAGTGGTTACTGGAGCCCATAGACATCTACCACGTAAATGCGCCACCCACATTGAGATATAAGTTCTAAAGTCTCATGTATAGTTACAACGACTGCCCCACCTTTCAAATCGAAATACATTACTGCTTCACGGCAGAAATAGGCAGGATGGTGGTACCTACCCGCGCGGATTCACAAGAGGTCCTACCACCAGTAATTACGCAAATCATAATTTTGCGGATTTGATTTTTATAGACGATGTTTTTCCTTCACCGTGGAAGTCAATCGTGAACATTTGTCGAGTACGTATTTCATTAGGAAAATTGGTACCCGCCTGAGATTCGAACACCGGTGCATCGGTCAACGCAAATGCACCGGGGGTCTTATCCTTTAGGCCACGACGATTACAAATTGTTTTAATTTAATAAATTGTTATTTATATTATTACAGGCAAGAAAGATAGAAAGAGCAATGAAGAATCACAGAATAATTTGAACGTGAACGGGGATCAAGTACAAACATCAAGATCCTATAGATTCGATAAGGTATGGACAAGCCTGTATCTTTTCATATTACTTACTGGTGTTTGTATATAAGTGGTTTTATTACATAACTTTGTTGAATGAGTTTACTGCCCGGGTGTCAATTGCCAGTACTAGTGGTAGGACGTCTTGTGAGTCAGCACGGGAAGGTATCAGTGCCCTGCCTATTTGAAGCAGTAATGCGTTTCGGTTTGAAGGGTAGCCGTTGTACTGTAAAACTGAGACCTTAGAACTAATGTCTCAAGGTAGGTGGCGGCATTTACGATGTAGATGTCTATGGGCTCCGGTAACCACTTAACATCAGGTGGGCCATGAGCTGGTTCGACCATCTAAGCAATAATAAAAAAAAGTTATATACACACATATATAGATCTAGAGGTGATGGAAATCGTGGTAGTAGGGATGGCACTAGAGGGTTGTGGGATATGGTCGGGGATCCCCGGAAAAGACGATGCGACGTTTTGCTTCTGTCGTATTTTATCGGTGATTTTCTTTTGTCTAAAGCTGGTCCCGTGATTTGTTTCAGGTCAATCGTCGATTACGTAGAGCCTGCAGAATAGCCGTGAAGACACAGACTTTCTATTGGGCAATCATCATATTGGTATTCCTCAATACACTGGTGCTAGCTACTGAACATTACAAGTAAGTATTATCGTTCTAATAGCGTTTCTTAAGACGGAGGATAAATTTTCAGTAAGAGAAACGACATAGCGAAGAATTTCCAATCAGGCTTGTGATATTGCTCGGTGAATTAACGAATTAACTCCCCCAATATCAATGTTTAGATCTTACTATTGCGTAATATTATATTATAATAAAATTGCGCAAGTTAGATCTTGCTTACGCTACAATTAGTGACGTTTAGACTTAGATGGTAGCGCCATTACTTTGATATTTTTTTGTACGATGTAATTGACTATATTATCTACTTATTTATTAAGCAGAAAGCATTAAGATTAGTGTGGCACAAAACAATATTATAATGTTGTTGTATGTATAGAAGATATGTATAGATAGTATGTTTTTATTATTGCTTAGATGGGTGGACGAGCTCACAGCCCACCTGGTTAGTGGAGCCCATAGACATCTAAAACGTAAATGCGCCACCAGCCTTGAGATATAAATTCTAATATCTCAGTATAGTTACAACGGCTGCCCCACCCTTCAAACCGAAACGCATTGCTGCTTCACGGCAGAAATAGGCAGGGTGGTGGTACCTACCCGCGCGGACTCACAAGGGGTCTTACTACCAATTATTCGCAAATTATAATTTTGCGGGTTTGATTTTTATTGCACGATGTTATTCCTTCACCGTGGAAGTCAATCGTGAACGTTTGTTGGGTACGTATTTCATTAGAAAAATTAACACACACCTAGGATTCGAACACCGGTACATTGCTCAACAGCAATGCACCGGACCTCTTATCTTTTAGGTCACGACGTATAAATGTCATTGAAGGGTCAGTTTACTTTTCGTAACAAAATTTTGCCAATTCTTGCTCAAACCGTTACACAATCTTTTGATGACTTCGAGACTTCAATGTTATGTTCCAAAAGAGATAGCGGTATTCATATCTATGGGATTTTGTAACCATTTGAATCTAGCCTAGCTTTTTTATTGCTCTTGTAGGCAGACGGCAGACGAGCACACGGCCCACCTGATGGTGAGTGGTTACCGTTGCCCATGGACTTCAGCAATGCCAGGGGCAGAGCCAAGCCGCTGCCTATCTGTCGTTAATTTCGTCGATGGATCTATTATAGCAATGTAAACTCACGTGTCTCTTTCTTTTCCAGTCAACCTCGATGGCTTGATTATTTCCAGAACTACGCCAACTATTTTTTCGTTGTTCTGTTTACTCTTGAGATGATGCTGAAGATGTACGCGCTAGGATTTCAGGTAACACAATAGATAATAGTATAGTTTTAGTGGAATAATTCTGTTGGTACATCTTGCATTAGACTTCCATTCCAGATTTCAGGCTCCTATGCTAATTGTGTTTGTGAAAATACCCTTTTCCATCTTCTTTGTTTTCAGACTTTGCCAATCGCTCATAAAACTTTCACAGCTGGTTTTCCTCTTAATTACGTCAATACGGATAATGTTGAAAAAAAAAAAGCTTCTTTTTCACTAATTCTAATGGACAACTGAGCTGATAATCCAATTGAGTCTAGTGGTTACTGGAACCAATGGAGAGATGTATCTAAATACCCCCTTTAAGACATGAGAATAAAATATCAATTACATTGTTACAACAGTTACCTCTGTAGGGACCATAAATGTCCCCTAGCAACTAACAATTATATGTATGTGTTAGCGGTAATATATTGCAATGATGCTACCGGCAGTCTCGGAATTGTCGGGCTGTCGATAGCACGTTAGGTTGTAATCCCAATATACGTCAGTCACTTAACTGAACACGTGTCTTATTAATCATTGACCGATATAGAGACCCAACACCTATTGCCTCTTAAATCGGAATGTGTGTTTGATTAGCGATAAAAATGGCAAGGTACAGAACCGTGTACGCTTGCAATATTCACTTATAGATAGAGAGAGATATAATATATAAAGTTGCAGTAACTGATGACTAAGGTTTGATGAAGATTGGCATAGACTATTAGCGTTAAGATCCTCTGAACCGGCCTCTCATATTTCAGGGCTACTTCGTATCCCTATTCAATCGCTTCGATTGCTTCATCATGGTCTGCTCTGTGGTGGAATTGGCGCTTACTTTAACAGAGACCATACCGCAGCTCGGTATTTCCGTGCTGAGGTGTGTCAGGCTACTAAGAGTCTTCAAGGTTACCAAGTTAGTATTTTTTATGATATTATATAAATTAATGACTGGTGGGAATAGTCGGCTTAAAACTTTAGTCTTAGGCTGTTTTTAATAAGTATTAATTGGGAATAAGTCACGCACGGCCCAAATTAGAATACCCTGTACTATGGACCAGAGATAGATATACATTGAAATATATAAATATATAGATAATAAACACCCAGGAAAAGATAAAAGAGACCTGTTCATTTTGTATGACGAATGTTTGCCCAATTTGGGAATCGAACGTATGGCTCTCTGCGTAACAGTCAGGGATGTTACCTACCACCACCACCACTACTACCGATTCAGTTAGTCAGGATGTTGGTATACAGAAAAAGCTTTCGATACTTACAGCTGTCCATCTGGAAGGATTATTGTTGGCACCAGGAATGAGGACCATGTTCCATATGGACGCAATAGCAGCTGCTGATCGCTTTTCTGTTTCCTGTTCTTGTTTTAATTACGAAAAAATGAATTCGTTTTTATAAATCCAGTTTCAATCTTGCGTGCTTTAGGCTTTTGAGTATTATGGCATTGAAATATTTCAATTTTCAGGTATTGGCGGTCTCTTTCTAATCTCGTAGCATCTCTGCTTAACTCCATCCAGTCCATCTTCTCCCTTCTTCTGCTGCTATTCTTGTTTATCGTGATCTTCGCTTTACTTGGGATGCAAGTGTTTGGTGGGAGATTCGACTACGCGCCGGAAGCTGAGAAAGAGAGGCATAACTTCGATTCTTTCTGGCAGGCAGTTCTGACCATGTTTCAGGTAAAAGTTTCATATTTTCCGAAAAATTGGAGTCACAGTTTGTTGGAGATTAATGAAACGAGAAAGGACATCTTTGTTAAGTAATATATTTTTTTAATTTCTGTCGATATCGTCCCTATAGGCTCTAAATTTTTAAAGAAAAATCTGGCCTATATGTGACTTGATATTTTTCAGATACTGACAGGCGAAGATTGGAATGTAGTCATGTATGAGGGGATCAAAGCATACGGTGGCGCCGGGACGCCGGGAATGCTGGCGTCTATATACTTCATCGTTATATTCATTTGCGGCAATTGTATCCTTTTCAGAAGTCATCTATTTTAATACGCAAAAGTTAGCTTCATACGGGGCTAGAAAGTAGTGCAGATTGTTATAGAAACTTATTATTTTAAGAGTTTACTAAAACGCATACGGCCGGTCAAAGATAGGCGAGTATAGGGCCCACCTGATAGTGGATGGGCCGCCAATGGTCGTCGTTGGCGGCCTCTCGCCAACTTTCAGGCTGCCTCCTTGTAAATACTTAAATCTCGTCTGAAGAAGGATATGTCAGAATCTGCGCTTGGGATACTCTGTGGAACGGAGTTCATTCCCAATCCCGATCCAATTCAAAAAATCCTTACATCAAAACTTATAGATATTTTACTAAACGTATTCTTGGCCATCGCTGTCGACAACCTTGGCGACGCAGAGGAAATGGATGCAATCGAAAAACAGAAAGAGGTAATTAATATGGCTTGAGAATCCTAGTTGGATGAGAAGATCTTTTGCCCTGTCTCAGTAGGCTGACAGCCCGAATATCACTATCACTACATAGTATAAAACAAAGTCGCTTTCTCTGTCCCTATATCCCTATGTATGCTTGAATCTTTAAAACTACGCAATGGATTTTGATGCGGTTTTTTTTAATAGATAGAGTGATTAAATAGGAAGGTTAATATGTATAATAACATCCATTAAATAGTGGAGAAATCAATAATAAATTACAGTTTCCGAAGTGAAGCGAGGGCGGGTCGCTAGTATGTAATAAAGAGCTTTTCATAGGAGATTTTGAGCGCGTCTTTTAGAAGTCTTCCATGGAGAAAACACGTTTTATTAATCAGACATTATATAGATTTTGTTGTTTTTGATTAGGGAATACAATAATTGGTAATGATAGCATAATGCTAACGTTCTTTTTATAATTCGAGCAGTAAGTGGAACGGACACTAGGCCAGTTTAAGATATTTCATTCTTATATACATACTTTTCATTGAAATCATTGTTATGAGGCCAATTCAAGTTTTCAATAATCTTTATTCTCTTCACGAATAGACGTTGTATATATAAATAGAGGGTGCATATTCGTTTGATTTGTTATAAGTTTTTACGTTTAGAGACAACTACAGTACCCGGCGATAAATATTGCACATCGACAGAGAGAAAGAGGCGGTTAATTTTTGCTTCGCAGAGCGTTATATCTGTCGCACACTACCTAATTGAGATTTAGTCTCCATAGATACCGGATCCTTAGTGTTTCGTCGCACACAGGTAACGCTCTACAACAAAAACAAAATTAGACGACTGTATCTTTCTAAGTATCGATGTTCAATATTTATTGCCTGGTACTGTAAGTGATTATATTTTACTTAAAAGCGCCTTAAGTCTCAAGAAACCTTAATATTGTTTTTTTCTGTTGTAATTTTCAACCCGACTGTTGGAATTTCCAGATGGCAGAAAACGCTGAAGCCGGTAATGTGGTTCTCGATGAAGAAAGAGGAGAAACTGATGATGAATATGTTAACGAGGAAGAAGGATATTCTAATGAAGGGTAAGATACAGAAATACAACAGACTGCTCCTACTTGAAACTTTATTGATGATGAAAACAAATTGAAATTTATTTGTATTTATTTATATACAAGCGATCTCGCTTCGCTTCGGAAACATTAAATTTTATTATTGATAGTTGAGTCCCGCGACGTTACCCGCGTTTATTGTCGTACCGCGGGTGAAGCCGCGGGGCGACGCTAGTCTAAAAAAAGGAGCCCAAGTTATTCCTTCTATCATCAGCTACCTATCAGTGAAAGTCTCGTCTACATCGGCCCTGCCGTTCCAGAGATTAGCCGGAACAAACAGACAGACAGACAAAAATTGTAAAAAAAAAATGTTTTGGTGTGTATACCGTATATATATTCATATGCATGTAGTAAAAAGTGGTTATTTCAATATTACAAACAGACACTCCAATGAGAGAGACACTTCACAGGGCGAGTGTCTCTCTTAATAAAACGAGACGTCAGGACGAGGGCGGGTTGCTAGTAGTTATATATAGTAGAAATTGAGTAATACTAAAATTTATCGTTAGAGATAAAGAAGATGAGTTGAGATTGAGTTCTATTAATAGCAAATGATAATGGCGCGTTTATGTTAGATTAACATACAATAATAAAATTTCTTTTTGTGTAATACTTAGTGATATTACTGTTTAGAACATTAATAGATTTGTTTTTCTAAAATGTTTATCAATATAACGTAATGCTTAGAAAGTAATTTTGAAAAAAGCTAAGAATTGCTCCCATCACTTTTAAATTCTCATGCCAAATTGGGTATAATTTAATTATCATTACAATGTTTAATGCAGCCAGCAATATAAGAAATACAAAAGAGTACCCAGGTAAGATCTAATATGTTATCCTAGTTAATAGTGGAGCTAATAAAATACGAATAGTGAAGTTAGTCGTCGTGGCCTAAAAGATAAGACGCCCGGTGCATTCATATCTAGCGATGCACCGGTGTTCGAATCCAGCAGGCGGGTACCAATTTTTGTAATGAAATAGGTACTGAGCAAAATGTTCTCACGATTGACTTCCACGGTGAAGGAATAACATCGTGTAATAAAAATCAACCCCGCAAAATTGTAATTTGCGTAGTTACTGGTGTTAGGACCTCTTGTGAGTCCGCACGGGTAGGTACCACCACCCTGCCTATTTCTGCCGTGAAGCAGGAATGCGTTTCGGTTTGAAGGGTGGGGTAGCCGTTGTAACTTTACTGATACCTTAGAACTTATATCTCAAGGTGGGTGGCGCATTGACGTTGTAGATGTATATGGGCTCTTACCACTTAACACCAGGTGGGCTGTGAGCTTGTCCACCCATCTAAGCAATAAAAAAAACGTTAGTTTTTCAATATACCTAATTTAGTTTCATTATTTAAATAATTTTAGTTTGAACGACAAACCAAATGTTATTATCGTCCAATTTTATATCTATAAATATTTAAATACAAAACAAATGATTTACCCTTTTCCTTTACCAAAGCACGAAAAATAATTGTTACGAATTAATCAAATAGGGATGCTATTGGGATTGGTTCTATTTTTAGCTTAATAGTGCTATAAAAACATATATCAGGATTATCGAAGTATTTATTAAAGTTATTTTGATTGCTCTTGGAATCAGGTCTGAGAATGAATGCGAAGAGACTGGTTCTGAAGAAGACGTGGAAGAACAGGAACAAGAGGAGAAAGAGAATCCTCAAGATATATTGGTCACTATTGACAAAAAACAAAATGGTAAATTCTATTTGCATTGAGCTCTTAAACATAACAACATTAAAGCCGCTGTTCATCTCGGGACATGCGATTGTATACCTTATTATATGGTTATAACGATTCTCGTATAAATAAAACGGAGTGATTTAGAGTCTCGCTACGTCATTACGGATCCTCCCGATCCATTAACGGTGCTTTTAGGTACCACAAGCACCGGTTACCGTCCTCGTCGAACCCGTGAAATGGGTGAATTAACCCATAGACACAGCCCACTGAGTTTCTCACCGGATCTTCTCAGTGGGTCGTGTTTTCAATCCGGTGGTAGATTCTGCGAAGCATTTGCTAGGGCCAGTGTTATCAACACTCCCGGTTAGCGCCCAGTGAGCTCACCTACACGTCATGGAGAGAATGAAATAGCCTCTCAAGGCTATCAGAATAGGTGGGGGAAAAAAACGAGTCTCGCTAGTTCATAGCTAGTCCTACCTAAGTAAATGTGCAAAATGTGGTAAAGTTGCGACAAAGCTTTTCGAAGCGTTGCTCCGACTTTATTTGAATTATGTTCATTATGTCTTCTTAACTAACGGGATGCTATCAAATATTTTCAGGAGACGTTAACAAAAAAGAATCAGAGCCCCATGTAACAATTTCGGCCCGACCTCGAAGGTTATCGGATGTGAACATCAAAACGCAAGAGAAGCCTATACCTGATGCCAGTAGCTTCTTTATACTCTCCAAGGATAATTGGTGAGAGCACACTTTTTTATAGCTTAAGTTAGGTTATGATTGTTTCACCTCGTGATCGGAGGCGTTCGCGTCGAGATTGAGGCGACCGGGTTGCGGTACCTCGGTCTCGTACTGGACGGTCGTTGGAGCTTCCGCGCTCACTTTGAGAGATTAGGTCCCCGACTGATGGCGGCCGCCGGCTCGCTGAGTCGGCTGTTGCCGAACGTCGGGGGGCCTGACGTGGTGGTGCGCCGCCTCTACACGGNTCGTCGACTATCGCCTCGACGACCCGTCAGTCGGGCGTCCTCGGGGTGGCGCCGCGTGTCTGGTTGTAGTGTTGACCGCGGGAACCCCCCTACTCTGAACGGGTTCTGACCCCGGACGGAGATCGGACGTCGGGTGTAAGAGTGCAGGGGAGTCGTTTAGTGGGTGGGCCCTAAAATCCTTGGGCCCGCGATCTGCTCTCAACACCTGTAGATCGTTGAGTCTCACATACCCCGCGCGCCCCCTAGGCGCGGGGACCTCGTAGGAGGTTCGGCCCCCGGCCCGGAAAAAAAAAAAAAAAAAAAAAAGGTTATGATTGTTTTCCTAAAATAACTTTCAAATCCTAATTTCGTCGCATTGGACAACTATGGTTTTTTATATCATCGAAACTTAAATTTTATGTATCGAGGACGCTGTGGTTCATTTCACTTCATACAACTAATAAATCAGAAAATATAATATGGAGTAGGTACAAAAAGCACTGATCAGTTTGTGTTGTTCGCGATGAAATAAGGCAGTGAGACGTGGTCGCTCACAATGAACTTTAATAGGAGGTTCAAAGTTTTTGTGATCCAGATAGCAATGAAGAGATGGGTTGTGCTTGGAGGAGAACCATGAAAACCAATATAGCTGGAAAGATTACGAGGTCGAAGTAGTACTGCAAATTGCTCATAGAACAGATTGTGGTTTCTTCTTATCAGCCCACAGAAGTCCACTGCTGGACATAGACCTCCCTCAAGGTGGATTTTTGTGGCTATGACCACAAAAATCCCGAGTGGCAACGTGCACCGGAAGAAGCAGCGTCGTTAGGCTTCTCACAAGGTGGACCAACGACCTGTTGAGGGTCACGAGAATCCTTTCTAATTTTCCAGTAGTGGACGTCTATGGGCTGGTGATAATGGTGACGAAATGTTTGGAATAACAATACATTAAGATTAACAGCAAGATTAAAAAAAATTGAAATAAAACAAAGATTTATTTATCTCCTCAAAATTGTTGAACACGAAAAAGTCCAGTTGTTTGGCAACTTTTTTATGTGTATGAAAAAAAAAACGATTTCAGTTTTCGGGTGGCCTGCTACAATATTCAAAAAAACTCCTGGTTCAAGAATCTTATTCTGATATGCATCTTGGCGTCTTCCGTCATGCTGGCTTTGGAGGACCCTGTTACCAGCAACTTGAACACCCCTACTGGGATAAATGAGGTACATACGGAATTGTCAGATCTATTCGACCATGTTTGAATGTTGCAGAGACAAAATAAAATAATATGACCCTTCTTGGGCTTTAGGCGTTACTAGGTATTATGGTAGCAAGGTTTTCACTGATTTTCTACGTAGCACGGTCTTATCTATGTCTTTTTTTTATTGCTGGGTGGGTGGACGACCTCATAGTCCACCTGATGTTAATAGTTACTGGAGCCCATATACATCTACGACGTAAATGTGCCACCTACCTTGAGATATCAGTTCTAAGGTCTCAATATAGTTGCGAAGAAGCAGCTGTCCAAATTTTAGAATAGAAGGAATGTTTTTCGAATTCCTGCAAAAGTGGAAACTGGAAACCTCCAATGCGTACGCCACTGTCCCTTGGGTCTCTAATGACCACACACAGCCATTTACCATGTAAGGTGGTGGAATCATGAATTGGTTATTGATAATTTGCTTGCTGATTTCTATTTTTTTTGATTGCCATGGAAAGAGCCATGCTCGGAGTTTCTCTGAAGGATAAAATCCGGAATGAGATTATTCGGCAGAGAACTAAAGTCATCGACATAGCTCAAAGAGTCAGCAAGCTGAAGTGGCAGTGGGCTGGCCATATATGCCGTAGGACTGACGATCGCTGGAGCAGACGGGTTCTCGAGTGGAGACCGCGCAGCGGAAGACGTAACGCAACAAGGTTGCGCGCATTTATTATTACGGGCAATGGCAGTTTGTGTCAGTATGGATAATGTGCCTATATTCAGCACTGCGTGTCCTTTAAGACTTGGCCATGGATACGCACAGTCTAATTATTCCATTCTATTTTATAGGTTCTACGCAACGTGGATTACTTCTTCACGGCTGTATTTACAATTGAGCTCCTATTGAAGCTCATTACATACGGTTTTATACTGCACAAAGATTCTTTCTGTCGTTCTGGATTCAACTTGCTCGATTTGCTGGTTGTGATCGTGTCCTTTATATCGTTGGACAGGTGAGATTTATCTTTTTTTAAATAATAAATAAATAAATATTTACTAACAATCACGCCACGTTAACTGGTCCCGTGATAAGTTCGTAAAGAACTTGTGTTACAAGTACCAGATAACGGATATAAATGTAAGACTTTTATTATACACATACATATATTTAATATACATCCATAACCCTGGAAAAGACATTTATATTTATCATACAAATATCTTCCCTTAGCGGGATTCGAACCCGCGACCCCCTTGTGTAGTGACCATGTCACTTACCACTACACCAGACGGACGTAAATAGAGTTACTCTATGATTATGTTGACGTTAAATTTCGAACGATAGCATTGCAAACGTAAAGATGTAACAGATACAAGTCAAAAATGCAACAAAAACATACTGAAGTCAATAGGCTAAAACTAGGTGGGTCGTGTGCTCATGAACCTATATCATCATCATCATAATCGGTTGCTGTTGGCAGAGCAGTCGTGGTCATGTGGAATTCTTTCTTTATAACAGCAATGACGAATCACCATGCGTTGGACTGATCCGGTGAAAGACCTTACTGAAACTGTTTTTTTATTGCTTAGATGAGTGGACGAACTCACAGCCCACCTGGTGTTAGTGGTTACAGGAGCCCATAGACATCTATAAGGTAAATGCGCCACCCACCTTGAGATATAAGTTCTAAGGTCTCAGTATAGTTACAACGGCTGCCCCACCCTTCAAATCGAAACGCATTACTGCTTCACAGCGGAAATAGGCAGGGTGGTGGACGCGCAGGACTCACAAGAGGTCCTACCACCAGTAAACTTCCTATACATTTTTTCTCGATAGCGATACGAATACTTTTTCAATAGTTATTCGTGCTCGCCCCTCTGAATGGGTCTTAGCGTGGGCCTTGTTAATAAAAGTCTATTTTAATTACAGATCAAACAGCGTCAACTTCATTAAGATTTTGAGGGTCTTCCGCGTTTTAAGGCCGCTTCGTGCCATAAACAGAGCCAAAGGTCTAAAGGTCAGTATCTGAATGAGGCCGAAATTAATTTTGGAAAATTCGTTTACTTCATAATTAAAGTTTTTCGATTATTATAATAAATAATGTAACGTTTATTTCGTGATCTGCATAAGGATGTTCGAATTTACACTAAATTATAATTGGATTTTAAATAATACAGTCGTTAAGAATAAAAAGCTTAAAAAGTTGTAAGATATACTGGAACGTAATGTTTAATGTCCATTACCATTTAGACTAAAAACAGCACAAAAATCTTTCGATCATTAGGTTTAATGTAGAGTAAAATTGTTTTCTTATACGATTTTGTTTTTTCTTTGTAAATTTTAGCACGTAGTTCAATGCGTGATCGTTGCTATAAAGACAATCGGAAACATATTATTGGTGACAAATCTTCTACAATTCATGTTTGCCGTTATGGGAGTGCAAATGTTCAAGGTAGGGATGTAATGAAAAACAAAAAAAAATTATATATAATTATATTTATAAATATACATCATATATTTTTATATTAATTTTTCCACGACACCTTTGGGTTGATATTTTTTCGAAGTAAGTATTATTGAAACGAGAAATTGCAGTGCACTAAAACAAAATCATCTGATTTCGCTTCCATTTTGGCTTCGTTCGCAAGAATCATTTTTTTTTTACACACTAACCGATATTCTTTTTCGCTTGAACTCGTGGGTCCAAAAAATTGTCGTCAGGCATGCCCATGCATCGGTTGGCCCAAAGGTGTTGCGTTTTTGGATTTTTTGGACTCAATTATGTGGCTTTTGTGTTTGTTTTGACCCCCTACCTGAACATTACACTCGGGTTAAGGCACGAGGTATAAAATNGCAAGAATCATTTTTTTTTTACACACTAACCGATATTCTTTTTCGCTTGAACTCGTGGGTCCAAAAAATTGTCGTCAGGCATGCCCATGCATCGGTTGGCCCAAAGGTGTTGCGTTTTTGGATTTTTTGGACTCAATTATGTGGCTTTTGTGTTTGTTTTGACCCCCTACCTGAACATTACACTCGGGTTAAGGCACGAGGTATAAAATTCACGGATTTTTTAGTTTTTTTTTTTTCCGTTTGTATGTTCAAGTCAGTCATGGACGCTGACTCTGTGTTTTGGAAGTGATTGAAGCAGTGAAAGAAATAATGACGTGATTGATACTTCTTTTGACGCTATGAGCATTAGTACTTAACCCATGAATCAGCTCGCTGAGTTTCTCGCCGGATCTTCTCAGCGAGTCGCGATTCCGATCCGGTAGTAGATTCATTCGCGAAGCAACTGCTGTTGAGTTGTTAGGCGCTCGGGCAGCTGTTAGCAAATCCCATCCCTCCTGGCTGAGCCTTTGCTCGCCCTCCTGTCCTGGTGAAACTGGAAAGGCCTCAGGGCCAACAGTAAACTCAGAATCATAAAAAAAGCATTAAGCGGTACTTGAGCGGTAAATCGATGGGGGAAATATAATATACAATTGAATCATATAGTAACCTACTAGTTTTGCCAAATTTATTCTGTATTCTACATTAGAAGCGTCAAAGCAAGTGGATATCATCGATTTAATCAAATTTTATTTATTTTCGTTCACCTAACGCACTGTACGTAGGCTTCGAGTTTGGTTTTTGTTAATTTGCGTTTTTTTTCTTTTTCTTTCTTGTTTTTGTTATCTTTCTCCAAACAACGTGATCGAAATGTTTACGGCCCATCAAAAAACCACGTAACAAAACCTACACGCAAATTTGGTAACGTTGAAATTTGTTTCCGCTTCGCGCAGTACGTTGTCAAGTGTATATACGCTTCAATAAAGTCCATTGGGAACATACTGATTATAAATCACATGCTTCAATTCATGTTCGCCGTTGTCGGCATACAGTTGTTTAAGGTGATCTGTTTGTTTGTTGTTTGTTTTAACTTTGTTGTTTGTTTTAACTTTGTTGTTTGTCTGTTGTTGTTTGTGCTTACTGGACGAGGTCAGGTGATTTTTTTTTTTGACTTTCCTTTCTTATTTCGAATAAGGATTATTGTTTAACGCTGTTTATGTAGTAAGTATTATTTATTATTAGTTGATGCGGATGAATGGTATTAATTGGTCACTGGGACTCAAGATTTGACGTCAGCGATGCTGCTAGATAATGCAATGTTTAAAACAATTTTTTATAGCCGCATTTGGGGAGAGACATATTGTCGCAGCGTACGAACGATAAAATTGAGGCAACCAACAATAATCTTAAATTTATTTCAGCATCTAAGCTGAAATCACGATTCAAATACAAAATTAGGCGCTGTTGTCTGAATCATGCATGAAATTGAAAAGTTTATTAATATTTTCTGAAGAAATTTTAATTGTGTTTTTTTTATGGTGCTTTTATGGTTAGGTATTGCTTGAGTTCACAAAAATAGATATTGTCGGGTGAAAGATTATTTGCTTTAAAGGACATTTCGCTTAATATGCAACAGGTTTTTTTTTATTGCCTAGATATGTGGAGCTCACAGACCACCCGGTGTTAAGTGGCTACTGGAACCCATAGACATCTACAACGTAAATGCGCCACACACCTTGAGATATAAGTTCTAAGGTCTCAGTATAGTCAGTTGTCTTGTAATTAAAGGTCCGTTTTGTTTGGTATTACTACAACAATTCCATTTGTATTTAATCGAACCTCAATTAAGCTTGCACCACTTCAAAGAGCTAATGAAGTTTATTTGTCATGATATTTTTTAAATGGTGCAGACGCGAAATAAGCAAAACTATGAAATATTTCAATGATTCGAAATTTGGCCGTTGCAAATTGTAGGACACAGACTGCGGAAAGGAACGATAAGAAGCGGCAGTTCTGCGGTAAAGGAAGGATGCATGTCGTCGTCGTGGCCTAAACGATAAGACTTCCGGTGCATTCGTGTTGAAGCGATGCACCGGTGTTCGAATCCTGCAGGCAGGTACCAATTTTTCTAATGAAATACGTACTCAACAAATGTTCACGATTGACTTCCACGGTGAAGGAATAACATCGTGTAATAAAAATCAAACCCGCAAAATTATAATTTGCGTGTACTGGTGGTAGGACCTCTTGTGAGTCCGCGCGGGTAGGTACCACCACCCTGCCTATTTCTGCCGTGAAGCAGTAATGCGTTTCGGTTTGAAGGGTGGGGCAGCCGTTATAACTATACTGAGACCTTAGAACTTATATCTCAAGGTGGGTGGCGCATTTACGTTGTAGATGTCTATGNAAAATCAAACCCGCAAAATTATAATTTGCGTGTACTGGTGGTAGGACCTCTTGTGAGTCCGCGCGGGTAGGTACCACCACCCTGCCTATTTCTGCCGTGAAGCAGTAATGCGTTTCGGTTTGAAGGGTGGGGCAGCCGTTATAACTATACTGAGACCTTAGAACTTATATCTCAAGGTGGGTGGCGCATTTACGTTGTAGATGTCTATGCGCTCCAGTAACCACTTAACACCAGGCGGGCTGTGAGCTCGTCCACCTATCAAAGCAATAAAAAAAAATGCACAATACCTTATGTAGTCCGTACTGCAGGCTCGTACCGCCACGCGATGAGAAACACCAACAATTTCACTTATTTTCGTACAAATTCAACAGAGACACGAAACGCGCGCGCGGTTGTTCAACCATAACATTTTTTGCTCGAGTCGATGTCGCCACACGATCTCGCTCGCACGCCTCGGTAGGTAAAGTGCGGGAGAGGGATGGGACAGGATTTGCAAAAACCAAAATTAATGTTGCTATCATCCGAAACCAAAAACTATCGGTTGTAAACCAGCGCAACCAAATGGCTCTGCTGTAAAATTTAATAAATGTCCCTTAAACCAAATATCCTTTCACCCTTCAATAATTATGTGCAAACCAATTAATACGCTGCCCATATCTACGTTATGGGAAAACGCCAGAAAGCACTTTGATAAGTTGATGCTTATCAAATTATTCTGATTTCAGGGTAGATTTTTTAAATGTACAGATATTACGAAGGACAATGAAAATGATTGCCAGTGAGTTGTTTGAATGTTTTATTATTGTATTTAATACGTAATACTTAGGTTTATATCAACCCATAGACATGGGTCGCGTTTCCGATCCGGTGGTAGATTCTGCGAAGCACTGCTCTTGCTAGGTAGGGCCTGTGTTAGCATCGCCTCCTGTTTTGAGCCTCGAGAGCTCGTATAGGCAGACGAGCATACGGCCCACCTGAAGATGAGTGGTTACCGTCGCCCATAGACATCAGCAATGCCAGGGGCAGAGCCAAGCCGCTGTCTACCGCTTAATACTCTCCAAAAGCCTCGTTTGAAGAACAACATGTCATAGTGCTCGGGTAACACCGTGTAGGAGAGCTCATTCCAAAGACGGTTGGTTCTGATTCCTAAAGCCAAAACGACCTAAATTGTCAATAAACAATATATCGTCAACATATTTTGACACCGTATTAGGTTGCAATTCTCCCGAATTTACTAGGGGTCTGGCTTCGATTAGCGGTCTGTGTCTGCGAAGAATATTTGGAGTTCGGGATCTTCGTGTAATGAGGCCATTGAAGAAATCATTTTCGTTTATTTTATTCCAGTGGCACGTATCTCATTTACGAGAACGGCGAGGCCATAACGAACGATCGTTTGTGGCTACGCAACAAATTCAACTTCGACGACGTCCTCAACGGTATGCTGACTCTTTTCACCGTCTCCACGTACGAGGGATGGCCGGCGTGAGTTAGTTTAATTAATTTCATCTCAAACCTTAAGCTGATTGATAAAACAACGCCAACGCTGCTGTCCTTTTTGAGGTCTCATGTTTATATTGCACGGCTGCCCTATCTTTTGAGCAGGAAAGTGTGCTATACGGCACGAATCCAAAGGACGACAGTGGCGGCCGCAAAATTGAAAAAGGCTCTGTTTCTGATTATCTATATCTAATCATACTTTTCAATTTGTAGTTCTTTTTCTCCATACCGGTATAGCCGTTTTTTTATCTCTTCTTTCCACTTTTTTCTGTGTTTTCTTCTTTCTATTTGCTTTACGAGGAAACCACATAGGCTTTTGATCATTTTCCAATCTCATTTCTAATCATTTGACCTATCCGGTTACATTTATATTTATATACCGTATGTATAACATTAGTAACTTTTATCTTTTGTCATATATTAAGACAATTTTTAGACGTTTATTGGGTGCTAAACTAAAAAAAGGATTTTGTGGTCGTAATTAGATGCGAGAGAAGTTTAACGAATGTCTATTGCTTCAAGCCCGAATGCTTAATTGTTTTGCGAAATAGCCAATTCGGTTGTACAGTTATGCCATTCAAATGCCCCTTATAACAAATATAAAGCAAATTATTATTTAAATTTGCTTAGATTGGTCCTTGCCATGAAAACACGTCACACTTTATACTATTTAATTTCTATGATCAATAAGTGTGACTACAGTTTTTTTATTGCTTTCTAAAGATATTCAAAGCTCTGGCAACGGAGGAGATCCAAGAGCTCATAATACTCCTTATTCTAACTATAGGTTAGTTAGCCATCGTGAAATACAGCTTAGAGAACTTAATTGGGCTGCAGCCCAATTTTTGGCAAACAGTGTAATTGTTTACAACACATTCTATGCAGACAACAGTGCGCCGACTAGATTAAATATTTAATTTAACAATAATAAAAAATTAAGAATTAGGAAAAGCCGTGTAGTGATTTGTTGACCAGTTTCCGCAATAGCTTCAGTTTAGTGAGTGATCACTCTTCATTACCCAAGAATTCTTCGCAGACGAAGATGATCGTGAAAAACGATGTCACTTGTCATTACATAGCGTTATGAAACCCAAATTTCGTTTTTTTCAGTCTACTCTCCACATCAATGGATTCTAATAAAGAGAATCACGGACCTATAGAAAATTCAAGGCCGTTCGTCGCGTTCTTCTATATCAGCTACATCATTGTCATTGCTTTTTTTATGGTAAGGATTTCTGAAATTAAAATGTTACTACGTATATGAATCATACAATCGTATTTCCTTAAATATTCCGCGAATCGCAATCATAACTAAAACTAGATTGTAGTAATGCCGGTCTCACACTTCCCCAGTCCGCGTGTAGCTGAAATAGCCCCTTACTTACCTACCTGCGAACAGGTAGGGAAAGAAAACACTTCAAACAGAAACGCACGACTGCATGACCAACCCGAGTGGCTTAATCTAAGGTCAAAAATCTCATAATTTATAAAAGTTCTCCCACCCTTCAAATCGGGATGCATGTTTTGGAACAGAAATGGGCTGAATGTTAGCATATTAGTACAGATCCAAAATATACCCTACCTTTAATAAATATGGAAAGCAGAATCTAAAGCAAAGATGACATGGTACGTAAGAAGAGGAAATTAGTGCTGCAGATGAATTAACTGATGGTTAAATAGTTTGTGATATATCACTATTGTAATAGCCAGAATGGACCAAGGTTGCGTATCCGCAACTTTTGACAAATGCCCCACGATTATCATTAGAGGATTTTCTGGCCACAAAAGTTACGCCATTATTATCTTAGGCACTGATAATGGGCTCAAATCACGATTTAGCACCGCTTAATCTGTTTCTACCGCCATTTACCCTATGAATAGGATAGCCAAATACCCTGATTTTGACCAGTCAAAGGTGATATTTGATTTTCGGTTCCCAGTTAATATTATTGGCGTTGTGAGATCGGCATTGTCTCAAGTCAATTAAAAAGTCCATACACGAGTTAAGATTAATTCTTTTACAGGTCAATATCTTCGTGGGCTTTGTCATAGTCACGTTCCAGAAAGAAGGAGAGCAAGAGTTCAAGGACTGCGAGCTGGATAAGAACCAGAGGAACTGTATAGAGTTCGCACTAAAAGCCAAACCGATTAGAAGGTAATAATGTTGTTCAACGGCTAACTGGTCCGTATATATCATTAAACTCAAGCATGTTTAATTGAAATTAGGTTTCTTTTTCAACCTTCTTCAAAAAAGGAAGAGGTTCTCAATTCGATGTTATTATGCGAGTTACCACAGTATTTTTTTGTAGGTAAACCGATTTTGTTAATTCTTTTTTGTTATTTGAAAGCTTATGAGATTTTTATCACGGTTTGGTAAACAGTTTTGGAGTTGTGCATAAGGTTTAATTAAGTTGGATTTCGCATTCGCGAAGCAGCTACCCTTGAGCTGTTAGGTATTTTTCGGAGGCGCTCGGGCAGCTGTTAGCAAGACCCACCCCTCCTGGCTGTGCCATTAGGTCGCCCAGTTGTCCTGGGGAAGCCGCAAAGGCCTCCGGGCCACCAGTAATCTATCCTTCATAAAAAACTTACTTTGTTTATATTGACAACATTCTTTTATTTTACAGATACATTCCAAAGCATCGCATCCAGTACAAGACTTGGTGGTTTGTGACCTCGCAGCGTTTTGAAAACGTCATCTTCTTCTTCATCGTGCTAAACACCATCGCGCTGATGATGAAGTTCCATGGCTCCAAAACGGAATATAAAAAGGTATTTGGGGTTGTCGTTATATATGTATCCTTGCGGAACCACAAGACGTTATACCATCGGTAATTACGCAAACTACATTGTTTTTAGGGTTTTGATTTTAATTGGACGGTATTATTCCTCGAGTGTGGAAGTCATTCGTGGTTTTTATTGCCCTAGTAGACAGACGTGCATAGGGCCCGCCTGATGGTTAGTGGTTACCGTCGCCCATGGACTTCAGCAATGCCAGGGGCAGAGCCAAGCCGCTACCTACCGCTTAATACTCTCCGCAAGCCTCGTTTGAAGACGGACATGTCATAGTGCTCGGGAAACACCGTGGAGGGGAGCTCATTCTAAAGCCGGATGGTATGTGGCAAAAAAGATCCCTGGAAACGAGCTGTAGATGACTGTAGTGGCTTCGAGTAGTATGGATGGCTTCTACTCCGGTGGCGGGTGGTGCGATGGTAAAATCGAGATTATTGTATCATCTCTAACAATTCCTCAGAGCACTTCCCATGGAACATTTTATACTGGTGGTAGGACCTCTTGTCAGTCCACACGGGTAGGTACCACCGCCCCGCCTATTTCTGCCGTGAAGCATGATGCGTTTCAGTTTGAAGGGTGGGGCAGCCGTTGTAACTATACTGAGACCTTAGAACTTATATCTCAAGGTATGTGGCGCATTTACGTTATAGATGTCTATGGGTTCCAGTAACTACTTAACACCAGGTGGGCTGTGAGCTCGTCCACACATCTAGGCAATAAAAAAATATAAAAAAAACATGAAAAAACTGATGCCTACTTGCGCCATATTTAATGTTGGTACCGTTAAATGGCTTGATACGAGTATCTTGTAGACCCTGATGCCTTTGGGGAATAACTGTTTTATGATACGACTTTGAACTCATGTTTAATTATGGGAAACGGCCTTTATGCTGTGATGCCTATTGATTCAGATAATCTCTTTTAGGTTAGGTTAGACCGTAAGCTCTTTGACCAATCTACGCTTATGAAAAACCATCCTGATATTTCAAGATTCTAGCCTAGCTTTATAAATTCTAATTTAATTTCCAGGGACTTGACGTTCTTAATATGGGATTAACCACTGTCTTTACTTTGGAGTTCATCCTGAAATTGGCCGCATTTAGGTTTAAGGTTTGAACCATTGTAAACTGTTTTTACTCTTACAATTCCTTTTTAGTGTATGTTTTCAAACTGTTTTTAGTCTAGCATTGTGGAGGAGGTCAGTACATGTCTTCAAACTAGGTTTGAAAGGAATACTTAGCCGACGCAAGGTTCTTCTTTATTACTCTAGATGAACGGGTTGAAGTGTCTGCCCAGCAGTTGAAGAATCCATAGACGTAAGATTGTGGAGAAGCTACCACCCACATCTAGACATAAGACGCAGATAAAATTATCTTGTATAATAGCGGCTTACAGGTTAGGTAGTAGTACTTGTGCGGACTCACAATGCACTCTTTCAATGTTTACTATGTGAGATACGTAAATTTTTCAACTTCAAAAGTAATAGACAGTACGTCGTGGGTGGTATGCTCTACCTCCTCAGTCCATCTAGTGCTATATTATGTTTTAATTAGACACTTACAAACTAAAATTCTTGATTGCTTCGTCTTGAAATTGGGAAAGGTAACGTAAAAAAAATAGAAAATATTTGAGAAAAAACAAAAAACAAAGCCCGTTGAGTTTGTTTCGCCGGTTCTTCTCAGGACTGTGGCTTTTTTTGGAACCGGTGGTAGAGTTAACGTTGTTATTTATATTTTGACATTCAACAAGTGTGTTATACTGACACCTAAGTTGAAATAAATGATTTTGAATTTGAATTTGAATTAGTTGGTAGATTCATAGTATTTCGTAGAGTCCAAAAGTTTATGGGATACTTTGCAACGATTCCTAAACATCTTTAAAACCAGTTAAACCGTTTAATTTTGGTGTTTTTACTGTCACTACATTATTTCCGATGCTTCGAATACTTGTCATCTTGGATAAAAAACGCGAAATCAGACCGTAAAAAACGGTTTTAATAATGCTTCTTATTGTTTTTAGAACTACTTCGGCGATGCTTGGAATACGACGGATTTCATTCTAGTCGTGGGGAGTATCATTGACATACTGGTGACGCAGGTCAACGAAAAAAAGGAGGTAATGTGTACAACTTGTGTATACAAGGGTCCAAGTGACTTTCGACCATGACCACTGACGCCCAAGACCTATATTCTTTAGACTTAGACTAGGATAACATTTTTTGTTTCTGAAACTGAAGCAAAGCTGTGTGTTTAAAAATTAATATTAATATCACTAATAAATTTAATATCTACATTACAAATCGATTAAGAAAATCAGGCGAAAGTTGTACTTAGATATTATTTCTTTGCCTATTTATGTAGGTATATATGTTTTTTTTCATCGCAATTTCAACCTCTGGACATATATTTAAAGGGACTATTGTTTGGATTCAAAAAATAGACCTGAAGTTTATTTAGCTGGCTTAAGGCTTACAGCTCTCCTGGAATTAATTGGTCACTGTAAATATTAAAATGGAAATACCATCGTCCACCTTGAACTATCTATTATATTTTGTCGTGGAGAATCCACGGATTACTTACCTACAAGCCCCCTAGCAGATTCTATGTGAGCGGTATGTGCTTGGAATCCAGGAATATGCTGGATATTATCTCAACTGTACTCCTAAGGTTTCTAATATCTATGAGCATCGATAAATAGCCACCATTATGTGGGCTATATGCTCGTATACCTACCACGCTAACAGAAGTATCCTTATCCAAACCAAATTTTGATCCTAAGTATTAAGTCATGTATCAATTCTAATTTTGTCCTTATCCAAACTAAATTTTGATCCTATATAATAATAATAATAATAATAATAAAGATCATTTATTGCCTTTCACATCATAAAATGAAATACAAAAAAAAGAAAAGCAAAAAAAAGAGAAAAAGGCAAAAGGAGGTGGCTCAGCTATTGCTGTTCAAGGTTGATAAATTGAACAGCGCTGATTTTCAGTCACCCCCGTTTCCCTTTTGGTTCTTTGCGGGAATGAAGACTCCGTACGTGTGTACATACTCAGAATATGATATAAATTAGTAAAATTAGTAAATTATAAAAATTTAAGAAAAAACAAAATAAAAAACAAATGAAATGGTGAACCCGAAAACAAAACCAAAAATTTAAGAAAAAAACAAAACAAAAATCAAATTAAATGGTGAACCCGAATACAAAACATAATAAGCACACAGTAATAACAACCTGTGGGCAGCTTAAAAAAAATATAAAAATAAATAAAAATTTAATAAAAGGAAGTTTTCACAAGCTAGGATTAAATTAGTTACTATAAATACTATAAATTAGATTAGTTTTTGTGAGTCCAAAAGAAATGATTTTAAACGATTAATAAAGCCATGCTTTGTTACAATGTGACGAATAGGTGGAGGGAGATCATTCCAGCAATGCGTAGCTGCGTATTTAAACGCTCCCCGAAAAGCAGCTGTTCTGTATTTGGGCGTCAACAATGGCTTAACAGTAGCTCGTGAGCCATACCTGTACTGAGTACTTCTCCAATCCAACTTCTCATACAAGTACCTAGGTTCATGTGTCGAAATCACTCCAAATAGTAAGACTGCTAAGTGCAACCTTCTTCTAGCTGCCATTTTCAATATATTGTGATCATTTAAATAGGGCGTTATGTGTCCTCTCACGGGAATGTCAAAGCAATACCTGGCACAGGCATTTTGAATGCGTTGTATTAATTTTTCAGTTCTCGAGAGTAAACAGGGACCATAAACAGTATCACAGTAATTTAATTTCGACAAAACTAGACTATCGATAAGCAACTTCCTAATGGGTACACTGACGTACTGTCTAAACGAGTACAGAATCTTCAGTCTGTAAAAACAAGCTCTTAAGTTCTTTGTAATATGGGCCTCGAATCGCAATTCGGGATCAATTGTCAAACCCAAACTGCATGCTAACTCCACCCGATCAATTTCCTTACCAGAAACAGTCACCTTAGGATCGAGTGATAAAATCTTTGCTATCTGAGATTTACTGCCTAGTATCATGTATTTAGACTTAGAGGGGTTCAGTACTAAGGAATTCTGTTCAGACCAAGAGACAATCCTCTGCAGATCCTCATTGATAAAACTGACAGCAGAAGGGGTATCTCCAACATCAAAAGAATGGTATAATTGTACATCGTCAGCATAAACATGATATTTACAATTCTTGAAACACTGAATGATATCTGCACTGTACAAAATAAACAACAATGGTCCCAGGACAGAACCTTGGGGAACGCCTCTAGTAATCGGCTTAGAAGTAGAGGTTAGTTTAGTTCCATCTTCTTTCCGTATTTGTACAAATTGCGTTCTACTCGACATATAACTGCTAAACCATTCCACAGCATTATCAGAGAACCCGTAGTGAGTTAATTTTGCTAAGAGTAAGGCAGTGTTAATTGTATCAAAAGCCCGTGAGAAATCCAGCAGCGTCAGTATCGTACCCTGGCTCCTGTCCCGAGCCTCGAGAATATTACCCACAATGTCAGTAAGAGCAGCGGCCGTTCCTCGGCTTTTTCTGAAACCCGATTGAAACTCTGGAAGAATGTTATTTGATTCGATATATGCCGCTACCTGTGAGTAAACTACCTTCTCCAAGATCTTGGACAGAAAAGGCAACACACTAATAGGCCTAAGATCTTTAAAAGCTTGAGGGTGCGTGACTTTCGGAATAGGGCTAACCACAGAACATCGCCACTGAGCAGGAAATGTATTTGTATCAATGGACTTATTGATAATGCTAGTAATCGCCTCCAATGTTGAAGGCAGTGAGAGCGATATCATCTCACCGCTTATCCCGTCAGTGCCTTGAGCGTTGGATTTAATGCTGTTAATAATCTTAAGAACCGTATCCTGGTTGACAGTTTTAAGCGTAAACTTTGGAGATGTGTTAGAATACTCAAAGAATGAGTATCCTGAAACGTCAGAACTACAGACCCCGGGTACATCCAGAAAAGCTTCATTGATAGCATTAGCGTCATTAAGGTGTTCAGGCAATGCTTTCTCCTGATGTGACGGAATCACATCAGATTTCAGATTTTTCCATAACTTTTTAGGGTTTCCGAAGTTGCTATTAATATAATTGTTGTAGTAGGTCTTTTTTTCCGATGCTAAGACGCTAGCTGCCTGCTTCTTAAGGTCTAAATAATACTGCTTATGACTATGAACCTGAGTTACATGTGATCTATAGCGTGCAGCATCTCGCAATTTAAACAATAATCGGACATTATCAGTAATCCAAGGAGTGGAACGTGTTTTGAATTTCAGGGTTTTGAGCGGAGCATGGAGATCGTACAGGTACAGAATAAACATAGAAAAGGTGTAAACCATCGTGTCAACGTCATCCAGGAGGGTGATGTTCGACCAGGGTATTATATTTAGATCCTGAGTAAAGAACTCCTCTAAGATATTTTTAAATTGACGGGAAGTTATCATTCTAGACATTGGTCTTTCCTTTCGGATCAAAGTCTCACATGTGACAAAAGCATGGTGGCCAAGCTCGGGAATATAATCAACCCCGACATCATTAACGCCAATGTCAGTACAAATAACATCCAACAAAGTACTACTACCACTCATAAAGTGTGTTGCAGTCCTTACTATTTGCGAGAGACTGAAGTGGCTTAGAAATTCATTTATTTTTTTTGTTCTAGAACAATTACAGTCCAATAGGTTTACATTAAAATCTCCGAGAAGCACTATATTGTCATAAGGAGCCATAGCACCAATACTTTCGGTCAATCCCTCTAGGAAATTTTCCAGATCAGACCAAGGGGGGCGATATGCAGTGCCTATTAATAGCTTTTTCCCGCAAAAATTCACTGTTATCCACAACTGTTCAACATCCAAATGTCCGGGGTGCTTACACACTCGAGCACTTATATCAGCTCTGAGATAAAAGGCCACCCCGCCACCACGACCACCCCTTATACTAACTGGTCGAGGAATATGCTTGAGCCTGTAGCCTGGCACACAAGGTGCACGGCCCTCCTCCCCAAACCTAAGCCAAGTCTCGTTTATAGCCATAACGTCAACAGAATGGCGAGCCATGGCCAAAAGAAATTCGTCCCGATTTGTAGACAAAGAGCCTGCATTCAATAGACCAAACACTACTTTCCGGTTACGTACCATTTATAAAAGTAAGGCAATCAGAACGAGACATGCACAATGTGCGCAGAATGTGTGGGTGTATCTGGAAAAAATCCTTTAATTTATCAGTTTTAATGCTATTACTGTTTAAAAAGTTTTCATTCAAAACGCTTAGCAAGACCAAACTATCAAAATCTGATAAAGAAGAAATGGTATCAGTATTCAAATTCAATCCAGACACCCACCCAGACCAGAGAACACCACAATAACTCCGCACAGTAGAAGTATAATCATTAACGTATATAAACTCAAAAGATAAGCCACAAATCATTGCGTTGTAATGATTTGAAAAACAATTAAAATATTGATTAATAATGATAATAATAAGTAATAGCAAATACAACCCATAACAATAAACAAATCGGAACATTGACATGTTTATAAATAGTAGAAAAAATGCAAAGCACATAGTATCAGTTTCTGAAATAAAGTTACACTTAAACATAGGAAAAATATTGTACATAATAATTTTTATCAAACTGTATCCGGGCCAAAATGCTTCTCCACGTCGGCCTGAACTCTGATTCTGAGCGCAGGAGTACCATCACCACGACGAATATAAATTCGTCCGTCCTTGGTCCAGACATACTTCCAACCTTTATCCTTTCCCTTTTGACGGGTAGTACCAAACAGCTTGCGGTTATATGCGGACAAACGTTCATTTAAATATACAGTACGGACGGGGCCAGGTACATCTAAATCAGTAGTGGAGAGGTTACGGCGCACGCGGGCTCCCTTCAATAGTGCATCGCGAACCGAGCGACGGGCCAGTCGTACTGATAGTATACGAGGACGATTGTCGTTGCCCTCAATGAAATTGCGTCTTACTGCACCAATCCGCTCCGCGTGAACTATGTCGCGCATGTCAAGTTTCACTCCCAGTTTTACCGCCACAACCTGGACTAAATGACAAGTGCTTTCTTCACGAACTTCCGGCAAACCAATGATGTCAATATCATTCCTGAGCAAGTCCTGATCGCGTTCACGCAGCTGAATGCGAAGTTCAGCCACCGTGGAATCCAAGTCAGAACCTGCTGCTGTTGAGACGATCTCTGCTAGACGAGCCTCAAGACCAAGCACTCGGGCTTCCACCGCGTCGATGCGTCCATGACAAGACTTGAGGAGCTCCTTAAACTCAGCGATATCATTTCGGCACTCTCTCAAGTCAGTTCTTAGGCCCACCAGCTCATCCTTAAAAGATCGGATTTCTAAACCAAGGTCGACACGAGACTCCAGCGACCGATTCATCGTATCTGCATCAACATCTCCCTCGCTCGAAGTGTGATGCACCCCGACAGCTGTCAACCCTCGTACAGGAGTTGCCGTATTATCCCCACGAGGTACTTTCGCTGAGCAACTAGGGCAGATCCAGCCCCGAGGCGCAGCGCCCGTAGATGGGATTGACACGCATCCTTTATGGAAGATGTCACTGCATTTACTACAACGCGCACAGTCCGCGGTTGACAAGAATTTTCCACATGCTCCACACTTTGCCATTGTCTTGTGGTTTACAGATGGACAGCAGGGATAAAATTGTATTGTAATTAATAACTTGTGTGATTTAATATTTTGAACTGAATATATAAGAAATATAAGTATGCTTTTGTTTTTTTCTTGGTGTGGGTACCAAAACTTTGTAGTATTGAAACTAAACAGAACTTTAGGTTCGTATGTAAGTTTCACGATGAATATCCTTGTTGTAAACAGTCACAAACACTATATTAATAACGTTTCACACTATTAACGCAACTTAGCCACAATAAACACCAGTTTTACCATTTATTTAACAAAAGAATTACAGAGCTAATCAGTACACTTAACGTAACGTACGTATATCATGTATCAATTCTAATTTTGTTCCTATTTTGTTTCAGCTCGGAAGTTTCGATGCAAAAACTGAGAAAGTAAGTAACAATTAGAATATTTTCAAATAGGATACGTTAGGTAAAAGCTTCATCCAACTTTTTGGCTATATAAATTCTGAAAATGTTGAGATTAAAGTTTCGGTCGAAATTATCCAACACTTGTTTTGTTCGAGACAGCTTAAGTTCAAATCTTGTCAATTTGTTATTGGCAACGAAGACAACCATTTGAATCATGACGATATTGACGTTGATACAACCAAAAGATTTTATCACAAATCATGAAAACTAAATGATTTTTAGATAATCACTGATCATAAGGAATTGTTCGTCAAAATCCTTTAATTGTTTTGCAATGATTAGACATTTTTTACAAATCAGTAAAGGGTTTGGTAATATTTAGTATAATACTGTGTTTATTAGGTTTTTTGACTTTTTGGGATATATTGGGCATAGATTTTACTCTCAACTAATTAAGATCTGTGTCTGTACGATCGGAACGTATCAGTGTTACCTAATTTACCAAATTTAACGGCCGTCTGGTGTAGTGGTAAGTGACATGGTCACTGCACAAGGGGGTCGCGGGTTCGAATCCCGCCAAGGGAAGATATTTGTATGATAAATATAAATGTCTTTTCCAGGATTATGGATGTATATTAAATATATGTATGTGTATAATAAAAATATTACATTTATTTCCGTTATCTTGTACCTGTAACACAAGTTCTTTACGAACTTACCACGGGACCAGTTAACGTGGCGTGATTGTTAGTAAATATTATTAATATGTACAGTCGACGCGTAACTCGAAAATATGCTTGTACTTGTGACTTGTTCAATTCGAAGTATGCGTTTTATCAGCATACCGAAATATTTATCAAACCTTTTTAAGTGTACCTTATCTTGTCATAGAGGCATATGCTTGGATTCAAATCTTTAGACGGGTGCGGTAATTTCTAAGAAAATACGTACTTTACCCGATTTCACTAACGGCTTACATTATGAAGCAAAAATACTGTGCAGTAAAAAAGTATTGATTAAAAAAATACTTGTATGTTTTCCAGGGTCCCCTGTCAAAATACATCACGTTCTTTCGTCTCTTCCGGGCCATGAGGTTGATAAAACTCTTATCCAGAGGAGAGAGGATCAGAACTCTCCTGTGGACCTTCATCAAGTCATTCCAGGCTCTACCTTATGTCGCTTTATTGATTGTACTGCTATTCTTCATTTACGCTGTGGTTGGAATGCAGGTAATATGGATATGTGTATAAAATAACAGACTGGAAGTAGGGCGTATTGTGGGTGCGAACGAATTATTTTGCTTTACCTGTTTCTGTCAAGAATTATTAACACTAATCATATCAACACTTAATAGTACCTATTGCTATCATAGCGGGTAGATAACGGTATATGACAAGTATTACTCAAAATAAACAACAAAACGAAAAAAAGTATAATAGCTTTAGATAAATTAGTAACAAAAAGTTATGCAGTCAAATTTTTTTTTTTTTATTGCCTTTGTAGGCAGACGGGCATACGGCCCACCTGATGGTGAGTGGTTACCGTCGCCCATGGACTTCAGCAATTCAGAGCCAAGCCGCTGCCTACCGCTTAATACTCTCCACAAGCCTCGTTTGAAGAAGGAAATGTCATAGCGCTCGGGAAACACCGAGGAGGAGAGCTCATTCCATAGCCGGATGGTACGTGGCAAAAAAGATCTCTGGAAACGCACTGTGGATGACTGCAGTGGCTCCAGGTAGTATGGATGAACTCTACTCCGGTGGCGAAAAGCAATAAGATAATAAGTGCATTTTCAACATGACCTGTTATGGTATGTCTAGTGTTAATTGTCTTAATTAGAAATGCCATACAATTAACACTAAACACTAAAATTTTGTATGCTGGTTTGAAATTTTCGTAATTTTTCTGAATTTTATATCAGTTTGAAAAAGAGCTAAGTCTTAAATTTCTTGCTTATTCTATTTATTTATGAATATGCAATCTGAATACGTAATAATGCCGTTAAAGGAGCCCGTTGAGTATAAGAAGGATCTACGCTCATTTTAATTTTTATGATTTTAACCAAACAATTTTGTTCACAGCTTTTCGGAAGAATTTACTTTGACGACGCAGTCATAACTGACCATAATAATTTCCAGACATTTCCGAACGCTCTCATGGTGCTCTTTCGATCTGCTACAGGTAAATTACGAGCACCCTAGCTTATCTTTAAATAATATTCGTAGGTACAGATCGCAAAAAAATTATTGCTTGTGGGAATATTAATTCAAACGCGAAAATAATGAGTTTGTATGGAGAAGTAATCATACGTTGAGGTTTTAAGGATAAAGCTGTTCTACTTAGACACTTGAGACTTTGATCTCATGTTCGAAGACAGGGTTGTGTCAATTTCGTGAGCTTGAATCATCAGGTCGTCATGACTTGTTTCGGGGTCACGAAGATTTACCGGTGGTAGGACCTCTTGTGAGTCCGCACGGGTAGATACCACCACCCTGCCTATTTCTGCCGTGAAGCAGTAATGCGTTTCGGTTTGAAGGGTGGAGCAGCCGCTGTAACTATATTGAGACCTTAGGATTTACATCTCAAGGTGGGTGGCGCGTTTACGTTGTAGATGTTTATGGGCTCCAAATCACTTAACACCAAATGAGCTGTGAGCTCGTCTAATCATCTAAGCAATAAAAAAAAAAATCTCAATGCCGACACAGAACCCTAAATGAGTAGTCAGTGCTCAAGTTAACTCGGTCAGCGCGTTCAGACCCACAGCCAATAAGTTAATTCATACTTGCCAGGTGAAGCATGGCAGGAGATCATGATGGCATTATCGCCCAATGAATATGAGCGTCCGGGCAATCCGCCTCATTGCATCAAAATCGACACAGACGGCCGCTACGTTGAAGATACAACAGAATGCGGTAGTTGGCTAGCGTTCCCCTACTTCATATCCTTCTCTTTGCTCTGTACATTCTTGGTGAGTCTTTGAGTAGGTACACCGAATTTCATAAGAGCTGTTGTGAATGATTAATTGATTGTGATCGTCGTTGGGTTACCATTTTATTTATCGAATTGATATCAAAAAGCCAATTGAATTTGTTTCGTCTCAAAATTCTAGTTTCATTTGTTTAAATGGAAGTCCACAGACATCAGGACGTGAATACCATGTGAATATCAGATATTAAACTATAATTAGACTCAAGGGCCTAGCGTATAGCTCCATACAGGAACGCATTATGGTTCCAGGGTAGAAATAGATAAGATAGAATAACCTATAAGTGAGGACTTGGAATACGCCCGTTTTTTCAATATACCTTGCTCGCCAATAAATTGGACACTTTAGAATTTTTTATGTTTTATTTATCGCATACAATAAGAATACATGCGTTAATTTTCATTACGGGTGTACAGTATTCAATTATAATTGATGAATTGTTACTGTTAATAGTGCGATGGATGGGCGAGTCAAACATCTTATTCTAGTTTTTAGTTTGGTGCAAAAATTTGGAAAGTTTTGAATATTTTAACACGCTTCAATTAGCTTGGTGTATAAAGGAATCTTTAAATGTCATCTTTAGTGACATCAAAATGTTCCATTAACTTGAGTACTCGCACCGAGAACTGATGATAATATTATTATGTACAATAACTTTATAGCTTCGCTCTATTATCCTGTAGGTATCAACGGAATGACAAAAAAGAAGATGAAATTAATTGTTAATTCGGTTTGTTAAGTTATTTAGATTATAAACTACACATAATGTTATTTTTGTAGATCATTAACTTATTTGTGGCCGTCATCATGGACAACTTTGATTATTTGACGAGAGATTGGTCCATTCTTGGCCCCCATCATCTGGATGAGTTTGTTCGGTAAGATTTATGTGGAGCACATTTTTTTAGATGTGATCGAGGGAGGTTCTTTTTATGGTAGGGTGCGGTTCTAGCCTGTGCTTTTGATACTCTGCTATTGCTGATGTGCAATAGTGCGAAGGGAACTTTTGTTGAATGGTGCTCAGTGAGGCAGAAATATCTCTTTTGCTTCCTTCTTTTATTGCTAAAATGGGTGGTAATAATAACACAGGAAATCCTTATTTGGGGCCAGATGAGCGTGCGTGATTTTTTCTTAATTATTTATTTAGTAAAATAATAATAATAATAAGGGTTGCCAGAATTAACTATTAAGATCTAAAGTGTTGTTATTTTAGGTTGTGGAGTGAATACGACCCCGACGCTAAAGGCAGAATCAAGCATTTAGACGTGGTGACGTTGCTGAGGAAAATAAGCCCGCCTTTAGGTAAAGCACCCTCGGAGCTTTTAGTGGTAGAGCATAATTTGAGACCGAACGGATAGGCCTCATTAGCCTGCCGCGTATCCAACGAGCATCTCGGTTGGTAGCCGTAGTAACACTGGTGGTAACACATCCGGTGCATTCGTGTTGAGCGATGCACCGGTGTTCGAATCCCAGGCGGGTACCAATTTTTCTAATGAAATACGTACTCAACAAATGTTCACGATTGACTTCCACGGTGAAGGAATAAATAACGTCGTGTAATAAAAATCAAACCCGCATAATTATAATTTGCGTAATTACTGATGGTAGGATCTCTTTTGAGTCCGCACGGGTAGGTAGGTAGGTAGTGCGTTTTGGTTCGAAGGGTGGGGCAGCCTTTGTGCCTACTGTAAAAACTGAGGTCTTAGAACTCATATGTTAAGGTGGGTGGCAGCATTTACGTTGTAGATGTCTATGGGCTCCAGTAGCCACTTGACGTCAGGTGGGTCATGAGCTCGTTCACTCATATAAGCAATAAAAAATAAAAATAAAACTTCAAGACCCCCGATTGACTAAAAAATTTGCATTGAAAACCGATGATTATGTATGTGCTAATATCTTTTTGATCAAGTTAAAAAAATAGGGTGTTTATATACCTATATTTTTTGTCAATTCGGTTTGGTTACTTCACAGTTTTTTTTTTTTGGGTTGTTTTAGGTTTCGGAAAGTTGTGCCCTCACAGGACTGCGTGCAAGCGTCTGGTGTCGATGAACATGCCTCTCAATTCCGACGGGACGGTCAATTTCAACGCGACCCTCTTTGCTGTTGTCAGAACTCAACTCCAAATAAAGACTACAGGTGATCATTATGTCACTATTGTGCGATGAAGTAAAAATAATATTTCTTATCGGTCAAAAGAGTTATTATTACAAAGTGTGAATCGTGGTATTAAAGAAATAAAAATTGCTACACAATTATTTAAATACTCTGAGGAATTGTTTGCTATGATCTCCTCGTCTCCTTTTTATCATCATGCCTCCCACAAATGGGCAGATGCTGTCTGAAACTGCAGTGCAAGTCCAAAGTGCGGTTTCACGTACCATCCGGTATTGGGATGCACTCCCATCCAAGATATTTAACGAGCGCTATGAAATGTCCTTCTTCAAACGCGGTATGCCGTAAGCTCTTAGCAGTGAGCGGCGATTTGGCTGTATTCGCATTTGCACTACTATTTGGGAATGCAGCAGTGAACCGTATTATAATCGCATTACGAAAAATTTTCCTTCTACCTTATTAATTTTACTAATCCCATAGGTGTAATTGACGAATGCAATACCCAACTCCGCGCGATCATCAAAAGAGTTTGGAAGAGAACTTCTCCCAAGCTCCTGGACCAAGTGGTCCCGCCTCCCGGAGACCCGAACGAGATCACGGTGGGAAAATTCTACGCGACTTTCCTAATTCAAGATTACTTCCGGAGGTATGTGTGTGATCATTGCTATTATAAGTGCGTCATCAAAGTAAATCTTCTAGCAACTTCAATTTAGAATCATTTATCTATACTAATATTATAAAGAGGAAAGATTTGTTTGTTTGTTTGTATTGAATAGGCTCCGAAACTACTGAACCGATTTAAAAAATTCTTCCACTGTTGGAAAGCTACGCTATCCCCGGGTGACATAGGCTATATTTACTATATTTTCAAAAAAAATTGGGATCCTTACTGAAAGTCCAATAATGTAACCCAATGTGTAAAAAAATTATCTAAAATTCTTTACATCGCGTGCGCTACTTCCCAAGCGAAGCCGGGGCGGGCCGCTAGTTTGTTAATACGTTTCTCTATTTATGAAACTTAAGTTGTCTGGTTACATTGGGGAGGAATTGAATAGAGGCGTTTTTTATTGGGAGCAATTTATGGTTCCCATAAATTCGTTTCAATTCAAATATTGACAAGTAATTAAGATTATTTTGACACTGTTTATTTTCTTTGTTTTGGGCTTTGAATTCGCAAGATGCCTAAAGATGATGTTCACTCGTAATAATAAATGAATTAAATTTCCCAAACGTTTCGGTCTAACTGTGTAAATAAATTGGTATTAATTCGTTTATTTCTATTTTATAGGAACCATGCGTAAGTCGATGTCCAAATTCTAAGCAACTCCGAAGAAGTTTTTTATTTTATTTTTTAAATTCCGCTGTATTTTTGCTTTTGTATTTGGCAACGATATAGTTCTCGGTTGAGCCAAAAGTTGCTTGAGAAATTTTTGTTACATTTTTATTTATTTTTGTTACGATTCTGAATTGTTACACGAATCACACATTCCACGTATTTTACTATTCTTGATGAATACCATGATCTGGTAAATTTGTTGTAAATTTTCAAACGTATCCGATTTAAATACTGCTTGGTGGACGGTGTGATTCATTTTTGTTACATTTTCAGCTCCCACATAATTAGGGTTGTTAAGCCCTAAGCTCAAAAGTTCGTTATTTTGATTCAGCATGTTTACAAAGTTTTTTATTCCAAATTTTTCACGGTTCGTCTCAAAAGCATGTGTCCTCCGTGTCCCTCCCATCTTTCATCTTAACGTAATACAATCACTTGCTTGGAATTGTGCACAATACGATTTTGTTTTTTATTATTATTATTTCATTTCCATTTTTGCGTGCATTACTATTGTTGGAATTACATTTTGTGTTCGTAATTATTATGTTGGTGCATGATTTAAAATTTCATTGGCTTGTTTTTAACTATGTTTGACGTTTCGGGCAAATGGTTGGATATTAGCACAGAGAAGACATGTTTTAGGACGATTTAAGTTATATATTTTTTTCTAACATCAGCCACGGTTTCAATTTGTTTTCGGCTTTATTTTGATCACTGGCTTGTTTTTGAAAATTTCCAGATTAGGTAAACCATTTGAATTTTTATCGTGATAAGAATTAAAATTTGTTGTTGGTGTGAATAGGAGATTTTGTCTTTATCAATACATTTGAATCATCACTGTGATCATTTATTAAAACAAATCACTCAAACGTAACTCTCAATAAGTTATTTGGAGAAATTTAAAAGACCGCGTATTTATTTAATCGCGAAATTTTAACTCCATGGTCCTTAAAAATAGCACTGCACTATCCAAATTTTTAACTAATCCAACTAAGATACCTTTCAAAATTATCAAGTAATCCAGTATTTTAGGCTCATTGACGAACAAATCTGACAGGTTCCGAAAACGAAAGGAGCAGGCTGCAGCCACCAACGTCCAGAAAACCTTCCAGGCCGGTATGAGGACTCTACACGAAGCCGGTCCAGAGCTGAAGAGAGCTATCTCCGGTAACCTAGATGAGATCGTCGAAATTGTGGAGCCTATGCACAGGGTAACTTATATGTATATTAATACGTGAAGCAAAAACTTTGTATCCCTTTTTACGAAAATTGCGCGGACGGAGGAGTATGAAATTTTCCACACTTATAGGGAATATAGAGAAGAAGTGCGCAATGCAAATATTTTTTAAAATAATGCTTAAAAGATACATTAAATCAATAAAGAAAACATTACACGCACTACCATGTATTTGACACACATACGCATGCATACTATATAATTATTGTCAAACTTTTGTTCTTGACGTCTGTGGTCAAATTGAGAATAGATTAAATAATATTTTTTGTCTTTATTAATATTTTTCTATAGTGTAGTCTTGGCGTTGAAAATACATTCATAATAGTGTACAAACTTACAATTCCAAATTAATTATAGTCAAATTTCGACTACTGCTGGACCTCTAGTATATACAAATTTACAACACCTTCTTCTTGCCTTTAAGCCACGATGTGGGAAATATACAGGCGCATACTCAATTCTTCCCACGCATGTCCTTCTTCATAAGTCTTTTAGGAATGCCCCAACAAATTTACAACTCTCTTTATTTCTCAAGTTCTCTTGAGCAGAGAATAATAATTATAGTTCCGCTGAGTTTCTCGCCAAATCTTCTCAGCGGATCGCGATTCCGATCCGGTAGTAGATTCATTCGTAAAGCAGCTGCTCTTGAGTTGCTAGGTCTCCTTCGGAGGCGCTCGGGTAGATTGTAGTACCCCTCCTGGCTGAGTCTTTGCTCGCTCGAGTAATCCTTCAATCACAAAAAAAACACGTGTGGCACTGGGGGACTGCCGCGATAAAGCGAATGCATAGCATTTTTTATCAACTTATGCAATTATTATAATTAGTCAGTAATAATTTAATATTAAAACAATAATAAAATAAGACCACGCTATATTTATAAACATTAACAAAAGCAAAATATATGGGCAGACTTTTCATGATGCGCATGCAGTGCAACGTCACGCGCGCTTATTCACAAACACTACACAAGCGCAACGTGTGGATATGTTGAACGCGAGCTACATGGTAGGCGGAGTGGGGGTGTTAGGTTTTATTTTCGTTACGGAATTTCTTGATTCGGTCGCCGCGCTCAAAGCCCGCGATAAAAGCTATTCAATAGCTTAAAAGAAGAATAGTAGTAATACAGTATTGTTGTATATTCTAGTAGCTTACTTTCTCACTGAATGCTCAATTACTTTCATACACACAATCTTTTTTTTCGTTTACCTCCAACTTTTGAAGGAGTATTCTTGCAGAACATACTTATACATAGTTTATGTCATAGAGCCTAAAGTATATTATAGGTAATGAAGTTTGACGTTTTCCGCCCTACCTATTCGCTGGTAGCCTAAGAGGCTATTTAAGCTACATCCGGACGGGTAAAGCTTAAATATAGTATATGCTTACAATAAAACCAGTTTCTATTTTAGTATCTCTAATCAAATTTATCCAAATTTCAGCGCAACCACACATTATTCGGTGCTGTCCTAGCAAGTATCAAGAAACACGGTCGCGAGAGCTTGTATAGGAGAGAAAAACCACGTCAAGAAGTAAAAAGCTCTGGTAAATAAAACTTAAAGCTTAGAAGTAAAGTGTCATCTCTTTAATATATGTTCATGTATCATAAAGAATGATAGTGCACAAATGCGCGCAGCTTAAAAGTGTAAAAAGAAAGTTTCAAAATTAATCTAATTTAAATTCAAACTTGATATTATACGATCCTAAAGTTTGAAATAAATCATTTTATAATATGAATATTCTGTTTAACATAGACACTATAAGTGATAATGAGTTGTTAATGAATAAACAAGCCAATAGATTACAGGATTTTTTTACGTTACAGCATCTGGCGATGGACCATCACTGGGCGCCATGATGCGGCGGGAGCTTGGCTTGGATGGCAAAATACCTGAGGAAGAAGTGTGAGTTTATAGTCTATTCCAGAAATGTCAGTCGTTTGACAGTGAGCTCCGATGTCATGTGTCAACATAGAATGTTAAGTCAATGTCAAATGTCATCTAGATAGAATGTCAAGATAGTATCATGTGGCATTAGAACATTAAGTGTATAATCTATGATTAGAACCACTGAAGCATGAATTAGAACTAATATTTTTGTTGGCTCCGGAAATAAAATTACCTGGTACACGATAGCTAGTCTGTGTGCTTAAGGCGAGGTGGTTTCCGACACTTGATTTAAAGATTTTTAGATACAACATGTATCTAAATCCTTATCAGTATATACTTTGAGAACGCACCATCAAAATTGCTTTAAATTGGTAACATTATGCGCAAATTGATATTTTGAAAATCTCCTTATTTATGTCGCAAGGTCTTCCAAATAAAATAGTAGTGAATTCATTGAAATGAGAGATAGCTACAAAATGTTACAGGAAAGGTGACGAAGGTAACCACAGCGACGAAGAGATAGCGATGCAGCCTCTCCTTCACGGCAAAGATTCGGAAAGCATTTTCAAAGTTATCGAGTAAGTATAGTATAATAGTTTTAAAGTATAACCTACCAGCTTAATGTATATTTTCCTAGCCAATAGACGTTGTGAAGAAATCATAGCACATTAAAAAAAACAATCTAAGCGCCATCTACCGGCATTTCTAAGAACTATATTATTAAATGTTTCCGTTGTCGGAAACTAGAAGACAGCACTATCAGAAGTATGTTTTAAATTGATAAAGTTAACGAGTGATGGAATTTGCAGAAAAACATCCAACGATTTATTGCAGAGTATGCGAAACAACCGTAAGTTAGGTTTTAGTGTGTTTTGATTGCGCTTAATTAACAAGTACGTGTCGTTCGTTTTATTGTTCAACTAAAAAAATAGACGGTAAGATATTTAATTTGAATAAAATAATATTTGAGTCGTCTATTATCAAAGATGGCAATCTGTGCATTTGGAGAAAAAAATGTTATTGATATGTCAATACAGATTGATTTGAATATAATCGTCTCCTTCAAAGAATACGGTTCAAAACCTGCATTAAATAAAGGTTCATACTTAACCTGTTATTTATCTAAGATGTCGTTCAGAAGAGTTTTGTGACTGCCAATGGAATACAAAGTCAATAATTCGTTTTTCTGATTTACCAATTGTTTAAAAGTCACATTGCCGGCTTTGATAATAGTCGACTCATTTGTGTGATTAGGAGACAATCAGTTACGGAGAACAAATAGATAATTTTTTGTAGCCTAGACTCTCCGTGTGCGCATTTTGAACGATGCGTCTATGACAGAGTTCAATTTCCGCAGTTGCCCATTTTTGTATGGGATTAGACCTAAGACGTGTTCGGGAATGAATTCTGTCATTTCGGAACAATGATTTAATATTAAAATAAAATCCGCAAAATTTGCGTGATGACTGTATAGGTAGTGTGTGAGCTTGCATGTACCGTCCTCGATAATTAAGCCGTCAAGCATGGGTTCCAGTTTTAAGAGTGGTTCTCCCACAGATCAACCCACTGAGTTTCTTGTCGGATCCTCTCAGTGGGTCGCGATTCCGATCCGGTGGTCGATTTTGCGAAGCACTGCTCTGGCTAGGGCCAGTTTTAGCAACTCTCTCAGGTTGAGCCCGTGAGCTTACCTACCAGCTCTAGCGTGGTTTATGCCTTTAGGCTAGCAATGATAAGGTAGGAAGAAAAAAATGTGAGCCGTCACGGGACGCCTGGCAGATGTGAAACATCGACATTATTTTGTAAAAGTAATATGCAGAAAAGAACAGATTGTGATAGGAACTAAATATGTCATAATGTCACACAGGTTATGTGTACTGTAGTAAACAACACTGTATACACTACGGAGTATACACTATAGGTATCCGAGCTCAGTGTAGCGAGAGAGATGGCTTAACGCCGGATCGAGTGGGAGATAATCGCACAGTCGATTGCGCATGGCGATGCGTCGCCACGGCATGCGTCGCCACGCCAGAAATCGGTTTTACGTGCGGCTATAGATGTTTCACATCAAAAAGAGTCGACCAACGTTGTTCAAGTGAATCTTCAACATCATTGCTCACAATAGACGGCATTGTGAGATTATCGTCTCAAATAGTATCGTCTATATAAATTATAATCAGCATTTAGTGACGAAATCATCCCCTACTTAACTAATTATCGTAAAAAAAGCGTGCGTCCACACTGTTCCTGAGGTATGACTGAGGTACTATTTACCAAAATATAATGTGCATGTGCATGATTAGTGGAATATTTATCGTGAGGTAACAATGTTCTTAAGCTTCCCAAAGCACTGGAGCCCATGGACCGTGGCAAATATTTACATTTGAGTGAGACATTTCAAAACACTCTATTTCTATTGAATTAGAGAGAGAGACATTAAATCGGTACTATGTTTTAAAAAAATCCTTTTACCTTGGTTGTTTTTTTTTAAATGGTGGTGCAAGTCTAGTCTTGCATTTGTAGATTAATTATTTAACGAATCTTTAAAAAAAAACCATCGACATAATTATTTCAGAAATATATTCTAAATATTTGGATAAGTTGTTATGATAATATAGTCTATATTCTTAAATATGAGTTTATCAACTCCCTTTTTTTGATATCGCTAATAAATATTTGAATTTGTCACTGTGATTACGAGAAGTATTACGTTAAATGAAAAAGCAGAATCTGAACACGACACAATAGCTTTTTTGGTGGCTTTTTGGCGGAAACATTGGGTGTGAATTTGTGTGCAATGTTTCATTTTGTTAACTTAGTGTTCTTTCAGATTTAAACGTGTAAAAATGGTCTAATAATTATTAACCGTTTAACTTGTGACAACAAGTATTTAGTGTGGGCAATTGCAATAAAAATCTTCGGCCGTAGCTTCTTGGGTCCTTCCAAATAGTACACTAAATCCTCAGTAAATTTTTACTATTTCGCTGAGAATATTTACTCACAAATCAACTTCACCTCATTCCGATCCATATTTCCAAAAAAAAACAAAACAGGGTTCGGGTTTTTCAGTATGGCCAAAACAGGCGAAACTTTTTTGGTGGGAGAGAGAAGACAATAGAGAGAGAGAATGAAATAAAACTATATAACTGTATTTAACTTTTATCACTGTTTGAAACAGTAGCAGGTGGAATATTACGCTTTGAATTCAACTTAAAATACACAGATTCACTTAAGTTCAGAAGTTCAGTTGTTTGTTGTTGTTTTCAATGTAATCTTATTTAAAATCGTTGTTATGTTTATAGGTCGTGACAAACAACGTGTACAAACCAACCACGTGCCTTACTGTGTAGAGAATCCTGCGGAGAAATTAATAATAAGGGTGATTATTTGATTATGTCTTGACGATTCATTTTATTACGATATTTTGTTATTGTTCATAAAACTCGAGATATCAAGAGATTTTGTATTAAGTATAGACCGACGCTATATTATAAAATGGTCCTTCGAGCTTGGTGACCAAAATATGTATAGTCTGGAAGTATTATAATAAAATGTGCTTGAATAGCTCAATGATTTCAGTTGCTTTATTGTGGTCTCCAGGTGCTGACCGAGCAAGGTCTAGGGAAGTACTGCGACAAAGACTTCATCGAGACCACGCTGAGAGAAATGCGGGAGGCGCTGGACCTAACACCGAACGAGATGGACACGTCTGTATCGGTTGTGTTGTATTGGCCTTGTAGCGGCGTTATGCGTGTTTCTCACGCGATAAGCTCCTAGTTCTAGACTGGGCACGTGCAGCTAAAGTTACTGAAAGACATCACATGTGTCCGACTAAGATTTTTGTTAGACAAATTTCAAATAACCGAGGAAACACCACAGTATTCGTTTTAATTTTGTGATGTAATATTGCGGTCAGTTCTAAGTCTCTAGAATTTTGTGATGCTTCTTAAGATCTACTTTTTATTTTCAGTGCTGCCAACCAAATAATAATGCAAGAGAGGATAATGAACGAAGCACAGCATCGACCGAGCGATGTGGTGAGTATTTTTGATGGTCCAGAGGACGTTGGGAATTTTGCCTAACCATCCCATCTGGTTATCGCAGCCCATAAATGCTGCACAGTTTTGTTGCGAGACATCTGTTGGCACGCTTTGATAGTAAAATCGAACCGTTTGCCGCACAGGTCAATATTTTCGTCAAAAATAATTGGTACTAAGTTTTATTGGTTATTATGGACATAGAAAAATTATATTCCACGGAAACAGTTATTTTCTTCAAATGCTACGTACCCTATATCTTTTTCTGTGCCCCTGAAAACTTGTATCAAACATTCTATTAAGAGCTCTATCTGCTCTCAGTTGAGCAGGTAAGACATGCATGGCTAACTGACAAACAACAAAATAAACTTTCGCATTTCTACTACTACACCAATCATACCATAATGAATATATTACTTCATAATACTATGTAATATTCCTAGTATGGATTTAGGTTTTTTTGTATATATTTTGATTGATATGGAAGAATGAGGTCACGGCTTAACCGATTTGGAATGGCACCGGGGCTCACGCTGCAGCCACCTTGAAATGTAACGTCGAAGTCTCATTTGTATTAGAATGAAGGTAATTGAATAAAAATAGGCAAGGTATGGTGATATGATACAAATTTGCTCAGAACATGGTCTACCTGTTAATAGACGTTTGAAGTCGTCGTCGCCTAAAGGATAAGACGTCCGGTGCATTCGTGTTGAGCGATGCACCGGTGTTCGAACCTCGCAGGCGGGTGCCAATTTTTCTAATGAAATACGTACTTAACAAATGTTCACGATTGACTTCCAAGGTGAAAGAATAACATCGTATAATAAAAATCAAACCCACAAAATTATAATTTGCGTAATTACTGGTGGCTATACTTGAGACCTTAGAACTTATATCTCAAGGTGGGTGGCGCATTTACGTTATAGATGTCTATGGGCTCCAGTAACCACTTAACACCAGGTGGGCTGTGAGCTCGCCTTAAGCAATAAAATAAAATAAAAAAAGACGTTCATCTTTTCGCAGGAGAGTATTTTGTCAAGGCAGTACCATCCCTTCCACCAGCCTCCGATGCAGCCCCCTCCTAGGAAGAAATAAAACACCAAACTACGTGCCGATGCGGGATTCCCTTTTCACCTTGTATGGACTGAAATCCGTACAGGGTTTTTTTGTCGACCTGGTTTCGGGTGAAGCCGGGCTTTTAGGGCGAGCTCCAGCGTCCTGGGAGTTTAGTAACGAAATATTTTTGTAAATAAACTTATGTTATAGAAAACGCTTTAGATGCTTGAGAATGAATATTTTCTATTGTATTTATAAATATTGAATTTTGAAATGTTTTTATTTCGTTTTTTTTAATTGAAAGAAATAAAACGTATGAATGATTTTATTTTAAGATGAGGAAATAGATTATATATTATACACGGCATCGTGCCTTAAGATAGGTATTAAAGAAATATATTCAATTATGTATATTAACAAAAAAATATGTGCCAAATCATACGACGCCTTAAATTTTAATGAAATATTTTTTGTACGAATAATATTTATTCTTATAAAAAAGGAAATAAAATTAATTATTTATATACCATATTTAATATAAAAATATTCGATTTTACGGCATTTGGTTGAAATTGTAGATTTTTTTCCGAAAAATAAAGGAGAAATCATAATAATATGTTTTAAATATGCCTTTTGAATACACAATAATGAATTTGAATAAGAATTTGCTTAACCTTGAGGTATAAGAGATATAGTATTTTTTCTAGAATATATTATGTAATTTTTCGAGTATGTTCTAGTCATATTGTTGCTTGCTTGTTTTATATATTATATAAATATTAACATATGGAAAATTTGTATTTTGTATGAGAAAATATACCTGTTATTGTGAATAAATTTGTTAACTGAAATTAGTTTTTATAAAACCAATGCCATCGTGTTAAAAACGATTGACTACAATAGTTGATTGTTTGAGAAAGAATATATTGAATTCGGTTCATTTGAAAATACGTTATTTTTATTAACTGAAAGACAGGATTTACCAACGTAAGGGGGTTGATGCGCCTGCTGTTTTCTTCAAACGGATCAGGCGTAGGCTTTTCTTGAGTAATGCAATGACGCGTTAACGAACTCATGACCATCCTGATTATACTCTATTCCAATTACAAAAAAATGAATCCGTATGGAACATTTTTATATTATTTATTTATTGCATAGATGGGTGGACGAGTTCATAGTCCGCATGGTGTTAAGTGGTTTTTTTTTTTTTATATAATATACATCCCGTTTTCCCCTGACTTTGTCACAGCTCTTAGAAGTGGTTATGTGAATTAATGTCATATTTATTATCTGTTTACCTACCTAGAGTTTTTGATTTAAATTTTTATTTCCAAAGTTAGTACATTCCGTGAAGTTACACTGTTTTTAACAATAAGTCCCCATGCTTACCAGGCCATATTATTCCTAATAAGGTGGAAGCATGGGTCAGGCTTCCTTATTACGTTTTATTGTGCGTTCGGCTATTTTTGTTGCATACTTCGACAGAATGTCCCTTTTTCTTTTTTTCTCGCATAATGTGGCTTATGCTGCTTAGGCTCAGCCCCATCTGTAACTCCTGCTCCAACTCGCACCTCTCGATCCCAAAAACAGGGCATTCCAGAAGTATGTGTGGGATAGACTCAATCGCGCTGGGCTCGCAGATGCACGATGGGCTCTGCTTACATTTAAATCGGTGCAAGTATTCGGAGAACCCACCTGTGCCCTGTTAGTACTTGTGTTATTACCCCCCGTGGCTTTATTTTGCGCACGATCTGGTATGCATCTCCAGCGTCTGGGAAAAACATTTTTGTGACCCCCGCGGTTTCTCCGTTTCCATACCTCTGGTTCCACTCAGCCAGCGACTCCAGACGGATCTGTCGCCTGACAAATGAAACCAGGCAGAGGTCATAATCCGGCTTCGTTTTTCTTTTTAGAGCCGCTTCTTTGGCCAGGTGATCGGCGCGCTCATTCCCTTCCAGTCCAGCGTGTGCCTTTATCCAGAACAAGGATATATCTTTGCCCTGGGATAAAGCCACGTCGAGGTTCGCTCTGGCTTCCACTGCTAAGGCATGGAGGGCGGTGTTAAGTGGTTACCGGAGCTTGTTTAGGGCAATCCTAAACATAAAATTTTATATAATTGTTTTTAAATACGGGAACAGACTAATAAGTATGGCAACACAGTTAGTTGCCGTTGCACAAAAATTCTGATCGTACGTGCACGTGTTGTACGTCAAGAAATAAAAATCCTTCGTTCTGAATCTAGATTTTATTGAAGTTAGCACAAAACTACAGTCCGCGCTCTAAACACAGCCCATAGACGTCTACAAGGTAAATGCCGCCACCCACCTTGAGATATGAGTTCTAAAGTCTCAGTATAGTTACAACGGCTGCCACATCCTTCAAACCGAAACGCATTACTGCTTTACGGCAGAAATAGGCAGGATATTGGTGCGCTCTTGCCAGTACACTCACATTAAGACACGTGCTTGAAGTTTCAATCCTCCTCTCCTGCAAACTGGAATGCAAGGCCGGATCGTGGCAGACATTGACTTAATGGTTGTACTTACAGCTATTCACATTAGCCCTAGCACCAGGAAATACGTAAATTTATACAAAATATTACGATTTTATTTTTAATATACGACATTATTGAATAGTGGAAGTCATTCGTGAGCATTGTCTTAAATACATTTTTCCTCAATTCATTTTTATTACTTAGGGTATGAATAATGGTAGAACCGCTTGATGTCCGTGATACACCGATTTTTTTTCCTACCTAACTGATAGCTTTGAGAGGCTATTTCAGCGTAACCTTAACTAGTAGGTGAGCTCACGGGGCTTAAACCTGATGACGTTGCTAACTAACACGAACCTTAGCAAGAGCCGTGCTTCGCAGAATCTACCACCGGATCGGAAACGGGACCCACTGAGACGATCCGGCGAGAAATTCAGTACGCTGTGTCTGTGGGTTAATTTACTCGTCGAGCCCTTCGGTTCGACGAGAACGATGACTGGTACTTGAGGTACCTAAAAGCACCGTTAGTGGATCGGAAACATACACCGAACATCTTTTCCTGAAAACTGCGACTGGAAAACTTTATTAATAAAACCAGATTTCTATTTTTTTCGGTTTATTTTATAGATCGGTGACAATTTTACATTGGCGTTATAGAATTGTATGCTATAGCTCGATTATAATCTGTAAGTGTAAAGTGATCGGTGAGTTTGAAAGCGAGCCAGAAAGAACATACAAATTAATCAGTAGCTTGTTTAAAAATTCCAGCCCATTTATCGTATAATTCAAAATTTTGTTCATTTACCAAAGAGCCTAATTTTTTATTGCGCATTTCACTGGCATCGCTCTTATTATCTTGATTAATTTTACCATCTTCGATCGCGTTATTGGGATTTTCATTTAAATCTGTTGTATCAGCTTTAAGCGTTCCTAAAGTTTCATCTGGATAGTCAATCAGGGTTATTTTGGGACACCCAGTCGTCCTATAGCTTTCGTCGTTAACACTTTCTCTATTTTTCCGATTTTTCTCTTCTTTGGTTATAATCTCTTTAGTAGTTTGTTTATCTGCATTCTTTGACAAAACTTCTATGTCATCTTTTAACTGCTTTATCAAAGTTTCCAATTCGTTTAGATGCTTATCGAAGTTTTTTGAAGATTCAATCTGTTGTTCTACAGTCGATTCCACACTTAACGTTCTTGTATTAGCACACTCGCCAAATTCTTGACAAAATTTATCTCTGACTTTCTCTATCATAGAATCTATTTTGTTGTTGATTACGGTTTTCAGTATTCTATCCATGGTCACTCTAAGTACCGTTGCGTTCGTTTTTTGCACTCTTCGATTTTCTGTTTCCTCAGCTGTTCTTCGCAAGGGTCGTATTTTGGTGGAGGTGGGGGTAAAGGATTAGGAGCACAACCAGGCCAGGGTAGATCAGGGTGTGCAGCAACTGCATCCAAAATGGCATCGCATCTCTCTGTGGTCGTTTTCTCCGGTTGCACGACACATACTATAGGTTCATTTGCACTTGGAGGTACGGGTGGATTCTTAATTTTTTCTATACAAATTGCAACGCAGGGGGCTGGTGGTGGCGGTTGTTCTACAGGAATCCTTGGACATATTTTGATACCAGCTTTTTCCTTTTGTTTTATTCGTTGCAAGGTGCAAGGGTTTGGTGGAGGTGGCTCAGGTACTGGTTCGACATTGCAGATTTTCGTGGGTAAGTTTGCTATAGGTATGTTCTTACATTTTTGTGAAATGTGATCGGACATGGCTAGTTGTCATGATTTGAATTTTGAATGACGTTATTACTTTGAATTTCGTTGAAGTTTTGTGCAAGAAGATTGCGCAAATCAAAAAGAGTTGAGGATTTTTAAACAAAAATTATACATAATAATATGGTACATAACGTTTTCATAATAAATCTCAGTGGTTTTCTTTTAAATGTCACAATACTATTGGACAGAATTAATTGCTTTAGTGTTTTAGTAGATGAATAGGAACATATTGTGGTAATTCTGGTCTATATTATTGGGCCATATAACATTTTCAGACATATATCATAGCCATATATTTTTATAAGTCTCTGGTATCCATAACACAAGGAAACCTAAATTGACCCAACCCAATTATTTTATATTTATTACTTAACTGAAACTTTGAACGCGATATCTACTTTAAAGCGTCGGATTGAGTTGAATCTTCACACATTTATAGACGACTGATACAAAAATTTAGTATAATTGTCGATATCCTCATAAGGATCTTCAGGATTATCGACGAGACAAGCGGTTAAGTCACCGCCAATTGTACTTTTTTGTGTTTAATGTATCGCACTGTTTATTTGTTTTTTTGGTGTACAATAAATAATACTCTAGATTCTCTCTCTTAAGTCGTAGCGTTCCGTGTCACGTACTAAAGCACCTACTGCCTTCCTTGATTATGATAACCGTTTCACAGATTTTTAGTGGAAGTGAAGTTCTTCTAAAGCTAATGGGTCTAGCAGTTAAAGATTAATGGTTAATTAGGTTTATAAATATGCTGCACAGTTCCCGCCAGGTCATTAAAAAAAAAAACTTTAAAACAACTGATTTTATTCAGGGGTATCGCATGAATCAACTTTTTCTTTTTCTGTAACGGGGTTCTTGATTCGCTGCACACACAATGGGGGGTCCGAACAGGGGCGCCTCTTTGTAAGGTCCGTATTGCAGGCGAGCGCGTCGCACGGATGTGGTGGATCCTCTTTGGCGCAGGAAGTAACGTTGATGAATTTCCCTGGTAGACATTTTGCTAAAAGAATCATATTTCTTTATTCACCTACATAAGGCAACAGTTACTAGTGAATAAAATTTGAAAGGCGGGTCTGGTTATATATAATATATACTTCTCTATAAATTAAATGATAGTCGTTTGCTTGAGACTTCTAATTTGTTATAAAAAGCCTGTTTCCTTATTTTGATAAGATTTATTTGAATAATTAACAATTGAAATATTAAGGAAATTTTAATCATGACACCTAATGCCTTTAGTATTGTTTCGACATAGTTAGTGGCCGCTCTGTTACCATTTGAAACAACAATGATGAACGTTGCAATAGGCCTATGAATAACTTCAGGGATAATTCCTTTAGTAAAGACCATTAGACCTCTATGGCCCATCAGGGTTTGTTAAGTAACTCACTTATTTCACCAGCATGTGCAGGATTTTTCAACTTCTCCACGCACAGAGAGGGCGTAGGGCATTCTCCCTCTTCTTGTTTCAAAGGATCACAGGGTACGATCGGGTCACACGGGTGAGGCGGTTCGGCTTTCACACAAGATTTTACGTCGATTTTTGCAACGTTTTTAGTCATTTTGCTGTTTCTGTCAATTTTATGTTTAAAAGTTAGATTGTCTGTGCAAATTATCAATTTTATCTGTGAAAATGTCAACTGACTGATTGACTGCTTTGAACACGAAAGAGGCAAGGTGCGGCGGAAGCTCGAGCGCGGAAGCTTTAATTTTGTCGGGCCGTGGTCGAGGAATGGTCTTGCCTGGTGGACCTCGCCTACGTGCGACGGATCGCATCTGAGGATGTCTCATCTTCTGGGCGACGCGGTTGCGGCTGCGGTCCTCGGTACGGGTCGCGCAGCCGTCGTAGCTGTCGTTGACGTGCCGTGAAAGAGCAAGCTGGACGGCGGTGTATCGCGTTTCCGCTCGCCACGCTGGGTTTGACCCAACAAGGTTTCCTGGAATATTAGCGGCGCCACCCGGGCGGCCTGACAGTGGACGCCGTACCGCGGAGACCGGAATCGTTGGTTGTTAATGATCGCCTCGACGGTCCGGCGTGCTTGGGTTTGTTTTACTGGTGGTAGGACCTCTTGTGAGTCCGCACGGGTAGGTACCACACCGCTTGTTTCTGGCGTGAACCAGTAATGCGTTTCGGATCGAAGGGTGGGGCAGCCGTTGTAACCATACTGAGACTTTAGAACTTATATCTCAAAGTGGGTGGCGCATTTACGCTGTAGATGTCTATGGGCTCCAGTAACCAGTTAACACCAGGTGGGCTGTGACCTCGTCTACCCACCTAAGCAATAAAAAAAATTATCAGTACCTAAATGAAAGAATATATTTAATCATATATAAATAATATTACGTTCATCAGTGTCTTTCTTCTTGATTTTTCTGGTCAGAACAAGCGCAGGAGTCGTGGTTCCGGTCTTCAGCCATCAGAGGCTTCCCATCCTGGAGCTTCTGGACTGGAACTGGACCCAGGCACGGTTGACACTTGTTCTTTTGAGTTTTACAATTTTGGGTGCAAGAATTATTATTGTCTGACATTTTGTGAAATCTACAGTTCCATTTTTCGATGAGGCATGCGGTTTTGATGGCGGTTCTGTTCTGTCAGTGTATTTTTCGAATTACATTTTTATGACAATTATTGTTTGGAAGAGAATTCGAAAAGAGTATTCATTCGGAAGTCAAAATGCAATAGAAACTGTCTATTTGGATTGAATACATAAATGCCTTGTAACTTTCAAGGTAAAGGAATAACATCGTATAATAAAGATAAATAAATCCATTAAATTATAATTTGCGTAATTACTGGTGGTAGGTTCTCTTATGAGTTCGCACGGGTAGGTACCACCACCCTTCCTATTTCCGTCGTGAAGCAGTAATGCGTTTCGGTTTGAAGGGTGGGGCAGCCGTTGTAACTATACTAAGACCTCAGAACTCATATCTCAAGGTGGCGGGTGGTGGGTGGTGATATTTATGTTGTAGACGTCTATGGGCTCCGGTAACCACTTAACACCTGGTGAGCTTGTCCACTCATCTATGCAATAATAAATAATAATAAAATATGAGTTCCTATTTTAATTCGGATAGCTATTCTCCAATGTCCAATGTAACTTATGGTTCTTTTTTGACTGAAATAGCCCCCTTAATTATGCTAACCCATGTAGCCTCATGCACAGTTTTGATACCACAAATTATGGGAAATTTATTGTTTTTTTGCTGAAAATGACTGTGTGCTTTAAACGTGCATTGGGTTTGTATACAATTTGTAGCGGTTAGCTACCACAGAATATAAGATACTTGACAGAAGCTTAAATTTTCCTAATGACATTTTCAGAATAAGCTTACATAATATATGTATCGCGCATGCAAGCACACACACACACACACATACACACACACACACACACACATTATTTCAATTAGCATTAATTAATTTATATTATAAAATTTGTTCTGTTGCTTATTCTTATAAAATATTATGTAAATGGCTATAGAAGAGCGGTATTTCCTAAACAAGCAAGTATTTTGCTTAAAAGGAGATTCCAAACCCTGTATGTTTAATTTATAAGTTGAAGCAATAAATATTTTTTCATTTTCATTTTTCATTTTCATTTTCATTTCATGTATAAGTTTCGAATAACAACATTCGGATTGTTAGTCTACCGAGTAATTATACTCACCCGGTAGAAGATCTCCCAAAAATGATTCCTCAAAAACTATTTGAATAATAATTATTTAGTTATTAAATAGTTTTTGAGGAGTAATTTTGTACCTATGAAGTTACGAAAAATTCACATTCCGACTAGAAATGCGTTAGGATTACTGCTACTACAAACGAATGGAACTGATATCGCTTACTATTTATAACTCAAAGCCGTAATACAATTGATTCTTTGATTATGTCTTAAGGTAGCGGTATTTAGGTTACATTAGGTTCTATCAAAGCGAATCGGAAAAGCAGTAAGATGGCCCTACGACCGGCTAAAGGTCGCGGGAATCTCCTGGCTGTAGGTAGGCTACACAGGCAATGTGGCGTACCTTGGGGTGACTTTTGTCTAGCAATTGACTTTTGTAGGTTGACGATGATGATTAGGATTGGACCCGTCATCTATTTACATTGTCGTCGTTTACAACCAAAGAGAGAAGAAAGGTCTTGTTTCGGCCGGGACAGTTACGGAGTCACCGTCTTCAATACGTATAATTAAATGTAAACGTCCATCAAATTATAACCTCAAAAGCCCCTCAAAGACTCGAACCAATCTGTTGTTACTGTGCGGTCTCCTAATAACATTTGCATAATGACCTCGGTCACGGCCTAGCGGCTTCCATAAAGCAACCCGGCGCATTAAGAGCCAAATTAAAAGTATACTGGATGGTAACTGGAAGATCATGATTCGCAAATGGCTGTGTGAAGGTGGCGGTGCAAGCTCCTAACAATGACATATTAAGCACATAAAAACATTTTAAATTTCTAAATATATTTTTTATATAAAAAAAAACTTATTGGTATTCTAATCTGCTAGCTACACATAAATGTTTACGTCTTCTTATAAGTTGTTTGTTTGTTTTATAGGATTCATTTCTATTATGCCGTTTATGTTGTGTGTATTCAAAATTTTAATATCACGTCCAAACTCTGTGTGTGTCTTATGTGTGAAAAGGCTATATCAATACAACTAACTTAAACAAAATAAATATAATATTTATAATATTTTGATAATGAATCTTTAAAATAATCTTTTATTTTTAAACCCTGTCGGTTATCTGAACAATAATTCACATTATAAATGTATTTGTATTGTGTTAGTAGAATTTTTTTATTACATCTACAATTTAGTTTATATTCTGAGGCGTAAATGATTCTTTTTTGGATATAGCTTCTCTCCAACTTCATCCAATTTTCGTCCAAATCTATCCAATCCTGATATTTGTATCAGATCATCAGCTCTACGTTGTTTTGGTCTACCAACAATTCTGTTTCTTGTTCTTGATTGGATCTTCCCAGCTCCTAGTTTCTAAAGTCAAAAGTCAGTAATTAAAGAAATAAAACGAACATGACCTCACAAAATTGCCTAAAATATTTACAGAACTGTCCAAAATTCAAGTTAAATGTACTCAAGTCAAAAGCCGAGTCTATCTCCGGTTCAGTTTAATTTAATTCAGCACAGTTTTTAGGAAGATCCCACGGGAATGGAATAATGATGAGGCTCCCGACGAATTACTTAAAAGGACAGCTCTCTGCATTGTCTCGACGCGGTCTGACCCAGAAACTTACGGCTTGTGTTCATTTAAAAATATTATTAATTAGGTGCTAATGATAATTAGTATTTACTGTTGGGTTGAGTTGAGTTGTCTGTGAAGTTTTTTGTACACCACATCTGGTATATAGCCAAGCGGCTACCTTTTAGCCGCTTAGATTGTTGATGATCCCGAATTTACGAAGACCTTGGAGTCACTCGTTTGCGGGGAGATTTTAATGTCCTCTGTGTTTTGTAACGTATGTTTCATGGAGGATGAAGAATTGAGGAGAGAATGATTTGAGGAATTTGTTCACCAAGAATTCTGCTGCAGACCGTTTCCGGAAACAATTCTTGTCACGTACCCGGCTCTAGAGTTAACCCAGATTCATAGTTTTTATTCAGAAGCGTTTTCCTTTAAGAGGCATTTGCGAAATGCCTTTGACTGTAGGTTTTGATGAGTGTCTGGTCTAGCATTGTCTCAAGCATTTCTTTAGAGCACTGTCCAAGCGATATTTGGATAGCTATAGTGACGGCTTTTGTCACGTATTGCTAATTGCTAAAAAACCAAAGTGATGATTGTGGATTGAACCTTGAACTAACGGGAACGCTGAACCTTGACATCGTGAGCGACTTCGTCTACCTTGGGTCTAACATTAATAACATAGGATCATGCGAAAAAGAGATAAGGAGACGTATAGGGGTGGCCAAAAATGCAATGTCCCAGCTGCATAAGATATGGAGAGACCTTAACATCACGCGAAAAACTAAAACCAAATTGGTGAGTTCGCTAGTTTTCTCCATATTCAGCTATGGCGCGGAGACCTGGACAATGAAGAAGGCCGACAGAGACCGAATAGACGCTTTTGAAATGTGGTGCTGGAGAAAAATGCTACAGATTCCATGGACCGCCTTTCACACCAACGTGTCTATTCTGAGAGAGCTTCATATCAATACCAGACTTTCCACTATATGCCTTCGTAGGGTGCTGGAATTCTTCGGACATATTGCTCGTAAAGAGGGTCACAATCTAGAATAGCTGATGGTGACAGGTAAGGTAGACGGCAAACGTTCCAGAGGACGTAGTCCCACGAGATGGTCGGACCAAATACGATCTTCAACTTCCACAATGCCCTTCATGAAGCTAAGGATCGCAGCAGATGGAGGGAAATCCTACGGGAGAAACTGATGCAACGGAGGAGTCACGACCCTCAGTAATGAGGAAAACGATGCGAGGAGGAGGAGGAGGCTAATTGCTAATTATTGAAATTGTTAAGATTATGAATAGTTTTAATTTTTAGGCTTGTAACTTTATTATAAATAATTATAAAGCCGACTTCAACGATCGTTTGCTTTGAAATTTCAATATGATAATATCCGTTTATAAATAATTCTGAGATCCACATGAATATTATATTAAGTTGGTGAAACATGCAGCTCTGCGAAGTTGGACCAAAACTTTTTATTGCCAAAGTTGGTTGAAGCTGGAGCGCTTGATGCAAAACTAAAAGATGTGCTGATGAAGTTTTTTAATCAGAAAACGCTTACAGAATATTGAGTGAGCATCGAAGCTTTTTTTTGTATTTCATTGTAGTTTCTGATGTATTTTGAATAAGTGAAATAAATAGTACTTTACTAAATGTCTACCTCAGTGATAAAAAACCTTTCCTTTTTATTTTTCAAACACTATCCCTATCTTGCCAAGCTCACAACGATTTTTCGTGGTTTAGGTTTACTGGTAACATTGCGTCGTCATGGCTAAAATAATAAGATGTCTGGTATTCTCGTATTAAGCGATGCTACTATATCGGTTTTCAAACCCGCACCGATTGTTCTAATGAAATAGGTACTTAACTCAATTTAACGAATGACTTCCATGATGGGCATCGTGTAATTAACATAATACCCGAAAATGATAGAATTAGCTTTTATATGTAAACTAGCTGACCCGGCAAACGTTGTTTTGCCAGATTTCTAGGGAATTTCTAGTGTAGAAAAAAAAAAAATTATTGTAAGTGTGTAAGGATGTGGTAAATGAGTAAAAAAAGAGGCATGTAGTGTTGTGAATGATAAGGGAATAAAAAATAACAAAACCTCATACAACCACATAATGCCTCATTACAACAAAAAAAAAATTGTCCAAAAAATAAAAAATTAATGTTAGGGGTCGACAGCCCTTATCACTTAGGAGTACGAAAAATAGATAGTAGCCAATTCTCAGACCTGCTGAATAAGGATATAAAATTTTATAAAAATCGGTCAAACCGTTTCAGAGGAGTATGGTAACTAAGATTGTGACACGAGAATTTTATATATAAGATTACTACAACTATACAATTTGGACGGGGTCTTTGGGTGACGACATTCATGTTGCGAGCTATACTGGTCCGGGGAGCGTATAATTACTGGTGGTAGGACCTCTTATGAGTCCGTGCGGGTGGGTACCACCACCCTGCCTATTTCTGCCGTGAAGCAGTAATGCGTTTCGGTTTGAAGGGTGGGGCAGCCGTCGTTACTATACTTGAGACCTTAGAACTTGTATCTCAAGGTGGGTGGCGCATTTACGTTGTGGATCTCTATGGGCTCCAGTAACCACTTAACACCAGGTGGGCTGTGAGCTCGTCCACCCATTTAAGCAATAAAAAAAAACATGAATTTATTAAAAAAACATTATTCTCTCATAAACTATTTCTAATTGTAAATTTCGCTTTTGACTATCATCCTCTTTAATAATTCACTACTTGTCGATTGTATTTAAACGAAATATAAACTTATTAAAGTTTAAGTTCCAGTCCAAAGCACACACGACGAGAATTCACTAATTAAGTATGATCCTGTCTTAGCATACAAATTGTATTCGCAGGGTGTTCTTGCATATTGTATTCTTTAACACTTTGGCTGCGGCAAGTAATATCTTCATCTGAAGCGGCGACAGTTCGAATGCGCCCCCAACGGTATTTCCACCAGCCCGTGGTAGGTCTTTCTTGACCTACCAGCACTTTGCGAAAACATACTGTATATAATTTATAGCATTATTACGTGGGTAAGAGTAACGCCATCTATCGTCAAATAACAGAACAGAATATTAAAAGAACTGGTAAAGTCGAGAGCGCTTGAGAAGTGTAACGCCATCTATTATCAAATAGCGGAAACACTTATCAAAACGACTGGCCTTACCGAGAATATTCTCGATAATTCTAGGGATGTTGTATCGACTATAAAAGCGTTGCAGAGTCGTCACGAAGGCAGTTTCGGATCTAGTCGAAGCGAAACAGCGAACGGATCACCTTAAGCGAAGCGAAAGAAGCGAATTACGAATTGTAAAGTGCTCTGTCGGTATTCTGAGTGTTAAATAAAATTTTAATTTGTACTGCGGTGGCAGTTTTATTTACCCCGAAGCCCAGGGCGTAACAGTATATAGTTGTCGGTGTCGAAATCTTACAAACACTTGAAATAATCGGTCTGAACCAGCGAGAGGGATATAGTTCTCTTCTACTGGTGGTAGGACCCCTTGTGAGTCCGCACGGGTATGTACCACCACCCTGCCTATTTCTGCCGTGAAGCAGTAACGCGTTTCGGTTTGAATGGCGGGGCAGCTGTTGTAACTATACATGAAATCTTAGAACTTATATATCAAGGTGGGTGGCGCATTTACGTTATAGATGTCTATGGGCTCCAGTAACCACTTAACGCCAGGTGGACTGTGAGCTCGTTCACCAATATAAGCAATAAACAAAAAGAAAACCCCGAAGCCCAGCGCGTAATATTTTATAGTGGTCGGTGTCGAGCTCTTACTAACACTTGAAATAATCGGTCTGAGCCAGCGAGAGGGACATAGTTCTCTTCGTCCGCACCAGCTGTAAGTACCGTGGCCGGCCGATATGGACCGGTTCCGCAGTGAAGGTGTTAAGTTCATTGCCGCCTGTTTAAAAAAACGTCAACGAATTCGACTGTTTAAAAACTTTTTTTTTTTATAGCTTTGATGGGTGGACGATCTCAAAGCCCACCTGGTGTTAAGTGGTTACTGGAGCCCATAGACATCTACAACGTAAATGCACCACCCACCTTGAGATATAAGTTCCACGATCTCAGTATAGTTACAACGGCTGCCTTACCCTTCAGACCGAAACGCATTACTGCTTCACGGCAGAAATAGGCAGGGCGGTGGTACCTACCCGCGCGGACTCACAAGAGGTCCTACCACCAGTAAAACAAACGTAACAAAATCTATACTGTTACTAGTTGACCCGGCAGACTTCGTAGTGCCTCAATCGAAAAATAAAGGACCTAAAACTTTTGTATAAAATAAACTTAAAACAAACAAAAGGAATCCGTTCGACCCCCACACCAAATTGAAACCAAAATTGTTATTTTTATTTCATTCCGAGCATTTTCATTCATTTATCTACCTTTTAAACCTTCTCTGGACTTCCACAAATAATTCAAGACCAAAATTAGCCAAATCGGTCCAGTCGTTCTCGAGTTTTAGCGAGACTAACGAACAGCAAATCGTTTTTATCTATACTGTTGTTAGAAAAACCAACATAGAATGTGTGTTAAAAGTAAGTTGATAACAAAGTTGAAAGCAAATTACACCTTTTGACGAATAGAAATATAATTTATCGATTCAAAAACTAATACATTGACAGCTCAAAAATAAATACGGCATAATTAATTGGATTGGATTAAAAACTTTAAATATAATTCGTTACGTGATAGGAAACAATTAGGATTCGTCTAAGTGTCGACTTTATGTATGGCGTGGCAGCCCTGTTTTTCATACCCATATACTTCAGTTTTTAATGTTTTGCATTTGTGTTGTTTTTATATTGGCGTAGAACGAAGAATACTCTAGTTATTGATGACACTGTAATGCATTTATAACGAATTAATTCTTTGGCTATCTGTCCACAATAACAGAGGCGTGGCAGCCCTGTTTTTCATACCCATATACTTCAGTATTTAATGTTTTGCATTCGTGTTGTTTTTATATTGGCGTAGAACGAAGCGTACTCTAGTTATTGATGACACTGTAATGCATTTATTACGAATCAATTCTTTGGCTATCTGTCCACAATAACAGGGACGTGGCAGCCCTGGTTTTCGTTAACGATGCATTCATTAAAGCGTAACGCAGACGCCTTTAAATAAATACAACCGAAAGAAAACTTCTTTGTTTACCTTTTAAACGTCAAGGACTTTGAAAAGATTGTAGGAATAACAGGCTCGGGAGGGGGGATATTGCAGAGGCGGCAGCGGACAATACTATCTCAAGCACGTGGCGGGTAGCCATCATGCAACGCAAGATATTTGACAGACCCCTGAATCTCGCTTACGACACTTTCAAGATAAGCTTGCATATATACAAGTTCCGAACAACAGCATTCGAGCCCACTGATTTTCTCGCCGGATCTTCTCAGTGCGTCGCGTTTCCGATCCGGTAGATTCTGCGAAGCATTGCTCTTGCTAGGGTTAGTGTTAGCATACTCTCTCAGGTTGAGCCCGTGAGCTTACCTACCAGTTCTAGCGTAGTGTATTCCTTTAGTCTAGCAACGATTAGGCAGGGAAGATAGGCCTACTCCTGACTCCAGCCTGAGTTGGCGAGCCCAGGTCATCTCCGTGTGTCAGCGAGTTACACTTACACTCCGTATGCTTTACCGCCTGAAGAATTTCCGTCCGCCCGAGACCAAGACAATGCTCGTTCAAACTTTGGTCTTCCCCATGATCGACTATGGTGATATGTGCTACTTTGACCTGAATGCAGATCTACTCAATAAACTTAACCGGCTTCTCAATAACTGCATTCGATTTATTTATAATCTTCGGAAATACGATCACGTATCTTCTTATCGCTCCCAACTCAAATGGCTCCCCATTCGTCAACGCCGTAGCTTGCGTGCTCTCAGTACTCTTTACTTTTTGTTGCACTCCCCAAATCCACCTGCTTATTTAACTAATTCCTTTCAATACTTAGGGTCTGACCACAGCCGATATCTTCGTTCATCTCACAATCTTCTTCTTCGCTGTCCTCCACATAGTTCTGACTTTTTACATTGTTCATTCACTATTCAGTCTATTCTTTTATGGAATGCGCTCCCACTCAAAATAAGGTCGGCCACTACACGTGAAGCGTTTAAGACGAAGGTTCGAGAACTGATTCTCAGAGAGTTAGCACAGTCACCTAGTTGATAATATTTGTTTATATATGTTTTTATATGTATATATTTACGATATGTATATGTATATATTTATGTATATGTTTTTATTTAAGTACGCCGTTAGTTAGTTAGAGCCCCGAAAGCTCACCTACTTGCCCGGAGAATCTAGTATAGCCCCTCGAGGTTACTGGAATAGGTAGAAAAAAAAAACATTATGACCGTCGGTCTATCGAGCAATATCACCCGCTCGGTGGAAGATCTTCTACCATTCAGTCATTGAAGTATGTGAATTGATCGAACAATGTCTCTCAGCTTCTACAGCTCTAAGAGCAACCTGAGTAAAATTTCAAATGGTATTTAACAGAATTCTTAGTTTAATGCTTATGTTTCCATGGATACGCTAGTTTACGTAATAAAATCGCTCGCTTCCGCACCAAGGCCGCGCCACATCATCCGCGAGTCCGCGACCGCGCCTTCGTTAAGGGAATATTTTTCAGGAAATTGCCTCGCCCTCCCCTCTCCCCTCCCGCGTACATCTTGAATAATTCCGTTTCAGACGTCAGTTCAAAGGATCAGCTGAAAAAATAAATGTCACTCGAAATAACTAGCAAAACAGATTCTCGTCGTTTTAATGAGAAATGCTGAGCTTTTGCTTTCTTTAAAACTACGTATAATTCAAATTACTATTATCAATATTGTCGTCCATAATTATTATAAAATATTTTTTGTGTATCTCAGGAATGTGGACAAGATAGGACTATTATAACAAATTACATTATTATTTTAGCAACGTTTCGGTCTTTTATTAGACCTTCNTCGAATTATTGGTAGCTCACAGGGTGACGCCCATTCCTGTGAGAAGGCACTATACAACGATGTGGCCAGGTCCATCGAGGTTGGCGCTAGAGACTGAATTCCCTCAGCCATTCATCCTATCGGCGCGGTTCCCACCTTAGGATTGGGGTTATTTTTTATGGAGGTTGTCTTCCTCTTAACCCAGGCAATTAAGCCAAGGCCACCGTTCTTACGAGACATGACCGCAAGTTTACGGCTTGTAGAAGTCATTTCCTACTTCTACAGGAGCTAGCTGCTAAGCCCGCTAGTAGGTTAGTTGACCGCCGCCTACGACTCGGCGTTTGTTGTTCTTTAGCACCACCCAGGGGACACGTATAGGGTTGTGGTTAGGTAGCTCCTACGGACGCGAACAACTTTGTCCCCCAACGGGCTGATCTAGCAAGCTTTTTGTAAATATCCAATGCTTTTTTGCAAACATTGGTTACGTGCTGTCTGAAGGTCAGCCTTGCGTCGATAGTGAGTCCCAATATTTTTACTTGCTTTGACATTTTAATGTCGATTCCCCCCATGCTCAAACGCGGTGCATCATACTTTAGCCTTTGCGTGATTACCATCGCACAGGTTTTGTGCGGTGCAAATTTCAGCCGATTTCTGATGCCCCACGTCCGCACACGTTCGAGAGCGGCATTGGCCTGTCGTTCGATTTCAGATGCTGTGTTCGCGTCGTACACCATCACAACGTCATCCGCAAATGCCTGGCAATAGTCACCTCTTCCTTCACTTTGCTTCAAGAGAGGATCCAATAAAAGGTTCCATAGGATAGGTCCCCCTATCGAGCCCTGAACGCACCCTTTAGTGGTTTGCCGACTGCTCTCCTCTCCGGCATACCTAACCCTAACCAATCTGTCACTGAGGTAGCTGTCGATTACTCGCCTCAAGTTAACCGGACACTTTTCCTCAGTCAATCGAGTCTTTATAGCAGGCCACCAGGCGTTGTTGAAGGCTCCCTCTATATCTAGCGAAACGAGTGTGATAATTTTCTTTTGTTTCAGCTTTTCGCGTATATGCTTCACTAGATCGTAGAGGGAGTCCTCGGCGCTCTTTTGGGGCATGAATCCGTATTGGCGAGTACTAATCCGTTGCAATATATGAAACCTGAGCCGAGCAACCAGCATCTTTTCATACACCTTTCCCAGAATAGGCAAAAGCCCAATCGGCCTATATGACTTGGGAACTGTGTACGATTTCTTACCAGGCTTTCTCAATACAACTACAGTTGCCTCCTTCCAGATTTTGGGGAAGTAGTGAAGAGCCAGGCACTTGTTTAGAAGTGACAAAAAGAATTCTGGGTTGCATTCAACAGCATGTGAGCAAATGTCTGCTGTAAAGCCGTCGGCCCCAGGAGCTTTCTTGGGGTTAAAAGACTTCATTGCTGTATTGAGCCCATTCATGGTAAACGGTGGGTCATGGAATTCATCTTGGCTCCATCCGTTTATGGTTTTAGCTAGCTCGCGAGTACGGCGATGTTCCACGTTGTCATCTTCCTCCCGATCCTCGGGATAAAAGGTCTCCGCCAACAACTTCACTGAGCCAATAGGGTCTAGTGGCTCCCCATCTTTCTGCAATGACAAGTCTTCTTCTCTTATCATGGCTCTATTCAAGACTCGATAAATGCCCCCCCAAACTCCCTCCCTGTCCTGCTTTGCGCAAAATTTCTTCCAACTTTCCACTATTGCTGTCTTAACTGCTGCTTCATATTTCTCCTTCTCTTCTAGATAGAGGCTGACCACCATAGCTCTTCGGACCGGCGCTGCATTCCTGACTCTACGTCTCCTGGTGGACACTTTCCTTCTCATCTCTGCGAGCTCTTTGGACCACCACGGTATGGTAAGCGTTTCGCAATTCTTTTTATTTGGCATTGTGTCTGTACATATTTCTGTGATTATTTCGGTGTACTTCCTTACTATGTATTCTATTCGTTCTATATCGTTAATACTATTCAGATCTTGTGCTGTTAAATTTTGTGTTTGCATAACTTGGACTAGTTTCTCATGAAACTGGCCCCAATTTGCTTTCCTTGTGTTGAATTTCCTGGTGGTTCTTTCTATTTTAATGCCTTTTGATTTTTCCAGATTAATGCCAAAGAGTATACCGTTGTGGTCAGAACTCGTGAGACTCTCATGTACCCGCCAGCCATCTATGAGTTCGAGCATGTCACCTGTACAGCACGTTACGTCCACTCGGCTTTTATACCTTTTCCCGCCTCTGATCGTATCGAAAGTTGGTGTGTCTCCTACATTTAGAATGTGCAAGCCAAGCTCCGTCAGGACTCCGCACATTTGTTCTCCCCTACGACCTTCCTCATTGCTGCCCCACCATGTACTCTTTGCGTTAGCATCTCCTCCAAAAACCGACCTCCTAGGTCCTATTTCATGCATAGCTTTTTTCAAATGCTCCAGGTACGGCTCAATGGGCTTATCTGGTTCGAAGTAGTAGGACGCTACTGTGATAGTCCAGGCTTTGGTTTGGATTCCCACCACAACGATGTTTTTTGTGGTGAGTTGTGGATACTGTATCACATTTATGTCTTGGTCAAAGACGGCTATTGCCGCTTTAACAGTTCCTTCTCCTTCCAAGTTCTGAAAGATTCTTACGCCCTTCTGGCTCTTCATTTTCTTGATGCCGCCGACATACGGTTCCTGGAGCAGTGCTACGGCTATTTTTCGATTTCTAACTTCGATTAACAGCTCATTAGTTGCTAACTTGCTGCGTTGCAGGTTAGCCTGGACGATTTTTTGCTGGCAGATGCTCACTGGGGCCACCTTAGCAATAAGCTACAGACAGTAGAGCCAATGCATCCCATTTCTTCCTGACCGGACATTCTAAACTGAATGCATTGTGACCGCTTTTCAATATCTTTGCCTGTACGCAGTTTCTGCATGTTGGTGTCTCACCTATTTGGTTTTCTGGACACTCTGCTTTGAGTTGCGGTCCTCCACAATGGCTACATAAATCGGCTGGTTCTTTGCAGAACCGCCGGCCATGTCCGTACCCCAAGCAACGAGTGCACTGTACCAGCGGAGATTGGTCTTCAACGTGGACTTGTTGCAAGTCAATCCGTAGCCTTTTTGCGTCGACTGCCCTTTGCCAGATCGCAGGAGAGACAGAGAGTATAATATGGCCATTTAGGGGGTTACGCGCCTTTTTTCGATATTTCACTGATACGCGAGCTTCCTTGTCCTCGAGGCCACGAAAAACACCCCGATTCTGGTTCCTGAGCGCTTTCAGGATTTCCTCGTCGCTGTGAACCGCCAGCACATCTCTGAGAATCAGAAGCGGGTCTTTATTCCTCACCTCCTCGATGACAAGTTGCTCTCCTGCTGTTTCCAACCTTTCCTTAATTTTGTTCCTTTCCTCTTTGGTTCTGCACCCCATTATTACCTTTCTATCTTTTGCCTTTCTTACTCGTTCCACCTGCACCCAACCTTCCCTCGCGTCTACCGCTCGTCTCACCTTCTCCAGCACTTCCTCGTCCGCCTCCTCCTCATTTGCTGATGAAACGACTACGGAATGCAATACGCTTCGCTCCGAATGGTGACCCACTGTGGGGCTCGCAGTCGCAACAGTTGCATATGTTGCTCTCTGCATCATCTCGTTTTGTTGATCCATGATCTTGCTGAGCTCGTCAATTTTTCCTACGTTTTCTCGTAAGAGTTGGGCATTCTGTTCTATTTTCGCCAGTATTCGGCCGTCATCGCGCTCGGGGATTTTGTCCACTCCCGGCTCCTGCGACATTGTCCTCTTCTCCTTTCCCCTAAGCTGATTCTTCTCCAACTTCTTAGCCGCTGGTTCCTTAGTCAGTTCAGCTTCTGCCTCCTTGACTAATTGGAATAATCTTTCCACTGCTTTTGTAACCTCGTCCTTAATATCCGTTTTCAGGTTTTTCGAGCTAGCGAGATGCATTTTTGCCTTATTATTTAAGGCTTTAGCTTCGTCTATTCTGCTTGCAAACAATTTTGGAGTAGTCCCACTAGCCTCTACTGATGGTCTTCGTGGTTGTGATGATCTATTCTCCTGAGAGAATGTAGTGTTCAGTTTTGGTTTGTGGGAATCTTTTTTCACGGAGGGGGACTGTTTGCGTTGTCCGTCATGTTTTCCTAACTCCCACCCTTCAATGCTGCGTCTTACGCTGGAGTTCTGTGACGAACCCACCGTCTCTAGTTGAAGCATCATTGGAGTGTGGTTATCTGAGTCAGTATCGTTATACTTCTTGGCCGGTGTTCGGAACATACTGCCAGTCAAGAGGAAACAGACGTTAGATAAATAAGAAGAGAGAAGTAAACCTAAGACTATACCAAAAACCCCAATAAGAGCTTAGAGTCAAAATGTTTATGTATAGCGTTAGCTATATAGAGTCAATCACATAAAGTAATAATCAATTGTTTACACAATAAACATAATAAAATATAACAATAAGACTACCAGAATATCCCTACAAGAAAACACCGCTTCTGCAAGAGACCGCTTTAAGACACCCAATAGTCACGACAAACTGTGTTTAGCAAAAGTCGGCAGTATTTTGGTATGCGATCTTGCTGGACTCAGGACGGCATTATTGTTGTTAAAGTCCCGGATGGAAGCCGAATCAAGGTCACCACTGTCGATGAACTAAACAACTTAATAACTAAGTTTCCCAAGACAGCAGAGCTATCGTCGTCGGCAGTAAGAAATCACGGGGCGGCCGAAGCATCGCGCTCGGACTTAAAAACGCGTAAGCCGTAAAATATCGTCGAGCGTCAACTAGCATGTTTTCATATTTAATTGTTATTGGTTGCCTGTTCTTTTTTCTCTACCCACTTTTTATTTGTATTTTTTTTTGTTCTTCTCTCTCTTTCTTTTCTATGTCACTTTCATTTTGACATTAGAGTGATATTAATGTTACGTTCCATTTCACATTAATTTATTGTTTTATGTTATAAGTTTTACTTTTTGGTTTTATGTAACATTTACTTTTGTTATTAATGTATGTTGTTAGCTGGCGGGTGGCGCAGAGTGTGATCGAACACGTAACAGTAGTATATTTTTATTTATTATCTGCGCCATATCAATATATTATATTTATTTTGAAGTATTCTTTCAATAAATATATACATATTTATTTTACTTTAATACACATACATATATTTAAATTTAATAATTTAATTTAATAATTTTATTATTATATTATATAATTAATATTATAATTTAATAATTTTATTAATTTATTATGAATACAGATGATGACTCTTTTTACTCTGCTAATGAATCTGCTTCCTCTACTAGCAGTGATGACAGCTTTTGCTCGATGGTTGCTACTACTGGAGAACTGATACGTAGTAAGTTTAATCTTGAAAATCGCGTTACTTTTAACGTTTGTCATATAAACGCACAAAGTATAGCTAGTCACTACAGTGAACTAGATGTAACTTTCACCGACGCTAACGTGCACGCCGTCCTTATTTCTGAGAGCTGGCTCAAACCTCATCTTCCTTCCGCCGCATACTCCCTACCTGGATTTATTCTAATCCGAAATGATCGGGTGGACAGGAGAGGGGGTGGTGTGGCTATCTATCTCCAAGCCTCATTTTCTTATAAAGTCATAGCCTCTTCCTCTTCCAAGAGTTCCAATTCCGCTGAATACCTTTTCCTTGAGGTTTGGGTCAAGGGAGTCAAAACGTTACTTGGTGTGGTTTATTGTCCTCCCTCTGTTGATTACTTCTCCAGTCTTGACTCAATTCTGGAATCTTTAGGGTCGGATTACGCACACCACATCATCATGGGAGACTTCAACACCGACCTCCTTGTCCCTTTGTCCACTCGTTCACGAAAACTCCTTGACCTTGTTGAGTCAGTTAGTTTACACATCCTCCCTTTACAAGCCACTCACCACAACATTGAAGGAGAGGATACCTGGCTTGACCTAATACTCACTTCCAATCCCGATCTTGTTTATTCTCACGGTCAGTTTCCTGCTCCTGGTTTCTCCCATCATGACCTCATTTACTTATCCTACGTCCTTAAACCTCCCAAATCCAAGCCTAAAGTTTTGCGCGTGCGTTGTTTTGGTCGCATGGATGGACGCAGGTTGTGTGAGGATGCTGCTAAAATTAGTTGGGATGAACTGACGGCAGCTACATCTATTGACGACAAGGTGACTATATTTAACGCTCAACTCCAGGCACTTTATGACAATCATGCTCCCGTCAGGAAATTCAAGATGAAACGTCCTCCAGCACCNTTATGTGTCGTGTTGGCTTTGTTTCCGGAATCAAAAATAGTAATTAAATAATTTAGCGGCTTTGTAGATTTGTATTAGTCTCTGATGTCTGAGACAATTGTGCAGTGTAAGATAGGGATTATTTAAATTCATATTATGATGCCTGATGAAGGTCTAATAAAAGACCGAAACGTTGCTAAAATAATAATGTAATTTGTTATAATAGTTCTATCTTGTCCACATTCCTGAGATACACAAAAAATATTTTATAATTCAAATGGTGAATAGATAATATTCGCTGTTGATTTACTTACCTCCGTGTAATGAAGAACGATGATTACATATTATATATGTTAAATAGAGGCTAATTTTTGGGCGAATACTCTTTTCAGCATTTCGTAGGAATTAACCGAATTTTGACATACGGAAATGAGATTCATGAGTTTCAGGTTCAGTGGTAAAATGAAGTAAACCTCACTAAAATTAAATAAAGTTCCCCTCCACGGTGTTTCCCAAGCGCTATGCCTTGTCCTTCTTCAAACGAGGCTTGTGGATAGTACTCAACGGTAGGCAGCGGCTTGGCTCTGCCCCTGGCATTGCTGAGGTCCATGGGCGACGGTAACCACTCACCATCAGGTGGGTCGTATGTTCATCTACCTACAAGGCTAATAAAAAAAGCCTGTCGTAAGCATTGCATGTACATATATGAGCGACACAAACTTAGTATCAGTGAGTCGTTTGTTCAAAAATATGAACATCCAATCTATCAATCAATGTATTTCTAAAAGCACGTGACATTTTTAAATAAAAAAAATCAGTTAATTTCAACAGTTATAATTTATTATTGTTAATTTGTGATCGTTGGTAAATTATTACGTGTTACATTGATAATGATTAATTGTTTTTTTTCCGACTAAATAGTAATTTTATTTAAGAGCGGGCAACACCGAATGGAGTAGCGTTAGTAATGGCGGGCAAACGTCAAGCTATTCCATTCTCTTGCTGACATCGGCCGCATGCGCGTCATACACAAACCAATTGTCTGTAAATCATTAATTATTATCGTAATCCCTGATTGTTTTAGTAATTTTAGCATCTGTATAATTAAAATAGTGAAAAGTCTACACTATAGTCTGAATATAACTATTTATGAAGTTCAAGGTACCGTGCTGACGTTTTTTTTATACGTCCCACTTTATGGTGAGTGGTTACCGTCGCCCATGGACTTCATCAATGCCAGGGGCAGAGCCAAGCCGCTGCTTACCGTTAAGTACTCTCCACAAGCCTCATTTGAAGAAGGATATGTCATAGCGCTCAGGAAACACCGTGCCAAAACATCCAAAGCCGGATGGTGCGTGGCAAAAAATATCTCTGGAAGCGCACTATGGATCAACGCAATGGCTTCAGGTAGTATGGATGAACTCTACTCCGGTGGCGAGTGGTGCGATGGTAAGAACGAGATGATGGTATCTCAAACAATTCCTCAGAGTATGCCTGACGTGTTCGAGAATCAACAATCATATGCGACCTCTCGGCCCTCGAACACCTCGATAAATGTATATATATATATACTTAAGTTTGCGTAGCAGCCTCTGATTCTCATAGCATAGGGAATTACCCGCATTAAGGGGAATCAGCCCTGGCTGAGTTGGACTTCAGCGTCTTAAAGGAAGAAGAAGAATAAAGCTCTTCGGAGAAACGCCTTGGAATAAGAGTACGAGGTAGCGTGCAGTATTAATCTCCCACACAGTACGACTATTAAGCCACAACGAGATCCTCCACACCGAGCAAACGAAACCTACAGTTCCGTATAAAGCGGGCCGAAGATCAGCCTTCACCAATACCTGTGGTTATGATTGAGCAGGATTTGGTTCTTAGCGATCCGAGGATTGCACTGGTGCCGTGGAAGCATCGTCGGCGGTGCCTCATCAGTGGGCGGACAATGGAGCACAGAGTGCCCTCGCATCCGGCATCTGACTGCCACTACAGCAGCTGGGCGGGGGCCTAACGCCCACGCCGCCCACCCTGTCTTTAGCGCTGAGGAGCCAGGAAGGGATTCTACTCCTTTTTTATGATTGAAGGCTTACTGGTGACCCGGAGGCCTTTCCAGTTTGATCAGGACAGGTGGGCGAGCAAAGACTCGGCCAGGAGGGGTGGGATTTGCTAACAGCTGCCCGAGCGCCTCCGAAGGAGACCTAACAACTCTAGAGTAGCTGCTTCGCGAATGAATCTACTACCAGATCGGAATCGCGGCCCGCTGGGAAGATCCGGCGAGAAACACAGCGAGCTGATTCATGGGTTAGGTTGCACGTCGAACTCTATGTCGAGTTCGACGAGTATGCTTAACGGGGTCTAAGCCTGCTCTTATTGTTAGAGCTGAAAGCACACCTCACCCTCTCGAAGTGCCATGACTAGAACAGATAAAAACTTGAAAAGACCTCCCAAGACCTCCAGAGAAAAGAGTATCCTAGTTTGGGGCCAGATGAGCGCGTGTGACTCGTTCCCGGATATTAATCAATTACGTCAAATAACTTCCCTATACCGTTTAACTCTGTTTTTTTTTTCCGGGAAATATACGGTGAAGATATTTATCTTCAAAGGAAATCGAATATTTTCACATTTGGAGTACAGAGCGTGTGAAGTCACAAAATTTATGTTCGAATCAATAATAAATATATCCCGAGACTATTTGTCGGGTTCCGAATTGATGTATCGCCCGGAAAGATATCCGTGTTAAGGCGAGACCAATTTTCAAGAAATTTAGCTTTGCGTATTTTACGTAACAGCCTTACGTTCGTTCGAAGAGTTGGACATCAATTAATCATAACAATTGAGACTTTGATCTCATAGATTGAGGTGAGTTGTGATTTACATTGCGATGTCTTAGGATTCCAAAACCCTCTAGCATGTGCCTGGCAGGTGGCTGTCCCGCCCTTCAAGCCGAAACGCATTACTGCTTCACGGCATAAATAGGAAGGGTGGTGGTACCTACCCATGTGGACTCATAAAACGTCCTACCACCAGTAAAGTACTTGAAAGATTCCGTTACATACATCGATAGATAAAGGTCAAGTTAACCCTAACGTTTAATAAAATTTGCTATTGAAAAATGCTGTTGAAATTTGAAAAAAAAACACAAATAAAAAATGTTAACCGTTCAGTTAAAACAAATGTAGGTTTTACTGGTTTTTTTTGCACAATTCGGCTGCAGCTTCCAATGTTTGTAAATAGTTTGTAGATTTCGTGTTTTAATCCGACAATGTTCACGGCCCGCTTGTGTTTGTAAGACCTGATAGATAGATATGGCTGTGAGACTGGACGGGTACGTAACAATGACTGAATGTAACAATGAATTACTGGTGGTAGATCTCTTGTGAGTCCGCGCGGGTAGGTACCACCACCCTGCCTATTTCTGCCGTGAAGCAGTAATGCGTTTCGGTTTGAAGGGTGGGGCAGCCGTTGTAACTATACTTGAGACCTTAGAACTTATATCTCAATGTGGGCGGCGCATTTACGACGTAGGAGTCTATGGGCTCCAGTAACCACTTCACACCAGGTGGGCTGTGAGCTCGTCCACTCATCTAAGCAATGAAAAAAAAAAAGACTATTCTGGCTAAATCTGCCGCAAAACCACCACGGTTGTTATTCGTTGGCTCAACACGTTGACTGCTTTACGCGGGTTAAAAAGGCTCCAAACGCCACTATTCCCTGATCCCCCAGTCAAAACCTCTTGCTTGGTAACGAGACAAGTCCACATTTCTATAGGTATGGTATTATATTCGAAAACTTTTGTGAGGCTTATCAGATCTCTTACCGTAACCAAGTCAGATCCTGCTTTGGAAATACCTCATACGCACTGGCTAAAAATCCCTTACACATTCTCGCAGACCTCTTGTGAGTCCGCACGGGTAGGTACCAACAACCTGCCTATTTCTGCCGTGAAAGAACTGCGTTGCAGTTCAGCAGTTGTAACTATACCGGGACTTTAGAACTTATATCTCAAGGTGGGTGGCGCCATTTTCATTTTAGATGTCTATGGGCTCCAGTAACCACTGAACGGTTGTGAGCTCGTCCACCCTTCTATGTAACAAATATATAAAGTGGTAACAACGACAGATAGATCAAGGCTTTAGTTATTTCCTAGCGTTTACAAGTCCTAAACAGTGAAAAATATGTTGTACATAAATTCCGGTACATAAACTTTACTATTATTTATTAAGGCTACGTAAATTACGAAACAAATATAAAGTTTCCCTCACACGATACAGTAGTGAAGTTATTCTTCAATATGGCTTACAGTGTTCGCGTAAGTTTCGGCGGAGTTTCAGAATAATTTATACACGGCAAGGTTGTTTATCGAAAGCTACCTAAGCGTTCCTACTCTGATAAAGAAGGAGACGAAAGATATATCACAATTTTTATGTTACCACGACCAATTCTGGTAATTGGAGCCGAAATTCTAGTTTGTTAAAGGGAAATAGCCTTTCGAGTTTTGTTAGCTAAAGTTGAAATTCGTTTTGGCATTAGTGACGCTTTAGTTCTGGTTCGGCTGTCCACTTTCCAAGTGACGCACAAAATAGTGATAAAAGTCAAAGTTATTATGATATACAGGGTGTTAAGAAATTTAGTACCAAGTCAAAACTATAAAATAATCCTTGCAGCAATAATAGTTGGCGTAAAAAGAAAACCTTTACCGATTACTGATCTAAGTAGAAACATTTCTTCAGTTTGCATTTTTATTGGAATATAGACAAACGTACGGTTGAGTGGCTACCGTTGGAAATTATTACAAATAATGCCACGGACAAATCTTACCCTATCTCCCATTTTAAGACTTGTCGTAGCTTCCCGGAAGTTGCGTAGGGGGCTCTACGCTATTAGAGTTCAACATTCTGATCCTGCGTACGTCACCCAAATCACGTCATTTCGGATCCTCCCGATCCACTACCTAAATTGTACCACAAGTACTGGTCACTGTTCTTGTCGAGCCCGTCGCTTTTGAAGAAAGGTTCGGCGAGTAAATTAACCCACAGACACAGCCCACTGAATTTCTCGCCGGATCTTCTCAGTAGGTCGTGTTTCCGATCTGTTCGTAGATGTTGCGAAGTGCACTGCTATTGCGAGGAATAGTGTTAGCAACATCCTCAGGTTAGAGCCCCGTGAGCTCACCTATTCGCCTGGTTACGTTGGCACAATCATCTAGGCTACCGGCTTAGGTAGGGAAAATAATAATTAGAGATCTACATCAAAGGATGTCTAAGAATTCCTTCTGTACAGGAGCGCTCTGTTTGTGCTCAGGGTAATGACAGAGCTTATTGCTGATAGGGATCACCGGGTAAATGGTATACTCGGTTACTGGTAAACTCCTATTGTCTCCTATTTTAGTGAAACACTGTTGTGTGGCCTGTGCGGTAGGCAGCGGCTTGGCTCAGCCCCTGGCATTGCTGAAGTCCATGGGCGACGGTAACCACTCACCATCAAGTGGGCTGTATGCTCGTCTGTCTACTAGGGCAATAAAAAAAAAATTAAAAAAACCCTGTTGTAATTTAAGATATACATTAACCGGCTGATTAAATTCTACGTTGCTTCCATGTTTTTTCTTATTCATATAAAATGTTCGGAGTCTGGAGAAGACTTTCGGACTAATTTTTGTGTAAATTACATAACGAGTATGCAAATTGAAGTAAAGGTCACCGCTGCGAGGCTGAAGTCGCGAACCGGTCTGATTCTCAGGTCTTCGACATTTCGATTTTACTATACTCGCGTCGTTTTCCTCATTACTGAGGGTCGTGACTCTCCCGCTGCATCAGTTTCTTCCGTACGATTTCCCTCCATCTTCTACGATCCTTAGCTTTGTGGAAGGCATTGTGCATTTCGATTTTAAAGAATATAATAGTTGAGGTTTAATATAATAGTTGATAGGGAGAGGAAGAGGTAGACCAAAGGAGAAATGGATGGATTGCGTGAAAGACGATATGTATTCTTACCCCCCCCTCTTGGGGAGTGAGCGAAGAAATGGTATATGATAGAGAAGTATGAAAGGAGAAAACATGTTGCACCGACCTCAGGTGATTGGGAGAAGAGCAGGAGAATGATGATGATGATGATGAATAGTTAAGCTTTTCTGTTGTGTCGGGATGTCTGAATGTGACGGGGCGTTTATTTAGTTTGGAGCAACGCTAATTGGCTATCGATCGGAATTGAGATTACTTGTTGAATGAACTGACTTAATTTGAGTGCTATTAATTAGGAACTTTGGGTGGATGAAACGGGATATTTTGTGGAAAGAATATAACGGTAATGATATACGTATTCTTTTTTCCTAAGCTTTATACAACAAGAAAGCTCTAATACTAAATTTATTGCTTCTCCATAAGCGCGGAACTTTCTATATGGAATTAAAATCTCCAAGCTATCATCCTTATAGGGGAGGGATTTTGAAAAACGTCGATATGCATACGTGTCCTTTATTTTGTAACCAGAAAAATCCCAGCAGATATGAAATTTCAAAAAAACTTACCGAGCTGAATGCTAATAAGATAAAGGCTGTAATTTTAAATGTATGTATCTATTATGTGGAGGAAAAAATAAGATCGAACTGTTTAGTATGGGCAATACGAGATATCTTGTGCACGAGTTATCAGTTATTGCAAATTGTTAAATCTAAAAATGATTTGACGAACACTGAATTAAATAAAAAAAATATATGTATATTATGGGGACAAACATAAACTTTATCTACGTAATATCCTGTCATTGTTTGTAAAGACGAAGCTGAGGAGTGCGCGTTTGGGATGGTATGAACATGTGATGAGACGAAATGAAAATGAGGTTGTTAAGAGAGTGTTAACTATGAATGTGGAAGGATTTAGAGGAAGAGGTAGACCTAAGAAGAAATGGATGGATTGCGTGAAAGACGATATGGGTAGGAGGGGAGTGAGCGAAGAAATGGTATATGATAGAAGAGTATGGAAGGAGCAAACATGTTGCGCCGACCCCAGGTGACTGGGAGAAGGGCAGCATAGTGATATGTTTGTAAAGACGAATAAATTTAGAATAGAGTCTCAGAAACAGGCGCCGATTGGAATGCGAGAACGCGGAGAATTTTAATCATTGCTAAAGCAATGCTGTACGTAAATACGCCGGTGTTCAAATTTAAGTTGTACGCGCATTTTTGTATCGTTGCTTAAATTTATTATATTGTAGTTCACGTCTAGTCTGCTCTTAAATACCTTCGGAAACTTGTGGCGGTAGTTATGATAGTACACATGAAATTTGACAGATGCTTGAATTTCGCTTATGCCATTTTCAAAATAGATTTGACAAGATCCAAACAGATTGTCGGTCTACTGAGCAAAATATGTAGGCAGCGGCTTGGCTCTGCCCCTAGCATTGGTGAAGTCCATGGGCGACGGTAACCACTCACCATCAGGTGGGCCGTTTGCCCGTCTGCCTGCAAAGGCAATAAAAAAATTAAAAAAATTACGTGCTCGGTATAAGATCTTCCTAAGATCCTTTTTTTTACCCCCAAAAGCTCATAATTATCTTATGACTTTCTAAAATGCATAACTGCTCTGCGGTAGAAATGGGCAGGACAACCTTACCTCCCCAAACGGCCTCACCGTATGTAAATCATAGTCAACTTATGAAACTTTATTTGTCATGATCACTTGTAAAGCTCTAAATGTGACATTACTTTTTCGCCTAGAACATGTCATTGAGGCTCTGCATTGATTGGTGGCCATGACCGAGATAATGTGGTCAGCCACACCGACATGCTTGTATTAAAATTGGCATCCGCGATAATTTTGATATATCTATTTATTTAAGTAACAAATATGCACCCTACCAGTTTGAAGAATCGCTATGCGATATTAATATTCGATATAAAGTCATCGATAACAAGGAAATTGTTAACTTAGAATAGGGACTGCACTCGGAATGAGTTGAGTTACGCTACGTGAGTCGAATATAAAGGCGGCTTTGAATCGAATTGCGGAAGACCTAGGTACGACTAATTATTTTATTGTACCGAGTAAAAGATTATTTTCTAATTTACTAACTCTTTTATTACTTTTTATTAACTTTATAATTGATAAAGTGTTCGAGATGTGATGTTTTAGAACGAAGTTCCTTATGGGACGATGCGGAGGGGTACCCTAACCGGAAAAAGACGTCCGTAACGTAAGAATTTTATAAGTAATGCACACTGTGTACGGCTTAGCTTTGTAATAACGTATAAAAAATTATAGATTTTTATTATATATTTTTTATAAATCATAATAAAAAATGTATACCCGAATAACTATTTTCTTTATACCTCGAATAGAACTTAAAATTAATATTTTTATAATAAGGAACTTCGTTCCTATCCGGTGTCCCAAGACACCACACATCTTTTTACTCACTTAACACCAGCCCACCTGGTATTAAGTGGTTACTGGAGCCCATAGACATCTACAACGTAAAATGCGCCACACACTTGAGATATAGCTCTGAGGTCTCAGTAAAGTCACAACGGCTGCCCCACCCTTCAAACCGAAACGCATTACTGCTTCACGGCAGAAATAGGCAGGGCGGTGGTACCTACCCGTGTGGACTCACAAGAGGTTCTACCACCAGTAAGAACAACTATCAAATATCCACTCGATTTACCCACTCTAACCGGCGCCATCTAGGCAGGTTTCGGATAGCCTGCCCACCGAGAGGGCTGGTGGTCGTGGCGCCGACAACCGCCGGTCCGGCGTCCCGAGGGGGAGGGTGACGGGAGAGATGTGCTCCGCACTAAACACTTCACTTTCCCCCCTTTGCCTTTTCATGAGTTCTGTCTCATGCGAGGTTCGGACGTGGGTTGTTGAGCGACAGGAGGTTTTAGTCGGTTCAACTCCGACATGCCCCGCCCTCCATCCCCAGTGGAGGGCGGAAGTCAGACGATTTCCTCCTGACCGAAAAAAAATCCGTTCCATTTCGAAATACTTCACTTAAATGAACTATTATTAATTGTAATTGATTTATTTATAAAAACGTGTACTGCGATGAACTTCTGTTAGTCTTATGAGAATGTTACCCACATCCTTATCCGACCGCAACGGGGTAACCCAAAGCCGCCGTCACTCGAAATATGTCTTGCCGAATGCCCTGGATTCACTCTCCGTGCTTTTAGGACCCTCAAGCACTGGTCATCGTCCTCGACGAGTTCGACGAGCAAACTAATCTATAGACATAGCCTACTGAGTTTCTCGCCTGATCTTCTCAGTGAGTCGCGATTCCGATCCGGTGGTAGATTCTGCGACGCACTGCTCTTGCTAGGGCTAGTGTTAGCAAATTCTCTCAGGTTGAGCCCGTGACCTCACCTACCAGTCTGAGCGCAGCTGGAATAGCCTCTTATGCTAGCAGCGAATAGGTACGGGGAAAACCCACACCGCATCACCGTGCAAATGTTAGCGCGCGTGTATTTTCATCAAATGTCTGTATATTGTATATGTCGGCGTTAAGCCAAGGTTTACACACAGTAAAGTCTTTTACAATGAAAATACAATACAATTCTATAAAACTTGAACATTATTATTTTATTACAAATAGCTACGTCTTAGTTCTTACACGATTAGCCATTTTGTGATTGATGGTTATAGCAACTACAACTTCTTTTATACAAACAAATGTAATTACTGCGAAACAATTCACAAAATATAGCTTAATATTCACAATGCATATTTTAGTGATTTTTACATGACTGACATTTAATTTATTTCACATGAATTACTTATAAGTAATATTAACCTAACATTGTTATTATCCAGCCTAATAATAGATGGCGCCAACAACATCATTGCATAACAATTACAATACTTAATTGTTACTGTTAATTATAATATTATAAATTATTATTAATATTTATGCTTTATTCATATTTAATTATTTATACAGTCATTTGTGTTATTAAACAATAATATAAACGTTAAACATATTCTGAACATTTTCACATCAAAACAGTGTCTGCTAATTATTAAATATGGTAGAATAAAAGTTTCATCTTGCTAATAATAAATAAATATTAACATAGAATAAACTAAACTATATATTATTATGTTAATTATTGCCAATAGTGGCGTTTGCGCCCATTTGAAGTCGTCGTGGCCTAAATGATAAGACGTCCGGTGCATTCGTGTTGAGCGATGCACCGGTGTTCGAATCCCGCAGGCGGGTACCAATTTTTCTAATGAAATGAATGAATGAAATACGTACTCAACAAATGTTCACGATTGACTTCCACGGTGAAGGAATAACATCGTGTAATAAAAATCAAACCCGCAAAATTTTAATTTGCCTAATCACTGGTGGTAGGACCTTTTGGAGTCCGTACGGGTAGGTACCACCACCCCGCCTATTTCCGTCGTGAAGCAGTAATGCGTTTCGGTTCGAAGGGTGGGGTAGCCGTTGTAACTATACTTGAGACCTTAGAACTTATATCTCAAGGTGGGTGGCGCATTTACGTTGTGGATGTCTATGGGCTCCAGTAGCCACTTAACACCAGGTGGGCTGTGAGCTCGTCCATCAATCTAAGCAATAAAAAATATATATATACTTATATACTTAGAGATAGCCACAGCGAAACGTAACCGGGTCTCACAGTATACATTAATAAAACACAAAACCGACCCTTATTCTCGGACTCGTAACGACTAAAATCTTTCAACACGCATTCAGAATGTAGCTGCTGTGTATTTTATTACGAAAATATTTGCGAAAATGAAACGCGACTTGAACTTTATTTCGAAGGTGTAAAGCTCACTCTTGCACGTTACGAGTGGGAAAATCAATGAGTAATGCGTGCAATTTATCGCTATCGGAGCTATAAAGTCTTGTATGGTTTTTTAATGGGTCCACCGAAATGGTGTTATGAGGGAAGAAATTGCCAGACTTTTGACTTTGATTCTAGCCATTCGAATTTATATTTTCGTAATAAAACGGGACTTTATCGCTTATGTCACTAATGACACGTGTTTACGTTGAGGTTGAAAGTTGAAATGATACTCCTGATGATACGTCCATTATAGAGTCCCTTCTTTATTTCGCCGTAAAGTCGTGTTTTATTTAATTAACACCACAGTTGAAAGAACAGATATTTTATTATTGTAGCGGCATAAACAATTCTATGTCATTATATTATATTAGTCATTAAACACATTATAAATTAATTTTACGTTTTTAAATTTTCGGCGGTTTTTTTTTTAAGGGATTTTATGACCTGGTAACTAAGACCTTTAAGTCATGTCTTATTTTAATTTATTTTCTTATTTTTATGAAAAATTATGAAATGAAATGAAGATGATTGATTTGAGCCTTTAATCAACTGGGATGAAATCAAATGAAATGAGATGAGATGATATGGGATGAAATATAATCTCAGTAAAATGGTGGTCATCTACTGAGACTTTTTCATTGGACTTTTTGGAGGATCCCGAGAAGTGACGTTCAGCGGCTTTGTTTAATTTTCCCACATTTGTGCACTTTTACAGATATTAAACAGTTAATAAACCACCGTTATTACACATTTAAATCTAAAGAAACACTAAATAGACAAAATAAAACAAATCACACAACTTCACTCCTCGCGTTCCCGCCAAAAAGTCCATTTTCGGCGGTAAAAAGGTCCTGTCATAGATTATACACTTTTTTCCACCTCTCGTGCGTTCCGACTTACGCATCATAAAAAGATGCGTTCTTAAACGCCACACTCCTTTAATATTACCCTTTATTGCCGAGGTTAAACTAAAAAACACGGATGGCACTCGGGGACTGCCGCGGTAAAACTATTGCATAGAATTTTTTATCAACTTATGCAATAATAATTAGAAAATAATGATTTAATATTAAAACAATAATAAAATAAGACCACGCTATATAACGTATTATATTATTATATATAATAGCTGATACGGTAACCCTTTCCAAGCCTCTCTATTTTTCTTATTTTTGTTTTCTTTTTTTGTTTTTTTGAACCTAATTTATGTTTGGAATAAATTAATATTATTTTTTGAAATAAATAAAAAGTACAACTCTGAAATCGCTTAGCGTTTGTCATGTTTTTTAGATTCGACAGCGGATGAGAGAGATTTTAGAGTAGCATGTCAACATGAACACCATGTTTTCGTTAATCAATAAACAAATGGCTGAATTTGAAACTAGGATTAACGCCAGCCATAAATTAAGTTTCAAAAGCCTAGTATTGTAAAGCAGCCAATTCAACCTGTTATATCCTGCTAACTATTTAAATCCACTGAAAATCCTGTAACGAAATATCTATATATCTTTCATCTTTACACTAGCGACCCGCCCTCGCTTCGCTTCGGAAACTGTAATTTATTATTGATTTTTCCACTATTTAATTGATGTTATTATATATATAAACCTTGCTCTACAATCACTCTATCTATTTTAAAAAAACCGCATCAAAATCCGTTGCGTAGTTTTAAAGATTCAAGCATACATAGGGATATACGGACAGAGAAAGCAACTTTGATTTATACTATGTAGTGATAACACCGAATTGAATATTTGATTTGAGAGATCGGGTTGTGACATTTTATATATTGACTGATTCGGTGGTGCGGTAGTCAGCGACCTTGACTGTTGTGCGAGGGTCGTGGGTTCGACCGTTCGTGGGATGAACAGGTTTGTTTGCTATTTGTCTGGATGTTTTTTTTTTTATTTATTGCATAGATGGGTGGTCGAGCTCACAGCCCACCTGGTGTTACCGTTACCGGAGCCCATAGACATCTACAACGTAAATGCGCCACCCACCTTGAGATATAAGTTCTAAGATTTCAGTATAGTTACAACGGCTGCCACACGCTTCAAACTGAAACACAGTACTGCTTTACGACAGAAATAGGCGGAGTGGTGGTACTTACCCGTGCGGACTCACAAGAGGTCCTTACCACCAGTAAGAATTATTTAAAGGTATATATAATTTGCGTAATCACTGGTGGTAGGACCTCTTGGGAATCCGCATGGGTAGGTACCACCACCCCGCGTATTTCCGCCGTGAAGCAGTAATGCGTTTCGGTTCGAAAGGTGAGGCAGCCGCTGTAACTATACTGATACCTTAGAACTTATATCTCAAGGTGGGTGGCGCATTTACGTTGTAGATCTCTATGGGCTCCAGTAACCACTTAACGTCAGGTGGGCTGTGAGCTCGTCCATCGATCTAAGCAAAAAATAAATAAAAATAAGCATGTATGTCAGTCTCTGGTACCCATAGCACAACGAATCCTAATTTGGGTCCGGATGGCCGTGCATGATTTGTCCTAACTATTTATAATTATTTATATTTTATTCGCGAGGTAAATTTCCTTTAGCGCGATGCGTTTTCATAAGAAGCCGTCATGTGTTTGATAACGAAAACGAAAACAACGCATCACGAGGCAACGTGTTAATAGAATCTTGCGTAAATTGTAGCTCAATTTGGCTACATATTATTTAACAAATTGAGCAAGATCGCAATTACTGTCATGCGGCGGGTCATTAGGAAGTCTGTACACTTAGCAACTTTAAAGTCGCCGGTTTTTTTTCAATGACTATCGGGACAACATATAAGTCGTCGTGGCCTAAAGGATAAGACGTCAGGTGCATTCGTGTTGAGCGATGCACCGGTGTTCGAATCCCGCAAGCGGATACCAATTTTTCTAATGAAATACGTACTTAACAAATGTTCACAATTGACTTCCACGGTGAAGGAATAACGTCGTGTAATAAAAATGAAACCCGCAAAATTATAATTTGCTTAATTACTGGTGGTAGGACCTCTTGTGAGTCCGCGCGGGTAGGTACCACCACCCTGCCTATTTCTGCCGTGAAGCAATAACGCGTTTAGGTTTGAAGGGTGGGGCAGCTGTTGTAACTATACTGAGACCTTAGAGCTTATATCTCAAGGTGTGTGACGGCATTTACATTGTAGATGCTCGTAGATGTCTATGGGCTCCAGTAACCACTTAACACCAGGTTGGGTGTGAGCTCGTCCATCCATCTAAGCAATAAAAAAGAAATTATAAACTTAGTTTACTTGTCACATAACCATCCGATGCATGTAGTTGTATCGTGTTGTCTATCGCCTGTCTATCCCTCTCTATCTGGCAAAATCTTAACAACGTAAGTCATCATATATGATTTGTAAGCCGCTGGTCTGATAAAAGCTCGGACGGGCAGGTCCTGCTGATTTTTGTCGGTTTTACGGTTGGAAGAGTGCCACAGCCGTTGTCTAATATATTTAAGGCTTCGACCTCATAAGTTAAGTGGTAGCTTAACGTGGTAACGTCAAGGATATCAACGATTTAATATAGACTGTGAGGTCTTACATCAGTATGTGCAAAAAGAAACCATCCTTGTGTGATGACACGACCTTGGAATATCGGGGGATACGTTCATGTCAGTTTGGGATTCAAGTGAGGAGTTTCGATCAGGTAGTGTGATTTCTGTACACGTCCTTGTTTGAAATGAAGAAAGGCTAGCTCCATTATTTATTCTGGTTTTGATGCTATCGTATATTCCAAGTTCACGTAGCTAGTTTTGCTAAAGAGCAACAAGAGGGTCAGATAGGAAATCAGTAGGTCATTCGCGAAGCAGCTGCTTTTGGGTTGTGAAGTCTCCTTTGGAGGCGCTCAGGCAGCTGGTGGCAAATCTCAACCCTCTTGGCTGAGCCTTTGCCCGCCCACCTGTACTAGTGAAACTGGAAAGGCCCACGGGCCACAAGTAATCCTTCAATCCTAAAAAAACAGTTGGATGATGCTAGCATGCCATATTCCGGATCATCACACGTTTACATTTGAAATCGGGCTTTTTTTTTCTCCCTAAACTGGAAACCTAGGGGATTGTGCCAGCGTCGCCGAGCAAGTAGGTCAGATTACGGGGCTCTAACCTGAGGATGTTGCTAATACTAGCCCTAGTAAAAACAGTGCTTCGCAGAATCTACTACTGGATCGGAAACGCGACCCGTTAAGAAGATCCGGCTAGAAACTCAGTAGACTGTGTCTGTGGGTTAATTTACTCGTCGAACCCCTCGTTGCTAGCGACGAGTTCGACAAGAACAGTGACCGGTGCTTGAGGTACCTAAAAGCACCTTTAATGGATCGGGAGGGTCCAAAATGACGTGTTTTGGGCGACGTTGACTGTTTACCATTTGGTTAAAATGGAACCAACGAATGAATTATTTAAAGGCCCAAATTCGCTGCCTCTAGTTACTAAGTAACGGTAATAGCATAGCAACAAAAGTCGCCTGCAATTCACTGGTTTACAGCGAGCCTTATCACTCACACCGCAGGGTTCCGCGACGCGTATGTAATTATACTTGTAAATTATGAACAACATCAATTTGTCACGAGTCAACGTACCACTATACAAAATGTTTTAGCGTCAATCAATTTTGGAGATAATTATAAAAGGTAGTATGAAATTGAACTAAATTTTCAAAAAAATCCATCATAAAAATGATGTGGGACTTTTAGTTTCAATCGTTGAATGTTTTTGTAGGGCAGACTTTAAATGACATTGCCATTTCTATTGGGCAGATCAACAGCGACTGGCGTGAAAGTGAATCTTTCAATGCAGCGTACTCAGTGGAAAACTTTTTTATTTATTTTGCTTAAATGGGTGGGCCAGCGCACAGTCCACCTGTTGTTAAGTTGTTGCTGGAGCCCATAGACATCTACAACGTAAATGCGCCACCCATCTTGAAATATAAGTTCTAAGGTCTCAGTACAGTTACAACGGCTACCCCACCCTTCAAACCGAAACGCATTACTACTTCACGGCAGAAATAGGCGGGGTGGTGGTACCTATCCGTGCGGACTCACAAGAGGTCCTACCACTAGTAAACAAGTTCCTTCTAATAAAGCGAGAGTCGCTGATGATGATGTGGCAAAATACACTATTGGATTATGCAGTTCATGGCTTATTAACGAACATACGATTTTTGGTATGCAGAAAGAACTAGATACTAAATTCAGCCAACATAATAATCCCTACTTGTTTGTGAAGACGTTTACTTTGAAGCTATGGTACCAATTTGTAAAATTATCGAACTGTTATTTGGCTCAGTCAGACATCTATTTATGATTCCTCGATGATTCTTATGGCCTCGTAAGGCAGACGAGTAAATGGCACACCTGATGATGATTGGTCACTCTAGCTCATAGACATTCATTACGCTACATATAATTGCTCTATGGAGCTACTACCTCCATGGCGTTTTCCGAGCGCTATGACGTCATGTCCTTCTTCAAACGAGGCTTGTAGAGAGTATTAAGCGGTAGTAAGCGGCTTGGCTCTGCCCCTGGCATTGCTGACGTCCATGAGCGACGGTGACCACTTACCATCAGGTGGGCCGTATGCTCGTCTGCCTACAAAGGCAATAAAAAAAAATCTAAACATAATGATTAATTAAAAACGCTTTTTTTTCTAAGCCTGTTATAAAATGAGGTCGTTAATATCCTCAGCTGGGAGTCTTGTAACAAAGGAACACGCTCTCAATACACCTCAAGATTCGGAATGTCGCTTCAACACTTTATCTTTTACGATCGGTGTTATAATTCAAAAAGTCCACGAAAGTTTTCGCGAGATAATAAAACGTAACGCGTCGACCGACTTGTTACAACGAGCCACGAATCTGACTGTGCTCTGTTCGATTTTCGTTTTTCATTAATTCAAGATCAATGTTCAGGTAAACGTTGAATTTGGCTGACTTATCTTGGATAGGATAGCGGGACGCAAATACTCTTTAAGGGATTATAGTTCTACCGCTAAATTATTGTAAAATAGAAGAAAAAAAAAAAAAAATAGACCTAAGTGGTTAGCGATATTTGTAATAATCTGGCACATACAAACGTTCCGAACAACAATATTTGGATTATCCGGATACAAGAGCACCCGGTCAACATTTTTTGGTTAAAAATGTTTTTGTCCAAATGCATTTATTCCATTTTTTAGTTGGATCCGAGCTCCAGGAGACTAAAAAGCCCCATAGATGCTTGTAAATTGAATACCAGTCGTATCTGCTAAAATGGTTTTCTCTACTTTTAATACGATGTCTTTAGAAAATCTAGTTTGTAATAATCGTATTTCTGCTATTCAGATTATGTGTCAGACTGTTGCGAATGTTCTATAAATCGTAGCTATAAGTACTTAGTTTTTTTTTTGCTTAGGTGTGGACGAGCTCACAGCTCACCTGGTGTTAAGTGGTTACTGGAGCCCATAGAAATCTACAACGTAAATGCGCCACATAGCTTGAGATATAGTTTTAAGGTCTCAGTATAGTCACAATGGCTGCCCCACCCTTCAAACCGAAACGCATTACTGCTTCACGGCAGAAATAGGCGGGGCGGTGGTACCTACCCGTGCGGACTCACAAGAGGTCCTACCACCAGTAGAAGAAGATTTATTGAAGATATCGCACTTGGAGTGTCTTTGCCTGAAATCTTGCAAAGCAACACAAAACGCCACATCCAAACCTGATTCTAACATCAACGGGCTTTGGTAACTTTTAATTGTAAAACTTGAATCATTCTCGGACTTGCACGTTTTATCTCATCACTGTTAATTGCCTCCCCCGCCCCGCTCATCCTTACGCACCCCGTGATGTCATGAATTTTCCATCAGCCATAATTCGTTAAGAGCTGCCTCCATTTGGAAACGCGGACACGTACGTCAACGCATTGCGGAGTTGGCAAATCGCATTTTGACACCAGACACTAAAGTTTACGAATTGGAATTGGGAAAAGATATTATGTTGTACTTAAAAAAATTGATGAGCTAGAAAGAAGAAAGCAGAAAAGTAGATGTAAAAACATCAGATGGAAATTTATTTATTTTCTTGTGGTAGAACCTCTTGTGAGTCCGAACGGGTAGGTACCACCACCCTGCCTATTTTCTGCCGTAAAGCAGTAATGCGTTTCGGTTAGAAGGGTGGCGCAGCCGTTGTAACTATACTGCGACCTTAGAACTGATATCTCAATGTGGTTGGCGGCATTTACGTTGTAGATGTCTATGGGCTCCGGTAACCACTTAACACCAGGTGGGCCGTGAGCTCGTCTACCAATCTAAGCAATAAAAAAAAAGGTAATATATCTTAACAAAAACTTCTTCAGCTAGGTATTTGAATGTAGTAATCTTAATTGAAGTTCAATTAAGTCAAACGACCGTCTGGTGTAGTGGTAAGTGACATGGTCACTACACAAGGCGGTCGCGGGTTGGAATCCCGCCAAGAGAAGATATTTGTATGATAAATATAAATGTCTTTTCCAGGGTTATGGATGTATATTAAATATATGTATGTGTATAATAAAAATCTTACATTTATTTCCGTTATCTGGTACCTGTTATGCAAGTTCTTTACGAACTTAGCACGGGACCAGTTAACGTGGCGTGATTGTTAGTTAATATATATGTTGGTAAATTAAAAAACATCGATCTGTTGATGCTGATACCAAATAAAAAGCACCTTTAATTACAAAGAGAAATGTCGCGTATTAAGCGAAAGATCGCTCAAACCAAACAGCCTCTCAGTATATATAAATAATAAAAAATATATTTAAATAATATATTTTAGAGATGATGTTAACTCGAATAGAATTAATTGCCACTCTTGGGACTCATTCAGTTTCTTAATTATAGTCCCCGTTTATGTCTAGTTACTCTTTGGAATTAAGGTAACGATAGGTACATATTATACCGGCTTATTCCGCTTATACCGGCAATTATTTGCGATCGGAGCGGAAACTATAGGGGTAAAGAGTGAACGAATTGAACTGTTCGTAATAAGCGGAGGATGCGGGTATCTAGCGTGTTTGAGCGCAATCAGCTTCGGGGTTGTCAGGCCTGCAGAAGAATAAGTAATTCTGTATTTTTAGACTGAGTAGACTAGACAGAGATTAGACTAGATTGAGACTTATAGCCACTGTTAACCCGGAGACATAAGGTTGAGTCTTCGAACCTGAAGATCGAAGGCATTACTGCAACACGGGAGGAATAGTGACATAAACCCATACTTTTTCTAGGGTTTTTTTGTAACGAAATCTTATTATTTCTTCATTGTAGATGTCTTCTCTGTTTCTCTCGATACGAATGGGTAAGACCTTTCATTTAGAGGGGTGAGCACGAATGACTATGGAAAAAGTATTCGTATCGCTATCGAGAAAAACATGTATAACATTTAAACAGCGCCCCTTCAGTCCGTAAAAAGAATTAATTTCAGCAGCACGAATGATCGAATGAATGAATGAATGAATTAATGAAAGAGTGAATGAATGAATGAATGAATGAATGAATGGATGAATAAATGCATGAATGGACGAATGGATGAACGAATGAATTAATTTGCTAACTTTCGTTTCGCAATCAAATCGTCACGTTCTCGAAACTCGAAACATATACTCATAATCGAGAGTACGAAAATTGTTTTGACATAAGGCAACGTAAATCTCGAAGGCTAGCTATCGAGTACTACCGTCTAATGTAATGATCCGTTTTCGTATCGAGGATTCGATAGGTTAACATTACGAATTCAATACATTTTCGTGCTTGACGTACTGTTTTCATCTGAACTTTCGCCTATTCTGGTTTCAATAGTGTGACAACCATTGCATGATACAATTTGCAAATTTAACCTCACATCTCACAAGGTCAGTGGTATGTATAGGCGGTTGCTGCCTCAGATCGGATTAGCCGTGAGCTGCTCTACCTATCATAGTTATAGTAGTAAATTATAATGTAAGTTTTCTTAATCCATTTATTTTAGGGAAGTACTTAAATTTCTAGATTTTTGTACCTGACATCCCTACACCCCCGACGACCCCTCGTCGCAACCCGCGCCCTTATTTGCATATCTTTTGTCGCTTCGTCTGCTGACAGTAGTCTTTCTTACACATAAACAGTATAGAAAAATAACAATATGGCCGAAATTGAGTCAGGTTTTTTTTACAGAGTAATTTTTTTTTTAAATTACGTGCTTGGATTAGAGCTTTCCACATTGAAGCTTGGTGCCAAGCTAGATCCAAGGAAGCATGAAACATGGGTCGACCACTTACATCCCTGATACCAAATTTCTCCAAAAAACAATACTGAGTCGGCTAAAGGATTGCACGTTTCCTAAGTGGATTAGGCAGCACTAGCCTGATGCCTAAATTTAAATTTAGAGGTTCACACATAGATCTGTCCTTGTCTGATTCGCTTTTGGCGATAAATTGATTCGTTCAGATGGATCCATATTTATTACAGAAAAAAATTAATATAAATACAAAATAATACCTTTTTTATATAAAAATGCTGATGCAGGCTGCTGTTTTCGTAAATCTGTGCCCAGAAAGGAATCGCAAAGTTAGAGTACTGACATCTCCCTGCACTAGATCGCGTGAACGATAATACAAAGCGTAGCAGAGAGTTGTTTTATGAGTCCCCTATCTGGTTGCCGGTCGATTGGAACACTCTTATCTATCAATCTGGTAATTCACCTTCTTCAGAGACGCCTGGGTGTCTACTGCTGACCATGTTTGGCGCTAGTTTTATACCTGACCCTCCTTGTTTATTTCCACTGTTTTTTATAACATTCGAAGGTAGGCAAACTTGTGGTCTATCTGATCGTAAATATTAGCGCTGCTCATGGATATCGACTCTGGTAGCATCGACAAAGCATTTTTTTATTGTTTAGTGCTTACTGTTAAGTGGACGAGTTCACGGCTCACTTGGCGTTAAGTGGCTATCGGAGTTCATAGACATCAATAACGTACACACTATCTGTAACAACTAAGTAATTTCACCAAAATACCACGATCTTTGTTATTTATGTAGGAATTAGGTCGAAGTCTTTATTAGTATTATTTACGGCTATTAACAGATATGTCTTCTCCCGCTTCACCTCCTTATCTCAACTTGGTGGTGGAGATGCATGCATTTTAGTACTAACACTATACTAATATCCACCACAACACTGATAACTTTGACAAAAAAATTATGCGTTCCAATTTCTTTGCCCGGTATTTCAATGACCAGTGTCCTTTTTTTTAAATCCTACCTAAGCTGATAGCCTCGAGAGGCTATTTCGGCGTAACCTTAACTAGCAGATGAGCTCATGGGGCTCAAACCGGAGTGATGCTAACACTGACCCTAGCAAGAGCAGTGCTTCGCAGAATCTACCGCCGGATCGGAAACGCGACCCACTGAGAAGATCCGGTGAGAAACTCAGTGGGTTGTGTCTGTGGGCTAATTCGCTCGTCAAGCCCTCCGCAAGCGACCGGTTCGACGAGGACGGTGACCGGTGCTTGTGGTACCTAAAAGTACCGTTAATGGATCGGGAGGATCCGTAATGACGTGGTTGGGCGACGTCGACTGTTTACCATTCGGTCTACAGGATCGGGTATGCAATGTCCTTAGTGCGAGTTTTTTAACGTTCTCGATAGCGTAAAAGTTAACTCAAATTGTTGGAACAGCGCCCCTAGCGGCAAACGTTCCAATTCCATACAAATTGAAGTTAACTTTTACGCTATCGAGAACGTTAAATAACTCACACTAATCACACTGAGATGTGGACTATTCACGCTGACAACAGAGAGAGCGTTACTCTGAATACTGACGAACAGTATTTTGACTTTGTTTTGATATTAACATAACCTTTTATTTTGTTTCAGCCTTAATTATTGACATTTAAATTAACAATATTGTCTTAAAATAATTCAGTGAACTGTGCTACGCAGAATGAGCACTTTGGCGTCATATTATCATGAGACTTCCACTTGGAAGAATCACGTCGTTTCGATGTAATTCAATGAGCTTTTAAATATTTATTGCCTAATAAATACGAGGTATGATTTATCAATTTTATAATCGTAATTTGGGACAAAGTTTCTATGTCCTACTGAATATGGCTCTATGGTGGAATCACTATGAGACAAACGTTGGGACTATAGCCTCATTAATACGCTTTTATTAGCTTCAAACGTATGTATGTTAGTATGTAACGGAATCTTTGAACATGATTTTGACCCACTTCAAAACGTCGGATTAACTCGAAATTTAGTATACTTATTAAGGACCGATGACAATTCATTATTTTAAAAAAATATTGAAAAAAAATATTAATAAAATTGAAATTCGACTAAAAATGTTAAAACAAGTTATAAATATTTTATGAACAGATATGAGTAGATGGGTTATTTTGATAATATCCTGAAAAGCACCCCACGCTTTTTTACAATAAAATCATTATTTCTTACACAATTTTTAATTCAAAATTTATTAAAATTTAGTTCCTATTTTGTAGTTGGATTTTCTATAAAAGCGTATTTTGTTAGTTTTTTCAAACTATATTTTTTTTTAGTCAAAATGCGAGCTATGGCAACGACCTAATGATATAGTAAGTTTAGAGGGATATTCCTTCAAACTACTGCGTTATCATACCGTGTTTTAATGAGCTGATTTTTTATTTATTTACACCTGTCAATACGGGAATACAATCTGGGTACTAGATTTGTGACATGATCGTTCAGGGAATGGTGTAGCTCCTCCAAGGTAAAAACACAAATTAAGGTGATTTTGACCAGGAGCTTCAGCTATTTCTGCGCGTCACATGCCAGATTTTCTGATAGAATACGGAATGAATATGTTAGAGGAAGTCTGAAAGTGGCACCTGTNATTTATTTACACCTGTCAATACGGGAATACAATCTGGGTACTAGATTTGTGACATGATCGTTCAGGGAATGGTGTAGCTCCTCCAAGGTAAAAACACAAATTAAGGTGATTTTGACCAGGAGCTTCAGCTATTTCTGCGCGTCACATGCCAGATTTTCTGATAGAATACGGAATGAATATGTTAGAGGAAGTCTGAAAGTGGCACCTGTGACAGAGAAGCTGAGGAGTGCGCGTTTGGGATGGTATGGACATGTGATGAGACGAAATGAAAATGAGGTTGGTAAGAAAATGTTAACTATGAATGTGGAAGGATATAGAGGAAGAGGTAGACCTAAGAAGAAATGGATGGATTGCGTGAAAGAGGATATGGGTAAGAAAGGAGTGAACGAAGAAATGGTATAGAAGAGTATGGAATGTGAAAGCATGTTGCGCCGACCCCAGGCAACTGGGAGAAGGGCAGGATAATGATAATGATGATATGCCAGATTTTCATAAGATTTACGGACTGGTAGATTGTTATTCAAAAGCATGATTCCCAGAGGGATAATTTATTTGCTACTCGCCAACTCTAACTGGCAACGCACTGTTTCGATTTTAACATACACAGCCCTGAAACTGAGAGCCTAGATTTTATCGATTACATGCCAGTCAAACGCAAAAAATGTTTAATTTAACCCAATTTCTCAAGTTAAACATGATCCTAAATAATTTAAAAGTAAAAATTTATAAACGAAAACAAAATGAAATTTATTCGTGTGCTCACTGAGTGTGCTTTTAAGCTCAGTCTTGTTATAAATAAAGCTTTAATTATTTACGCAAACAGTCCTTAGGCTGGTTGTTGAATCAAGCGGCTTTTGATTAATTTTCGAACGTTTGATAATTATTTTATTGTTTTTACAGACAAATTAATTATTTGTTCAACAACTTATTTCTCATTATTTAATTATTCGTTTTTCTTTCATTCGTGCCTTATATATATTTTTATTGCTTGAGTTGGTGGACAATTTCACAGCCCACCTGATGTTAAATGGTTACCGAAGTCCATAGACATCTACAACGTAAATGCCGCCAGCCACCTTGAGATATAAGTTCTAAGGTCTCAGTTTAGTAACAACGGGTGCCCTACCCTTCAAACCGAAACGCATTACTGCTTCACGGCAGAAATAGGCAGGGCGGTGGTACCTACTCGCGCGGACTTCCAAGATATGCTACCACCAGTAATTACGCAAATTATAATTATGCTGGTTTGATTTTTATTACACGATGTTATTCCTTCACCGTGGAAGTCACTCGTGAACATTTGTTAAGTACGTGTTTCATTAGAAAAATGGTACCCGCTTGCGGGATTAGAACACCGTTGCATCGCTAGATACGAATGCACCAGACATCTTATCTTTTAGGCCACGACGACCTAATTATAGTCTTTCACGATTCGATAAAGAATACTTTTAATGGCACTCCAAAATTTCCTGAGGGCTGAACATGATTCGAATACCTTCTTCGGCGATCAATCATCTGTTTTACGCTTTCCATTCAGAGCGTGATGTAAATACGTCTGAATAATATTTAGCTAATATGAACATGTGAGTTTTATTTTAATGACCTATTTTTATGATAATTGCCAATAAGTTTACAGAGCAAACGCTTTGAGACAGATTGAAGTTTGTCATTATTTCAACTGGAGGCCATAAAATGGTCTAGCTATTGGGAAGTGACTACGTCGAGTCAAGGACGCTAGTGTTGTTACGATACTAACACTATTATTAGACGGCTGCAGCTTTAGCAGTAGGAGCAGGTACAGGGGCCTTGGTAGTGTACTCATCAAACTCATCAAAGAGCTCATTGTGAAGCCTAACCCATGACACCAACCCGCTGAGTTTTTATTTTTTATTGCTTAGATGGGTGGACGAGCTCACCGCCCACCTGGTGTTAAGTCGTTACTGAAGCCCATAGACATCTACGATGTAAATGCGCCACCCACCTTGAGACATAAGTTATAAGATCTCAAGTATAGTTATAACGGTTGCTCCACCCTTCAAACCGAAACACATTACTGCTTCACGGCAGAAATATGCAAGGCAGGTGGTACCTACCCGCGCGGACTCACAAGAGGTCCTACCGCCAGTAAGATCAAACTCAAGCTAAGCTCATCAAAGAGCTCATTGTGAAGCCAAAACCATGTCAGCCCGCTGAGTTTCTTGTCGGATCTTCTCAGTGGGTTGCGATTTTCATCCCGTAGTAGATGAATTCGCGAGGTATCTGCCTTCGAGCTGTTAGGTCTTCGGAGGCGCACGGAGAGCTGTTAGCAAAACCCTACTGATTCTTGTAGAGCCTGTGCTCCCTCACCTGTGGTGAAACTGAAAAGACTGGCTTACCAGTAAATACCCAAAACCTAAACAAAGATGCTGTAGCACGGCCAAGGTAATGTTCACAAACAAGGTGTTTTACTGGTGGTAGGACATCTTGTGAGTCCGCACGGGTAGGTACCACCACCCCGCCTATATCTGCCGTGAAGCAGTAATGCCTTTCGGTTTGAAGGGTGGGGCAGCTGTTGTAACTATACTGAGACCTTAGAATTCATACCTCAAGGTGGGTAGCAGCATTTACCTTGTAGATGTCTATGGGCTCCGGTAACCACTTAACACCAGGTGGGCTGTGAGCTCGTCCACCTATCAAAGCAATAAAAAAATAAAAAAGGACCCGTGAAATCTCTACTATATCGGTATATTGACTGTCCCGCCTTATTGAAATAGGTTAAACCAGTTAACATATTTTTATTTCAAACATCTCGACTTCTCCATTTCCACGAGCACCATCAATCTAGATTTAGCTCGCTTACGATGCCAGTAATAATAACAATGTCAATTGGGAGTTTCCCTGACAATAGTCGGGATGAAGACAATGCTCCGCAAGCCCGGGATCACCGAGGCGGTCCCGTGGGATGTAATTATCCGCCGGATTCGGGTTTTTGAAGACTTTTTCGTTTCTTATTGGCAAGGGATAAGAATTCTATTGTTTTGCTTAATGAATAAGGCGCCCGGCGCGGCGTTTACTTTTCAACGGAGGGTTAGTGAATTTTGTAACAGTTATTATAAGGGTAAGGAATTAATAAAGGGTATAAGGGGGTAGTGTTTATGAAGGCTTGTTGAAATCCGTCAAATGCAAGTAAGAATTTTAGGGCGTAAGCTTTTAAAATTCGTAGTTTTCTACAAAAAAAAAGATTTTTGCTATCGATATTCGTGTCTATTAAAGAAATATCTCACATACATCATACTTTTTTGTGTTTTCTTCTTTGGCAGACGAACATACTTGACAGTAAACAGTAATTGTCGCTCGTGGACATCAGCAAGAGAATTCGCAAAATCTCTAGAAATCTACTATGGATAAGCGCGCTTCCAGATAGTATGGATGGGCGGTGTGGTTGGAAAAAAGACGCCGGAATGGTCTCTTTAAACAATTCCTCAGAGCGCTCCCCATGGAAGGGTACAAAACACATAGATACTAAAAGATCACCTAAAAAATATTATTTGAAATATACGCGTACATATTGTTACACCGGTAAGAGTAACGCCATCTATCGCCGAATAGTCGAACGAATATCGAAGGATCTAGTAGCGCCAAGAACTCTCGAGAAGCACAATGCCATCTATTGACAGATAGCGGAAACTACTACTAGAGACGTGTAGAATATTATCGATAATTCTAGGGATGAGGCATAGGCTATAAAAGCGTTGCAGAGATGGCACGCAGTCAGTCAGTAATCGAAACTAATCGAAGCAAAACAGCGAACGGATCACCTGAAGCGAAGCGGAACAAGCGAATTGAGAGTTTTAAAGTGTCTGTTGTTCGTTTTAATTGATTTAAGTGTTGACAGTTAAGTAGTTGTACAGTTTTTAGTTGTACTTTAGTGGAATTTTATTTATCCCGAACCCCAGTGCGTAACAATATATTACATGTACTTGGTATGTGTATTTGTATGGTGTGTGTATGTATTTGTAAGTTGTCGTGGCCTAAAAGTTAAGACGTCCGGTGCATTCGTATCTAGCGATGCAATCGTGTTCGAATCCCGCAGGCGCGTACCAATTTTTCTAATGAAATACGTAGGTAGGTACCAAATGTTCACGATTGACTTCCACGGTGAAGGAATAACATCGAGTAATAAAAATCAAACCCGCAAAATTATAATTTGCGTAATTACTGATGGTAGGACCTATTGTGAGTCCACACAGGTAGGTACCACCACCCTGCCTATTTCTGCCGCGAAGCAGTAATGCGTTTCGGTTCGAAGGGTGAAGCAGCCGTTGTAACTATACTGAGACCTTAAAACTTATATCTCAAGGTGGTTAAAAACAAAATAAAGATATTATGGCCCTTAAATGTTGTTTTCGTATTTATTAGAAGTGATTGAATATTTTTTANCCTATTGTGAGTCCACACAGGTAGGTACCACCACCCTGCCTATTTCTGCCGCGAAGCAGTAATGCGTTTCGGTTCGAAGGGTGAAGCAGCCGTTGTAACTATACTGAGACCTTAAAACTTATATCTCAAGGTGGTTAAAAACAAAATAAAGATATTATGGCCCTTAAATGTTGTTTTCGTATTTATTAGAAGTGATTGAATATTTTTTAAATGAATTTGTTATAGTTTTATTTGTATATTGTCAATATATTTGTATTTATATTACAAAAAAACGTCTTTCAATGTCTGGATTATTTTATATCATTATATGTATGCATATGAAAAGCTAAACTCGTCGGATTTCCGACTTAATGCCTCTCGAAATTTTTAAATCTGTTTTACTTTAATTACACTCTTGCGATCGTGATGCGGTGCGTCTGTGTGTCCAAATGGGAATTTTCAATGAAATTTAATTACAACGTGAAAAAAAAAGGTTCAGTTCGGATCCCGCCCGGCGGACCCGTGTAATTGAATCTTTAGCACGGTCAGCCTACAGTAGAAGGGAATTGCAGTATAGCAAGCACTTGAACAGTGTTGGTCGGCATCCTGCCAGGAGGACCGACGACTTTTAAAATCGCTGGGTCACGTTGGATGCGTTGGATTACAGATCACGTTTCTTACTGGTGGTAGGTCCTCTTGTGAGTCCGCACGGGTAGGTACCACCGCCCTGCCTATTTCTGCCGTGAAGCAGTGATGCGTTTCGGTTTGATAGGCAGCCGTTGTACTGTCAAAACTGAGACCTTAGAACTTGTCTCAAGGTGGGTGGCGGCATTTACGTTGTAAATGTCTATGGGCTCCAGTAACCACATAACACCCATTTAAGCAATAAAGAAAAGCAGGTGGTAACGGAACGGCCGCACTGGACATATTGATGGAGAGGCCTATGTTCAACAGTGGACAGGCTGAGATGATGAAACATTTGAAATGGACTAAGACTTATGCGTTATTGCTTTTTGGGTTCAATAGTTATCATTGGGATTATGGAGTTTATCGGGGACTGATACAGATGGTGAATGGCGGCAATCTCATCATGATGTATAATTGGGACCAATGATAACTATTCTTCTTCTTTTTCGTCGCTTTCTTCATTGCTGAAGGTCGTGTCCTTGAAACTTGACCGTGGCCTGTCTCGTGAGCTGTTTCCACCTCATCTGGTTTACAGCTTCTCGAGTGGCGGTTGCGACTGGCAGCACAGTTAGGGCGGTTATTTTACCACACCAACGGCTAGGTAATCAGCCGCGGGGTCTCTTTCCTTCTACTTTGCCTGTCACAATCACTTTATCCAAGCTATCCGACTGTCGGCGGGCAGTATGACCGAAGTAGCTGAGGATCCCCTGGTAGCAGATTGTTGAGAGCCTGACTCGGATGCGATAATAACTATAATGGTATGTTGGATGCGTTGGTGGCTCAATATTTTTTTTATTGCTTAGGCGGCCTTAGGCTTGATTGAGTTAGTGGCTTAATTTTGTTTATTGCTTAGGCGGTCTTCGGTTTAATGAAATTTTCTTGTACGTAAACAGCAATCAGACGAAATATTTTACGAATAAATTTCGTCGTACTCACCGCCTAAAATATGCACTGTGCTAAAATACGGTCAGCAAAACAAATGCTGGAGAAAATGTTTTGTAATTTTAAAATTTTACAAAAATCGAGAATTCTGTTGCTTTTGTAATTCCAGAGGAGGGATACTTGTAGCTTATTTCGAAAAAAAATATTTTCGCATACCCTAATTATGTGGAAAAATAAATAAAGACCGGAAGTCGAAGTTCTTTTCTTCTTTCAAAAATTGCTTTCGTTGTTCCGAATTTGAATAATGGTTAATAGTCGAAACGAGTACATCCGGTATCCTAACAACATTAGCCCATGGACGAATTATTTATTACATTCTACTTATATTTAGGGGTTGCTCTGAGGAATTGTTCGAGATGATACCGGCATCTCGTTTTTACCATCGCACCGCCCGCCACCGCAGTAGAGTTCATCCATACTACCTGGAGCCACTGCGGTCATCCACAGTGCGTTTCCAGAGGTCTTTTTTGCCACGTACCATCCGGCTATGGAATGAGCTCCCCTCCACGGTGTTTCCCGAGCGCTATGTCATGTCCTTCTTCAAACGAGGCTTGTGGAGAGTATTAAGCGGTAGGCAGCGGCTTGGCTCTGCCCCTGGCATTGCTGAAGTCCATGAGCGACGGTAACCACTCACCATCAGGTGGGCCGTATGCTCGTCTGCCTACAAAGGCCAAAAAAAAAAGAAAATTAATTTTGTTGCTTTTTTCTATTCTTTAATCGACTTCAACTTCGAATATTGTTCTCCCGATTTATTCAAAAACAATCTTTAATGGTTTCGTCAAGACAATTCAATTATGCCGCGATACTACGGTGCGATAAACTCAAATTAGTTTGCGTCTATAAGCACGTTACTTCCGGGTTTTTATTCGAAGCCGGATAATCCGTCATTTGTATGCGGTGACACGAGGGCCCGGTGACGCGGCCGCTAGTGATGTGACGCACGCACGTAATTGTGTATCGATAGTTTTATGTCTATTATTTCTGCTAAACCTATTTTCAATTAGTATCTTTTCCTTTAATAATTTTACGTTTTTGTTTTCTATTATAATGATATTCACAGAAAATTTTCCAAGAATAATCTTACTACAAACTGTAATTGGTTCTAGAAGAATATGCGACAATTTTTGGTATTATTATTCTTATTATATTAAACAATTATTTGGGTCGGTACCTTTTGATAAATGAACACCGGCTGCATGCACGGAAAAGTGTCACGTTCCGCCTGAGCCTGAGCGTGCCAGCGAGAGCGCGGAACAAGCGATAGAGAGGCACTATCGGTCCAAGCGATTGCTTGTGAGAAATTCTCGCCTGACACAGCTAACAGTTCGAATAGTTCTGCTACTAACATTACTGAATATCACAGAAATTAAATATATTTAACAAATACTTTAATCTATACTAATATTTTTATTATTGTGTACTAATATTTTTATTATTGTGTATTGTATCAATAAGTAAATTAATTAGATTGTACTCATCTACCCACTCATGTAAAGCTTTCCTTCTTCAAGAACGGTTAGCTGGTAGATAACTCAATTGTTGATTTAAGCTCGCCATTTTTTATATCTTATCGCAATTACTGTATTATATTAACTGTGTGTACAAATAAATAATAAATAATAATAACAATAATAATATTATAAAGCTGAAGAGTTTGTTTGTTTGAACGCGCTAATTTCAAGAACTACTGGCCTGATTTGAAAAATTCTTTCAGTGTTAGATAGCTCATTTATTGAAGAAGGCTATAGGCTATATAACATCACGGTAAGGCCAATACAAGTGGAGCAGCACCAATAAAGAATGTTTCAAAACAGGGGCTTAAATAGCTCCTTAACATTCTATAATTCAAAAATATTTACATTTTCTACGTATATGAAGTGGAGGGTAAAATTTAACTTTATGCCAAAGTAACTATTCCACGCGGACGAAGTCGCAGGAAAAAGCTAGTCATGAATATAACGCTAAAGTGCAAATAATCAAGGCCTTTAACTAAAGGAAGGATGTGGATTAATGGAATTACTAAAAACGCATTTTCCCAAAGTGTACAATATTTTCAAATCGACAACAAACACGCATCACGTCACTATTTCGACCCGTATTCTAGAGGGTTTAATTAAATTTAGACAACATTGAGGTCAATTCGCAGATACTAGGAAACAGAGTTGAAATGAGAGGCACTCGGCCGGTTCTGGGAGTGGTGTCGAGAGACCTATATTTCTATTTAGTAAGTGTAATGTTTGTGCTATGTATCATAATGTTTGTAGAGGATCAAACGTGAATGAGTAGTCTAAAGGGAGAAATAGAAAAAAATTGGACGCCATTTTACACGTCGATAATTTACGTATAGCCATGTATCTCTTTGCCAGTTCTTTTACGACTGTCTACTATCGGAATCTTCTGACACTGTCAATTAATACAATAAAGAGCTAATATTTGTTTGTATGTATCATTGAGGTACAGCATAGACTTAAATCAAATGGTTGAACCGGTCCTCTCCTCAAGGCAATTAGCAATACTATTGACGATGAAGATGAGACCCGTAAAAATCTAAATTTGCTAATTATTAATGTTATATGCGTATTGTAAATACTCACCGTTTTGAGGGTATAACCACATGTCGAAGCATTAACATTGTAATATTATTTTGGGTTCAGTAACATATGTTAAATGAATAGCAAAAAAAATATCCAAGTCCGACTCTGCGAGGGCTCTGATAATAATTGTGGAGCAGCCTTTGTGTTGAACGCAAGTCCTTTAATAAACGGTCAGCTACAGATGGTTTGGTCCAGCGAACACTGTATCCTCAGTTTGACCGTGTTCAGACAAGGACGCTTAGAAGATGTATTGGTACTGTTCGCTTGACATGAGTCCACACGGGTAGGTACCACCACCCCGCCCATATCTGCCGTGAAGCTGTAATGCGTTTCGGTTTGAAGGGTGGGGCAGCCGTTGTAACCATACTGAGACCTTAAAACTTATATTTCAAGGTGGGTGGCGTATTTACGTTGTAGATGTCTATGGGCTCCAGTAACCACTTAACACCAGGTGGGCTGTGAGCTCGTCCACACATCTAAACAATAAAAAATAAATGAATAAATCGTATATTGTACTTTTCACAAGTAACTGCTCATACAGCAAATAAAGGCAGCTCCAAACGGTCCCTTCAACGAGCGCACATGAAAGGCCACACTATGCGAGGAATGGCGACGGCTTACAAAGGGCACCACCACCCGAACTGATGAGCACGACCACTCTGCCAAGAACCCAAACGAATAAGAAAAAGAAATACTAAAGGACCTCAGCGTTTTGAAGCTCGATAAAATGATTAGAACACATTTTGAAAATGATATCTGAAGAGCGACACTGAAGCAAGAAACAAATATTTAACTATATAGGATTTAGCATGGGCGAGAACGAGGTAGAGTAACGTTAAAGGTTTCACGTCTACTTAGAAATAAAATTCGATGAAAATAATAAAATATATTGAAATATAATGTTTTTTCCCTACCTATGCTGATAGTCTTGAGAGGCTATTTCAGCTTCTCCTTGACGTGTAGGTGAGCTCACGGGGCTCAAACCGGGTGTCTTGCTAACACTGGCCCTAGCCAGAGAAGTGCTTCGCAGAATCTACCGCCGGATCGGAAACGCGACCCACTGAGAAGATCCGGTGAGAAACTCAGTGGGTTGTGTCTATGGGTTAATTCACTTATCGAGCCCTTCGTCATAAGCGACGGATTCGGCGAGGACGGTGATCGGGACTTATTCATATGTAGTCTGCGAAAGTATAGGGGATATTTTTGATATTAGGCAACCCTATTAATAATTCCATGAACTTACTAAATATCTTTTATCCATTAGGGGTTCTGTTTCGATGTTTATCAGATAATATTATTCTCTTTGCGAGTTTGATGTATTAAAAGTTTTAGTATTATGCGGGACAGGCCATCTGTATATATGCGCCTGTACAACAAAATCCCACAAGATGTTCAGAACCTACATATACATAGGTTTAAGAAAATTATTAAAGAACATCTGTGCAATAAAGCTTACTATAAAGTCAATGATTATCTAGAAGATTGCACAAAGTGGGAATGAGTTGCTCGCTCCGGGCATTTCAATGTTGTAATAATTGTTATGTTATTATACTCATGTAAAAATGAATATTTAAAAAAATCTAATATTAAAAAAATAATCTAATATTTAAAAAAAAAAAAAACATGCCCGCTGAGTTTCTTGCCAATTCTTCTCAGGACGGAGGCTAGTTCTTGTGAATTGGCGGTAGTTTTTTTGACGTTCAACAAGTATGTACTTTCATTTATGTTGAATAAAATTTTTTTGATTTCATTTGATTTCATTTGATATGCTATGCGAAATTTCATTCTCCACGAATGGTTTTTTAAAAAGATAATATTTAATTAAATATGAATATAAATGGTCTGACTCCGACTCTGTGGGCTCTCCTTTTGCAGGGTGTCTCGCCTTTGTGTTGAAAACAGTTTTTGCTAATAAATTGACTACAAGCAGACCCAGGTGCAGACACTAAAGCTTCCTTTCAAAAAGTGCTTTTGAAATGTACAAGAAAAATTCTGTTCACATTTCCACAAGGGAGACTCTAATTTGGTTTTTAAAATTTGTTTTCATACCAATTGTCTACGTCAAGAAGTTCTGGTTAGTAATAATAATAGTGGTCTGCTATTTTAATTGGATCCTATTATTTTGAATCTCTATAAGATGCAGAGATAAGTGATCATTCATTTTACTGGTGGTAGGACCTCTTGTGAGGCCGCGCGGGTGGGTACCACCACCCTGCCTATTTCTGCCGTGAAGCAGTAATGGGTTTCGGTTTGAAGGGTGGGGCAGCCGTTGTAACTATACTTGAGACCTTAGAACTTATATCTCAGGGTGGGTAGCGCATTTACGTTGTGGATGTCTATGGGCTCCAGTAACCTCTTAACACCGGGTGGGCTGTGAGCTCGTCCGCCCATCTAAGCAATAAAAAAAAATTCCATAAGTTCGAGGCTAAAATAACAAACTTTAATAAAAATACTCTGTCCACTCATTAATGAGCTGTCAATGGTCATCACTAATATCCCTAAACTATTGTTTTCTGTTAATACTCCAAAGATCCAATTTCTTTAACCCCAAAGTCCCAATTTAAGTACCGTTTTGGACCAATTTGTAGGACATTCGTTGCGATGATCCAATAGTATGTGATTCTCAAACTGTTCTCTCTTTCGCATTTTTACTTTACTGGTCATTAAATAGATGGGAGTGAATTCATATTAGTAAATACTACTATCCTGCCTTTTTCATTCTGGAGCACCCATGTTTTCAGTTTTAAAGGTGGGACAGTCAATATTTGATAAAGTTGTCTGTCCGATCTTTTCTCAAGCGAATGACAGTTGTGACTTTATGAGCTCCGATAAATTAACAGCAGATAAGCCGGGAGCTCATTCACTGAACTGATTAAAAATCTGAATTGAAAGATTTCTTTTCTTCGTTCGCTCATTGCTAAGTATTGTGATGCCCTCGCCTGATACGTCTCCTTTTTTTTTGTTGCTTAGATGGGTGGACGAGCTCACAGTCCACCTGGTGTTAAGTGGTTACTGGAACCCATAGACATCTATAACGTAAATGCGCCACCCACCTTGAGATATAAGTTCTAAGATCTCAGTATAGCTACAGCGGCTGCCCCCCACCCTTCAAACCGAAACGCATTACTGCTTTACGGCAGAAATAGGCAGGGCGGTGGTACCTACCCGCACGGACTCACAAGAGGTCCTACCATCAGTAATTACGCAAATTATAATTTTGCGGGTTTCACTTTTATTACACGATCTTATTCCTTGACCGTAGAAGTCAATCGTGAACATTTGTTGAGTACGTAATTCATTAGAAAAATTGGTACCCGCCTGGGATCCGAACACCGGTGCATTGCTCAACACGAATGCACCGGACGTCTTATCTCTTAGGCCACGACGACTTCAGAACGATTTTTGATCTGTATCCAGTTATATTGGCCAGTGGCACAGTGGCTTAGTCTTGTGTCCAAGTGTTCGGACACTCGGTCACTCTATCTTTTCGGGTTCCAACTCCTGGTCCGTATTCCATTCACTTTACACGTCACTATGAGTCTCTCCAGGTTGTCAGGGGTTATCTAGCTATATGATCAAAATTCAATATAAGCCTATTGAGTTTCGGCACTATAGATTTATAGAGAATGCAATTCATAGTATAGATCGATTTTCGTGAATGGTAAATATAATTATAAATACTTTGAGAAAATTAGAAGATAATTGGTACGTGATTTAAATGTTCACAATTAGAACCATAGTTGTTCGTGACCACGAAACTGAAAGGTGTTTGAAAAGTTGGAAATAATATAACGACAAAAAAAATATCGCAATTTTACTGTTTTAATTTTACTTACTAGTAGGCCCCGGGTAGTCGAAATTCAACTATAATTAATTTGAATTATAAGTTTGTACACTATTAAGATTCTATTGTCAAAGACTATTATGCTTCCCTAATCACAGATTTCGCCAAGACTACACTTTAGACAAATATTAATAAAGATACAAAATATCTAATCTATTATCAATTTGACCACAGACTATAAGGAATAAGAAAAGTTTGTCAATAAACAAATAGTATGCATGCGTGTGCGCGTCAAATACACGATAGTGTGTGTAATGTCTTTTTTATTGATTTAATGTATTTATTATGCGTAATTTACAAAAAATATTAACATTCTGCACTCCTTCTCTGTATTCTCTATAGCGGCCCGCTCCGGCTCCTCTCCGTAATTTTTTTACGCCTTAAGTTACATTATTGGAGTTTTAGTACGGATCCCTAATTTAAAAAAAATATATTTTAGCCTATGTCACTCGGGAATAATGTAGCTTCCAAACAGAGAAAGAATTTTTCAAATCGGTTCAGTAGTTTCGGAGCCTATTCAATACAAACAAACAAACAAATCTTTCCTCTTTATAATATTAGTATAGATAAGTGTGAAAGATTTCATACTCCTCCGTTCGCGCAATTTTCGTAAAAAGGGGTAGGTACATAGTTTTTGCTTCACGTATTAATTTATAGATATCGCAATTTCATTTATTATTGCTAATGGAATTTTGCGCGTTGCATATCATCGTTTTGAAGAAATAATCGCACATGGCAACTTCGTGTTACCAAATAAGACTGGTTCAAATATCAGGTTTGAAAATGAGTCTTCTCGGCGCATTCTTCATTACTTCACTACACTTGTTTAATCGTATTTATTCCTTCAGGCGGCTACTACTAAATTGAATTTCAATATAGAGTACGTACAAAGCTGGCGGGGATCCATTTAAAGATAAGATCCTTTGGCGAGACTCTTCAGATGTAGGGTTGGTAGGTNACCAAACAAAACTGGTTCAAATATCAGGTTTGAAAATGAGTCTTCTCGGCGCATTCTTCATTACTTCACTACACTTGTTTAATCGTATTTATTCCTTCAGGCGGCTACTACTAAATTGAATTTCAATATAGAGTACGTACAAAGCTGGCGGGGATCCATTTAAAGATAAGATCCTTTGGCGAGACTCTTCAGATGTAGGGTTGGTAGGTTGTGACAAATAATCAATTGCTACAGATTTATGGTATTCGCGTTGGAGTGATTTTTTCGTGATTTTCGTCGATACGATGTGTTCTGTCTGTCGGAAGTCGTCGTGGCCTAAAGGATAAGACGTCCGGTGCATTCGTGTTGAGCGATGCACCGGTGTTCGAATCCCGCAGGCGGGTACCAATTTTTCTAATCAAATACGTACTTAACAAATTTTAATGTTCACGATTGACTAACACGGTAAAGGAATAACATCGTGTAATAAAAATCAAACCCGCAAAATTATAATTTGCGTAATTACTGGTGGTAGGGCTTCTTGTGAGTCCGCGCGGGTAGGTACCACCACCCTGCCTATTTCTGCCGTGAAGCAGTAATGTGTTTCGGTTTGAAGACAGGGCAGCCGTTGTAACTATTCTTTGAGACCTTAGAACTTATACTTTGAAGATGTCTATGGGCTCCAGTAACCACTTAACACCGCCCACCTGGTGTTAAGTGGTTACTGGAGCCCCTGTGAGCTCGTCCACTAATCTAAGCAATAAAAAAAAATACAACAAATAATTGAGGTCTATAAACGTGCATGACTATTGTTTTTTTGTATAATTTGGTACCTAATAGGCTGGTAATTTTTTATTGCTTATGAAGGCAGGCGTGAATACAGCCACTTGATGCTGAGTGGACAATATCATGGAATGGAATGGACAATGCCAGAATTAAAGCTGCTACTGTCGAAGACTTCAATCGTGCTTTTTAAGTTTACCATGTCCTTAATTTTCTGACGTCACATGACAGCTTTTCCCGCAGGATGATATTATCTATTTAGTGAATAACATTGTAAGGAATAGTGAACGATAGTAGTCAGGTGGTAGATTCTGCGAAGCACTGCTCTTGATAGGATTAGTGTTGACAACGTCGTCAGGTTTAAGCCCCGTAAGCTCACCTACTTGTTAGATTACACTGATATTGCCTCTCAAGGTTATCATCTATCAGCATAGGTGGCATTTTACTGGTGGTAGGACCTCTTGTGAGTCCGCTTTTACACGTCATCTCGGATCCTCCCGATCCACTAACGGCGCTTTTAGGTACTTCAAGCATCGGTCACCGTTCTCGTCGAACCCGTCGCTTGCGACGAAGGGCTCGACGAGTAAATTAACTCTCAGACACAGCCCACTGAGTTTCTCGCCGGATCTTCTCAGTGGGTCGCGTTTCCGATCCGGTGGTAGATTTTTTTTCTGCGAAGCACGGCTCTTGCTAGGGTTCGTGTTAGCATCGTCGTCAGGTTTGAGCCCCGTGAGCTCACCTACTAGCCACGGTTACGCTGGAAAGCCGCTCCAGGCTATCAGCTTAAGTAGGAAAAAAAAAAAAAAAAAAACGGGTAGGACCACCACCCAGACTATTTCTGCCGTGAAGCAGTAGTGCGTTTCAGTTTGAAGGGCGGGGCTGCCGTTGTAACTATACTGAGAGCTTAGAACTTATATCTCAAGGTGGGTGGCGCCTTTACGTTGTAGATGTCTATGGGCTCCAGTAACCACTTAACATCGGGTGGGCTGTGAGCTCGTCCACCCATTTAAGCAATAAAAAAGAATAATAGTAATAGTAGTTTTAATTATCGTCTAGTAGAACAAGGGCTCGTTGTGCATTTGATGAAGGAAAATTTGGAAAGTTCTTTCCACATATTTTTGCTGATGAAAAGTAAATAATCTTGTTGTCAGCCCTATGGTAGCACGATAGGCGGTAGCGGAGGCGGGCGCGTGAGCGTTTCCAATGCAATAGATCGGGTTTTATTTGTTTCTCGTCGGCTGTGTCCGGTCGGTTATTGGTTTTTTTAAGTTCTCTTGTGTGAGACGTTGTTTAATTTCAACTTTATTGTTTTTGTTTAGAATCTCGAGGGAAAGGTTGTTCATGTTGAATTTGTTCTGTCGATAGATAGATCTTTCTATCTTTAGTAGCCCGAAACTACAACTAGGCTGGTGGCTAACGTGAAAATTTAAATTTCACCGCAAAAATATACAAGATGGTATTCCACCATTGCAGGTTTTTATTACGCCGTGACGCATTTAAAATTAACGGCAAATAGGGAGAGAGGAAAACCTTTGGAGGAAATTCAGGAGAGGGTTCTGGTGTTACCGATGTGCTAAGATAATGAAGTAGCAATAGCTTTGCGGCCAGGAATACGGTTTGTTTTTTAATTGTCCTTGTAGGCAGACGAGCATACGCCCCACCTGATGGTGAGTGGTTACTGTCGCCCATGGACTTCAGCAATGCCAGGGGCACAGCCAAGCCGCTGCCTACCGCTTAATACTCTCCACAAGCCTCGTTTGAAGAAGGACATGTCATAGCGCTCGGGAAACACCGTGGAGGGGAGTTCATTCCATAGCCGGATGGTACGTGGCAAAAAAGACCTCTGGAAACGCACTGTCGATGAACGCAGCGGTTCCAGATAATATGAATGAACTCTGCTCCGATGGCGGGAGGTGCGATGCGATGAGGTCGAGATTTTCTGATAAAAAATTGGATTGACACCAGTCAGTCAAAGATTTTCACACATGTGTATCCGTTTTATCTATTTCTACTACATACGAAGTTGATATGTTTAAAATTTTGCAAGCGCAACCCGATCTATGAAGACAGGCATTTTCGATCTAGTATTTATGTCTTCATAAAAACATAAGTTAATAAAACCTCAAACGCAAACTCCTTCAAGCACGGACCATTAAAATTATACGTGTTTTCATCGACTACCCTCCTTCTGCTATTACCAGCCTCTGAAGGGTCGAGATAAAGCTATCGAAACTTTAAAAATTCTCATGAACGAGCGATCGCTGTGATCTAGAGAACGATTAACGATCCAACTTCGGCGATCAAGACGCGGTGTACTGTCACGGATTTGGTAGACGATTTAATAAATTATTAATAAGTTTAAATTTCTTAATTATTGGTAGCCGTCGTTTGAACTGAGATTTGGTTATGTCGTCATTCACTATGGGCCTTTTTACAGAGCTCAGTCACCCAAATAGCAACGAAGAGGGCTATGGTCGGAATGTCCCTTCGAGATCTAATCAGGACTGAAGATTAACAGAAGAAGCATGGTTACCGACATAGTTCGAAGGATTGCGAGATTGAAATGGCAGTAGAACAGATACTCAGATTTAGAAGTCGTCATTAACTATGGGCATTTTTACAGGGCTCAGTCACCCAAATAGCAACGAAGAGGGCTATGGTCGGAATTTCCCTTCGAGATCTAATCAGGACTGAGAAGATTAACAGAAGAACCATGGTTACCGACATAGTCCGAAGGATTGCGAGATTGAACTGGCAGTAGAACAGATAGCCGATGAGGCCAAAAAGCTCTCGAGTGGCAACCGCGAAGCTTAGATCTTCCACGATATGTACCGATGATCTGTTGAAGGTCGCGGAACTCCCCTGAATGGGGACTGTGTAGGACTGGTGTGACAAACCTTGTGAACCTAGCAGTTGACGTCTATGAGGTGGTGATGATGATGATTTATGACGGTAATGATGACGTCGGTGTTGTCGGTGTTGTCGGCGATCGTGAGAATATTACAGCCTTTAAGGATTTTTCAGTTAATAAGATGAATACATTATGTCTAATCACATTCCGATTTGGCCTTTAACTCATTTAATTTTATAGTTTCCGACCTGTCGATTATTTTCGTTTTCGAGAATGTTCGCTATGTTTAAATTGAAACCTTTGGCAAACAAAACTTTGGTCGGATATTGTAAAATGAGAATCGAACATCGAACGAAACTAAGCCGTATTTATTATTAATAGGCAGTATTGAATCGAATCGTTTCAAAGCCCTTGTGTATTATGAATGCGAGTTTAAACAATAAAATAAAGAGTACTTATCCATTCTGATTTAAAAAAATTAAGATAGTCAATTTTATTGACTTTTTTCCTTTTTCTATATCGTTCCCTCACTATTGAGGATCGCGACCACATTGGTACGGACTGCATGGTACAGACTACCACCAAGTGCTTCCCTTACTAGATCTGACCATTTGGCTGTTGTTCTGCCCACGGCGCGCTTGCCCTCTATGCGACTCGCAATTATGAGCTTCACTAATTCATGTCTGGGAGACCGCATGATGTTTTTTTTTTTTTATTGCCTAGGTGTGTGGACGAGCTCACAGCCCACCTGGTGTTAAGTGGTTACTGGAACCCATAGACATCTACAGTGTAAATGCGCCACACACCTTGAGATATAAGTTCTAAGGTCTCAGTATAGTTACAACGGCTGCCCCACCCTTCAAACCGAAACGCATTACTGCTTCACGGCAGAAATAGGCGGGGCGGTGGTACCTACCGTGCGGACTCACAAGAGGTCCTACCACCAATGTGTCTGACTGGTTTAGCTCCCTTAGAATGGACTAGTTAGTTCTCATGGCAGTCACGTGGCATAGCACGGTATTCGTAGCATCCTCCGCCACACCCACATTTTAAAGGCATCGATCTTTTGATATCGCGGATTGCGGATTTTCATGCAGCACATCTTATTATGTTAAATTCTTTAAATTAGAATAGAAAGGACTTTTGCTTCCGTTTCCACGGGTATTTATTGTATGACTTTTTTTCAAACAAATTTAAGTTATAGTGCTACTGTAGTATATTGACATAAGGATAAAGAAGACCGATTTATTTCGTAGGATCTTCAACTAGAGACTATTAAAAATCAGCTATTAAAAAAACACGTATGGCACTCGGGGACTGCCGCGGTAAAGCTATTGCATAGCATTTTTATCTACTTATGCAATTATAATTAGACAATAATAATTTAATATTAGAACAATAACAAAATAAGACCATGCTATATTTATAAACATTAACAAAGGCAAAACATTCACTCACAAGGTAGACCACGCGAAAGAGAGATGGGTAGACTTTTCATGATGCGCATGCAGTGTGACGTCACGCCATGCGCTTATTCACAAACACTACACAAGCGCAGCGTGTGAATGTGTTGAACGCGATTGTTAGGTTTTATTTTCGTTACGGAATTTCTTGATTCGGTCGCCGCACTCAAACCCCGCGCCAAAAGCTATGCAATTACTTAAAATCTAATTGGATAAAGGCCTGTAGAAGCAGCAATTTACAAAAAACCAAATCAAAAACAAAACACAAATTGCAACAAAAAATTAATAAATAAAATTATAATTTGTAGACGTTACACGCCCCGAATACGTCCCTGCGCTTTTGTCCGCGTTGTAATACAAGAGCGAAATTAAATTCTCGAATTCCTTCAACACTTAAAACACGGGCCTAACTTTTTTCTTTGGCTTCTATAATGAATAACAGGAGCAGGGCTGCCCGCGGATAATGAACGGTACCTATGCCAAGTTTTAATTGTGAAACCGGATACGGAGGCCCCGGCGCTAATTGCGACCACTTATCGAGTTACAACCTCTCTAAGGACTTAAGGAATCTTCATAGCGACGTTGATTTACTGGTATTAATAAGTTGAGTTTATTTATTGGGCTTTGTTATTCGGCGAAAATTGAAGGTTAATAATCTTCATGGACAGACTTACTGTTGGTAGGACTTCTTATGAATCCATGCGGGTAGGTACCACCACCCCGCCTATTTCTGCCCGTTTCGGTTTGAAGGGTGGGACAGCCGTTGTAACTATACTGAGACCTTAGAACTTATATCTCAAGATGGGTGGCGCATTTACGTCGTAGATGTCTATGGGCTCCAGTAACAACTTAACACCAGGAGGGCTGTGAGCTCGTACACCCAAGGAAGCAATAAATAAATAAAAACGGCGTGCTTAGTCATTTCCCAAACTTAACCATATAGTTTGAAAACCAGGGACAAACATTTCCTTTACATGTGAGCAAATTTAAAACAGTCCGTTTCGATAACTCAGCTCGTTCGCCCCCTGGGAGTTGCCTTTATTTGCCTTTACACGCATTCTTGGTCACGTAAATAATGTATCGAGAAATGTAACAAGTATGTATACATGTGTATATCGAAACATTATGAGTGTTACGTTGACACAAGCGACAATAAAAACGGTTTCCTTGTATTGCTGCTGATGCCGAGACAAGTTCGCGGCTTACCCGGCTTTAGGTTGTGGAGGTTTTATTTTTTATTGCCCTTGTAGGCAGACGAGCATACGGCCCACCTGGTGAGTGGTTACCGTCGCCTATGAACTTCAGCAATGCCAGAGGCAGAGCCAAGCCGCTGCCTACCGCTTAATACTCTCCACAGGCCTAGTTTGAAGAAGTACATGTTATAGCGCTCGGGAAACACAGTGGAGTGGGGCTCATTCCATAGCCGGATGGTACGTGGCAAAAAATACCTCTGGAAACGCACTGTGGATGACCGCAGTGGCTCCAGATAATATCAAATACATTCAGTGTTGAAAGCTTTTATTAAATAAATTAAGCACCGTTATCTATCTATATATTAATACGTGAAGCAAAAACTTTGTATCCCTTTTTATGAAAATTGCGTGGACGGAGGAGTATGAACTTTTCCATACTTATAGAGAATATAGAAGTGCACAATGCTAATTTTTTTTTATGGCTCCAGGTAGTATGGATGAACTCTACTCCGGTGGCGGGCAGTGCAATGGTAAAAACGATACATCATCTCGAACAATTCCTCAGAGCACTCCCCATGGAACATACGGTACAAAACTGGTGGTAGGACCTCTTGTGAGTCCGCACGGGTAGGTACCACCGCCCCGCCTATTTCTGCCGTGAAGCAGTAATGCGTTTCGGTTTGAAGGGTGGGGCAGCCGTTGTAACTATACTGAGACCTTACAACTTATATCTCAAGGTGTGTGGCGCATTTACGTTGTAGATGTCTATGGGTTCCAGTAACCACTACGCTTATTTTCGCAGATATTTTGCACTAAATAACAGTGTCTTCGTCAATCGAGACCGTACATTTTAAAATGAGACGTGAATTCAAGATATACGTCGTTATAGTTCTGATGTCCTCTCGAGTTGAGTATTATTCGTCAATGAAGTTATGGAATGCTAACGATGAAGATCTTCCGCCGAGCGGGTGATATTGCTCGGTAGACCAACGGTTCGAATCTTGTCGTTCGGAACTTGTTTCAATGTAAGCTTATCTTGAAATTGTCGTAGGTGACACAAGGTTTTTACTGGTGGTAGGACCTGTTGTGAGTCCGGGCGGGTAGGTACCACTACCCCACCTATCTCTGCCGTGAAGCAGTAATGAGTTTCGGTTTGAAGGGTGGGGCAGCCGTTGTAACTATACTGAGACCTTACAACTTATATCCCAAGGGGGGTGGCGCATTTACGTTGTAGATGTCTATGGGCTCCAGTAACCACTTAACACCAGAGCTATGAGCTTGTCCCCCCGTCTAAGCAATAAATAAATAAAAAGGTGGATTCTGGAATAACTAGCACTACTATTTTCGTTCTCGAGGTGAGTTCCAATGTGTATCACGCCCTTATCTTAATAATAATATACTGTTATTCATAACATTATATTGGCCTAATATATTCTTATTAAGGGAAAAAAAATACAAAAACAGTACCATCTATTTGTCTAAATATTTAATACGTAATAATGTTCAAGATAAAAAACGATATTACGTGTATATGCAAGAAAGATTTTTGTCCGTTTGTAGACAGACTATCAAAAAAATTAATGTTTCATTTTTTGACGCGACAACGTCTTATAATTCAATGGAGCCGGCTGCACGCACGAAAAAACATGACGCATGTGGCGTTACTTCGCTCTGAGGCGTTTCATTTAAGGCTAGAAGTGCAAGCGAGAGCGCGCAACGAGCGACAAAGAGGCACAATCGGCCTCCGCGTTCGGCAGCGTTCGGCATCTGTCTCTCTCCTACTTGAGTGAGCGATGCATCCGCGTGGACAGCTGCTATACAATAATACATTGACATGTTTTCGTCAAGTATGTAGTTCAGTGAAAAGTGAATGTGGTGTCAATTGTTTATAGCATCGATAATTGCGATAATCGAAAAATAAAACCATTCCATCAGTATTTTCTAATGACGTTGTCACGTTCAACTACCATCAGTAAACCGACTTTACAGTCAACCGATTTTTTTTTTACCTACATCACGAAAATTTCAAGTTGGACGTCCAACGTAATGGTGAACATTTGTGGTGGCCCATTTATTGCAGTAACTCAGGAAAGAAGCCGAATAAACGTCTCTGGGGTATCAGATATTGATATATCGAAACTCATAAAAAAACCTGACTCGGATCATTGACATCTTGAAGAATTTTTATTCTACTTATCTTACTATACAAAGTTGCTCTTTGGTGTGCATTACTTGCCAAATAAAATAAAAAATTAAGGAAATCAAATCAGTTTCATCTAATTTATGTGTGTAGCCATAGAATTTGAAAAAGATCTTAATCGCGCTAACGAGATATTCAAGTAAGTTTGGATGTATACAAGTTCCAAACGATATTCTAGATTTTAGCGTACCTAACAATTGTTGCATCTTCCCTTTTCCGCTACCCCTACTAATTGTGTTATTCTCAATGTTATCTTTTGTATCGTGTAGATAATTTTTTACATTAAATTGCCGTAGCCGTCTTGATAATACAATGATATAAATGACAATTTGCTTTTCTCGTTTGAATATATATAACTGAGATTATTTTTTTTTTTTTTTTATTGCTTAGATGGTTGGACGAGCTCACAGCCCACCTGGTGTTAAATGGTTACTGGAGCCCATAGACATCTACAACGTAAATGCGCCACCCACCTTGAGATATAAGTTGTAAGGTCTCAGTATAGGTACAACGGCTGCCCCACCCTTCAAACCGAAACGCATTACTGCTTCACGGCAGAAATAGGCAGGGCGGTGGTACCTACCCGCGCGGACTCACAACAGGTCCTACCATCAGTAAGAAACCTACGTAAGCCCTGAGAGGCTATTTCAGCGTAAGCTTAACTAGTAACTAGACTAGTTTGAAGTCGTCGTGGCCTAAAGGATAAGACGTCCGGTGCATTCGTATGTAGCGATGCACCGGTGTTCGAATCCCGCAGGCGGGTACCAATTTTTCTAATGAAATACGTACTCAACAAATGTTCATGGGGAATGCTCTGAGGAATTATTCGAGATGATTCCCTCATCTCCTTTTTATCATCGCACCTCCCGCCATCGGAGCAGAGTTCATCCATATTATCTGGAACCGCTGCGTTCATCGACAGTGCGTTTCCAAAGATCTTTTTTGCCACGTACCATCCGGCTTTGGAATGAACTCCCCTCCACGGTGTTTTCCGAGCGCTATGACATGTCCTTCTTCAAACGAGGCTTGCGGAGAGTTCTTTATGGTAGGCAGCGGCTTGGCTCTGCCCCTGGCATTGCTGACGTCCATGAGCGACGGTGACCACTTACCATCGGGTGGGCCGTATGCTCGTCTGCCTACAAAGGCAATAAAAAAAAATAAAAAAAACTTCCACGGTGAAGGAATAACATCGTGTAATAAAAAACCAAACCCGCAAAATTATAATTTGCGTAATCACTGGTGGTAGGACCTCTTGTGAGTCCGCACGGGTAGGTACCACCACCCTGCCTATTTCCGCCGTGAAGCAGTAATGCGTTTCGGTTCGAAGGGTGGGGTAGCCGTTGTAACTATACTGAGACCATAGAACTTGTATCTCGAGGTGGGTGGCGCATTTACATTGTAGATGTCTATGGGCTCCAGTAACCACTTAACATCAGGTGGGCTGTGAGCTCGTCCACCCATCTAAGCAATAAAAAAAAAAAAAATTGTAGGTGAGCTCACGGGGCTCAAACCGGAGTGATGCAAACACTGACCCTAGCAAGAGCAGTGCTTCGCAGAATCTACTACCGGATCGGAAACGCGACCCACTGAGAAGATCCGGCGAGAAACTTAGTGGCTGTGTCTGTGGGTTAATTCGCTCGTGGAGCCCTGCGTCGCAAGCGACGGGTTCGACGAGGATGGTGACCGGTGCTTGTGGTACCTAAAAGCACCGTTAATCGATCGGGAGGATCCGTAATGACGTGAATAACTGAGGTGACATTTATTATGTATTTGGTAGTGTCTTATTTTTAACCAACTGTTTTGTTGGTTGCTGGCTTTCTAAAAAAATGAACAAAAACAGATCAATTACTATAAAATTTTTTGAAGTGCAAGTTCAAAGTTTATTCTAAGTAAGCATGAAGTTCTTTAAAATTGATGAAACGAAAAAGCGACACTAAAAAGAGACACACATACATTCATAAGATTTCGCGTGGGAGAATGTAAAAAAAAATATCAAACTTTGTATCACTATGATCATTACAGAAACCACACAATTATGCTCCTCCCGAAATATTATATTCGTCTCATCGTCTATCTGTGAAGCCAAAATTTTTTAAAGTTTCCTTCTACCACATGTGAATTGCACACATGCATTTTTTTTTTTAAATCTTACGTTTAACAAACTTTTTCATGAAAGTTTATTATACTGAGGCAGCCCTAGAGAGAACTCTAAATTTTTCAAAGTCTATTTCAGATTTCGCTAAAAATTAAATATACAAGTAAACCCGCAAGTCAAAGCATGCTAATACTTTTTTACCTAATGATACATTACATTTAGCGGTAAGCTGAAAGGAAAGTCTCCCGGGGGATTTTTGCTTATTACCAAACCAATATTAACCTTGCTGCATACTCAACCGTGAAAAATGTGAATATGTTTTTATTTGTTTTTTTTTTTTGTATTTAACCGACTGCTAAGAAGATTTTGTGTAATTTGCATTAAATCGATATACGATAGACGCTAAGAAGATTTTTAAACCATGAGCTTATGGCGAACGCGAATTTCACATCACATATCTCTGTTTCTCCATTCCGGAGCCTGTAACTATAATGCGGCAGAATTAGACAGGATGGAATCCTCCTGTCCAATTCTGCCGCGTGGGACCGCCTAATACGCCCGACCGTAAATGAGGCCGTCAGCGTAAAAGTGACCTAAGTTTACCACAGTTAGGATGCAGATAATGGAGGTATGAATTTACATAAAATAATTCGCGCAAAAAAAAATGTTTACAAAGCCATCTGTTATCTATGTGTGAAACTAGGGATAAGCCGTTTTTGCATCAAAATTTATTATGTTCTAAATAAATTGCAATATTTAAGCACGAATATGAAAAATTGTGGGTTAGACCACTTTTACCCTGACGGCCTCAAATAATAACTCTAGTTTACACACGTTAATCCGGTCGGGTAGCATTCTCTTTTCTTAAGCAGACGCAATAAAAACTGCTTAGTCACAATCATGTTCTGTGTGAAATTAAATGTAAAATTAGCAATATTGAGGGGTGAAAAGCTAATTCTTTTTAAACGACATATCGCTTTTTTTTCCCTACCTATGCTGATAGCCTTGAGAGGCTATATCAGTGTAACCTTAACTAGTAGGTGAGCTCACGGGGCTCAAACCGGAGTGTTGCTAACACTGACCCTAGTAAGAGCAGTGCTTCGCAGAATCTACTATCGGATCGGAAACGCGACCCACTGAGAAGATCCGGCGAGAAACTCAGTGGGCTGTGTCTATGGGTTAATTCGCTCGTCGAGCCCTTCGTTGCAAGCGACGGGTTCGACGAGGACGGTGACCGGAATTTAGCTTAACTCGCGACATTTGTCTTTGTAATTATTTAAATGTGCGTTTTATTTGGTACTAGTGTAGTGTAACTATGTAGTTATTTTGAAATTATATTAGATTTAGAATTATTATATTTAGAAATTATATTGATTTTTAATATTGTCTGTTTTTTGTGATAAACATTCTTTATATATAAGCAGTTCGATGTTTTTAATTTAACTTAAAAATAAAAAAAAAATAAAAAATAATAATAATAAATTGCTGGCGAAATTTCAATTATATTTACTCCATTAAAATAGCCAAAACAGTCTTTTTTTTGTTACGATATTTTTTTCCACATTTTAACCTTTAAATGGTTCTCCTGTAAAGTTGCAAAAAATCCGCTTAAATCAAATAGGCTTTCACTCAATATAATATTTTTTTTCTTAAATAAACGGTAGTTTGTAAGCACCATATTCAATTGTCGACGAAAAATACCTTTAGTCGTTCGCGACCACAGTAACTAAAAGAATTCGAAACGGCTGAAAGAATAAAATGATACTAATAAATACAAGTTTAAATTCTAGTAGAGCTAGTTTTAAATATGGTCGGGTAAACTTTTTTGTACCACAATGGCCACTGCGTTTATTTTTATTTTTTATTGCTGAGATAGGTGGACAAGCTCACAACCCATCTGGTGTTAAGTGGTTACTGGAGCCCATAGACATCTAGAACGTAAATGCGCCACCTACCTTGAGATAGAAGTTCTATGTCTCAAGTATAGTTACAACGGCTGCCCCACCCTTCAATTCGAAACGCATTACTGCTTCACGGCAGAAATGGGCAGGAGGTGGTACCTACCCGCGCGGACTCACAATGGCCCCTGCGATTAATTTATAATAAATAAAAAAAGTCACTCAAACATTCCACATGTAACATTAAATGTGTAATGGAAACACACACGAGTTTAGGACACGTAAAATTCGACAATCTAATATATCTAACCGCCAAACGATTGTGGAAATGATGATACATAACCCTAGCTTCGTAGAAAACCGACTCTAAAATTGTCGATTTCAAGATTATTTAGTACTCCATTAAATACTCAATATTGCGTAAAAAGCATCTCGTATAGTACCCCGGAACAGTCAGTAAAGGTAACAATTGACTTTTTAACCCTTATAATAAAGGGTGGCATCGCCAAGGGTCTCTAATGCCGGCAAAAACTCACGTGCGTTAGACAAATGACCGACGCGAAAAAATATATTGCAGGTGAAGCTACACGTCCTTGGCACGGGGTCGGGCGAGCTTAACAAATTGTTCAGTGTCCATTGCTGCTAGAATTAAGTTTTGTTTTTATAGTTGTATAGGTGACTGATTCATGAAATCTCGTGTCTATAAGGTCTGTAGCATTCCGGTACACTATGATTGATGACAGCGCAAATATCGACCCGTTTCTCAGGGTTTATGGTGCTCAACGTCTAACCAAAGTGTATTCACGTATGTACGTACATATTATTATGTACATATATCGCGATGATGCATATGAAATCGAGTACTTACCACCAAGTGGGTGACAGAATTCATATTGTAGTATTGATATATTACTTTAACACCACTCAACTCAGTGTAGCAGAGTAATCAGGTAGATTTTCTAGACTTTCTGCCTATTCCGGAAAAAATAAAAAACAACATACCATCATATTCGCCAAACTCATTTGCTTATTCCAAAGCTTTCCAAATTAGTCTTGCTAAAAGTCGTTAAAATCAGTATCGATCGTGCTTATCATACCAGAAGTTATAAATTCGATGTTCGTCATGGCTCCAACTCATTTAAAAAAAAAACAAATTTATTGTCATTAAAACCCATATTCAGCGAGTAATAAGGATTACCCAGCGTCAATGTACATCAAAAGTCACTGTATCAAAAAAAGTTAAAAGCAAGCAATACTGTGTAACACAAAAAAATTACTAGGCGAAATTTATATTACCCATAGAATGTTCTTTACTTAATGAACAGCTAAATGTGCGATTTTCTGGTAAGTTTTTAGGCTTTGATGAATTATACCAATTGATTTTACTTTAGATTTTAGATTTTATTTATTTTAGATTTTGGGACGGATATACACTTTTTTAACCGTAAATATTTTGGGACAGTTGCTGTACAACAACTTCTTCTTTCTTCTTTTTCTCCACCTTGTCCCACTAGGTGGGGTCGGCACAGCGATTTTTTCTACTCCATTCTCTTCTATCAGCCGTTATCTCAACACTCACTCCTCTCTTTCTCATACCGTCATTCACACACTCCATCCATGTTTTCTTCGGTCGACCTCTTCCCCTCTACCTTGCACTACCATTTCCTGTCCAGTTGCTGTAAGCAAGTCATTTCAAATTCGTTGACTAAGCCAGAAGGGAGTTTAATTATAAGTACTCAGAAGATTGATATGAAAGTGTTGGCAGTACCTGTAAGAAGCCAGGGTAGTATGACGTTTTTAGAGCATCTTATGGTCAAAAGTTCAAAACTTAGTATGGGCCAAAATTGGCTAAAAAATTTGTGCCTATATAACAGAATACATCTTTTTTTAGGAAGGCTCAGGTGTTAGCAATATCTAAACGCAGATGTACTCAATACTGGAATTGCTCACTCACCTCATAGATGTGGCCGTGTGGGAATATGCAGACGTAGTGCCTTCAGACTTGAGTAGTGCCTTGACTTGATTTTTTCATATTTACTTCTTGATAGTAATAGATTTTCTTGTTTTGACAAAAGTCAAGTTTTGTCAAGTCAAAAGTTTTGAAAACGTAAAACTATATCTTATTTTTATTTAAAAATCTAAATTTTTATGTAAATGTTCTCAACAATAAAATGCATAGCATGGAATCAAAATGAAATGCTAAAATAAGAAACAGAAAAGTCCCTCGCTATGGCACCTCGCAATGGTACTGAAGATATAGCTCAAGAACGGTTGACGTCAGGCAGATGACCGGTCATTTCTACACAGCAACATAATTGAACATGCTGCGTTGACCTAATGGGTAATAAGGGCAAGAAGAAGAATTTTCTAGGGACGTCCATGACATCTTCACATTAAATTTGTAGAGATTATATTATGTGTGTATTAATTCAATAGATAATAAGATTAGGTAGTGTATAGACATAACAATTAAATGCTTGGGGTGCTATAAGTCATTGCAGTTATAAGTATTTAGAAAATAATTTCTCGTTATTTAATAAATGGTTCGAACGAATATTTGTACAATTAATACTTTTTTGTTCACTTCACGTAATTCCACTGCTGGACAAACCCTCCCCCAAGGTTCGTCACAATAGCCGGTCTTGCGCAGCCTAAATCCCCGATTCCCGCAACTTTTACAGGTTGTTGGTCCACCCCCTGGGGGACCTACCCACGCTGCGCTTTCCGGTACTTGGTCGCCAGTCGAGAACTTTTCGGCCCCAGCTGCCATCTGTTCTAAGAGCAATGTGCCCTGCCCACTACCACTTCAATCTGGCAATCCTTCTGGCTATGTCCGTTACCTTGGTTTTTTCTGCGAATGTCCTCATTCCTGATACGATTTCGCATTAATTATATTAAAACACTACACCAGCATTTCAATTGGATTTTCAACGTAAGTCTTTAAGCATAAAACCTATTAAAATTCCACGAACCAGTAAGACTTAGAAAGCGCATAGGGAATTCGTGGAGTTTTAAAAATATTCAGTGCAGAAAGTCTGAGCACTGTCGCGTCATTTTGTCAATTATGCACAGCAGTGGTGCGGTGGCCAAGTGGAAGAAGATCTGGGGGCCTTAAAGCGGGCGAATCGGTTATTTGCCAATAAACAAGCTATATTCTCAAGTTACTCATTAATATCGGCTGAAAAGAACCTCATAATTCTGAAACAACTGGTTTTCATCAAATACCGTTCAAAACTTTCCCAATTAAATTGACTTTAACTTTAAAGCAGCTCTGAAATAGGTTCATCCGTTTTGGAAGCTCTAAGCCCATACAGGAAGTGAGCTGAGTAAGCATCAAAATTTTAGACGTCTGGTTTAATAATCTCGAGTTTTATAGCCACACACTGACCTCGCCGAGAAAAGCTCACGAAAACTTGCATCAAACATAGTTCGGGGATTTGTGCATAATAATGTGCTTAGCATATTCGCGGCGTGTATATTTCTTGCCGATTCGAAACATTTAATAAATTTTTTGCCAGGCTTAGAATGAAATTTTAAAGAATCATTTACTTTCTATCAGAGCTTAGTGATGGACTGGTTAGGGGCAAATGTTGAGTTTTTTTATTTTATTTTTTATTGCCCTTGTAGGCAGACGAGCATACGGGCCACCTGATGGTGAGTGGTTACCGTCGCCCATGGACTTCAGCAATGCCAGGGGCAGAGCCAAACCGATGCCTACACTGAGTGCCCGTTATTCAGAGTTTGGAAAGCCATGTTTGAATATGAAATATTTTTTTCTGTCCATTTGGCAAAATCAACTCAAATATGCAATTTCATTGGAATGACAGCCTTGGTATTCTTAAATCGGAAGCCCATAAACTTCGTGCTAAGCAAAACCAAGCAGTCTATGCATCATTCAATAAATTTCAAAAATGTAAACATTTAACGTTATCTTCTATACGACAGTCAGACGCCTTCAGATCTAGCACAGCAGGCTTAGGGACCCCGGTAACGGTACTCGTCGAACTCGGCAGAGTTCGACGTGCAACCTAACCTAAGCATTAGACCCTTGGATTTCTCGCCGAATTCTCTCAGCGGGCTGCGATTACTATCCGGTAATAGATTCACTCGCGAAGCAGCTGATTTTGAGTGGTTAGGTTTCCTTTGGAAGCGCTCGGGCAGCTGTTAGCAAATCTCATCCCTCCTGGCTGAGCCTTTGCTCGGCCTCTTGTCCCGGTGAAACTGGAAGGCCTTCGGTAATAACTAATCCTTTATTCAAAATAAAAACATCAGTTTATATTACTTATTGGTCATAATTTCTTTTTTAAGATTATATTTTTAAGCCTTAGTTCCCAGATTCAAATTACGTTATGTATCAACTAGCACTGAGTCGATTTTCAAAGCTCAATTCCACATTACTTAATCTTCAATATAGCAAAATAAAGCCAAGTTCACACGCACGATTGAAACGTAGCGATTTCGCCTAACTCGAAGGAACTCGACTACTTAAACTTCTTTACGAGAGCGTGCCTTTTATGGATTCGGTCCACTTGCGCTCAAGTGGTCGTACATTAGATTGCATGTTTAATATCAGACGGTCCTTTTGAAGGCTCTCTTGTTCTAGGGTTGTTCCTTTGTGATTACGAGTTTTGATTTTGTTTTCTGTATTGGAAGCCCGATGAAGGATGGCAGTGGTGGCGTCTCTTCGAACAAATATTTTATATTATAGTCTGGTTTAGATTCAGAATGCTCAACATGAGCACTTGTCCAGTATTCCATTATTGGGCAGTCCAGATCCATCCATTGTGTTTTAGTATCGGTATAAATAATACCAACGAAATTGGTATGAATACCAAATTAATCTTCTAAACGAATATCTAGGGTAGATAATTATGGTTTGCATAAGAAATTAAAATATTTTTCATATTTAAACACATATTTATAGGTCGCTAGAAACATTACAAATTTTTCATATGACTTAATTACATCCCGCTGAAATACAATTGGCAGTTAATTCTGAATATTTAAATTTATTTCCACTGTTATAAACCTTATGCTGGGTCGAATGAGCCAATACTTCTTTCTGAATTAATGCCAAATAGTTATTTGCCAGAAAATATGTTTTCGCACACCAATTTGCATTTAAAATCTTCATTAGCGTGGGTGCATAAATATCACTTTTAATATATTTGGCAATTATTCTTTGGAGCAAATCCAAAGATTAGCGTATGTCCAACAATATATTCCACTCTTCATAGTGAAATTTATAGTGAATTTACTGAAATAATAGTTTAAGTGAAACGTGCCACTGCTAAAACTAAAACTTGAAGGTAGGGCTTTTATAGATCCCGCAGTTTTTTTTTTTTTTTCTACGATGGTTGGACGAATTCACAGCCCAGGTGGTTAGGTGGTGTTGGTGGTTAGTAGAGCCCATAGACATCTGCAACGTAAATGCGCCACCCACTTTGAGATATAAGTTCTAAGGTCTCAGTTTAGTTACGACGGCTAGTTCATTCGAGGCAAGTACTCGGTGACTCCAAATGTAAAATATCTTAAAGAGACCAAAATAGCTTCAGTCGATACTCCAACTCAGATTACCTGGTACTATTTGTCAACTTTATTAGCCAGTAGACGAATTGTGGCGATTGTTAAAGGCTTTTGGGAGTTAACGACAAAATAAAGATCTTTCACCGAGCGAGTGAAAATGTCCGGTAGACCAATGATCCAGTTCTTATTGATTGGGACTTGCATAATTACAAGTTTTTCTTGAATTTGTCGTTTTTTTTTTTTTTAATGTCTTCGAAGAAGGAGGAGGTTTGCTAATTCTACCGTATGTTTTATGAGTATTACCTCAGACCTCCCGAATCCTGATCATGCAGGAGCCAGTCACCGTCGACGCCCTAGACACGTCCTTACGGATCCATCAGATCCAATAACCTTTGCATTAGATGCCTTCAGCTCTAATACTAGGGGCAGGCTTAGGGACCCCGGTAACCGTACTCGTCGAACTCGACAAAGAGGTCGACGTGCAACCTAACCCATGCATCAGCCCGCTGAGTTTCTCGCCGGATCTTCTCAGCGGGTCGCGATTCCGATCCGGTAGTAGATTCATTCGCGAAGCAATTGCTCTTGAGTTGTTAGGTCTCCTGCGGAGGCGCTCGGGCAGTTGTTAGCAAATCCCACCCCTCTTGGCTGAGCCTTTGCTCGCCCACCTGTCCTGGTGAAACTGGAAAGGCCTTCGGGCCACCAGTAAACTTTCAACCATAAAAAAAAAAACCTCAGACCTTTTTTTCTAGAAAACGGCTTTTGGTCGATCTTTTTTTATTGAAAGCTAGTGTAGACACTCATGTGTAGCAATCTTATCCAAGATCTGACCGGTGACTTTTGAGTTATCCTTAATAATACATACACTCGTAATTGACTTCGATTACATTAATGGAATTCTCATTTAGTTTTGTTGTAGTTTCTGATGAAAAATTGTATTATCTTGTACCTTATAGCAAGAGCTATTAGTTCTAAGAAGACTTCAGCATAGTCACGTGGTATAGTCCCCATCTACGGATAATGTTAACCAACCATCAGTCGTATGAGAACACTAACGCTAAATCCAAAGCCCGCTTTTAATTAAGACCTCAAATCGCGTAAGCCGGTTAAAAATTCAATCTTCTATCATTCAGAAGAACATAATGATCAGAATATGATTTTCCAAAAATAATTTCAATTTAGGAAACAAAGGAAATCGTAACAATTTCACAGGAAAACGCGATAGGGTTGACGTCGGCTCTGTGACGTCGGACCTGGATGCAGGAAAACAGTAGAAGTTCGTGTAATTTATCTGTAGACGGCGCGACGGGCGATACGCGGGGACGCTGCGTTTCGACGCGGCTATTATATATAGGGCTTTAACAATTAGAAACTGGATTTAAGTGTAGTTGTGGCGAGCCTGTTTTTTTTTTATTGCTTAGATAGATGAGCTCATAGCCCACCTGGTGTTAAGTGGTTACTGGAGCCCATAGACATCTACAACGTAAATGCGCCACCCACCTTGAGGTATAAGTTCTAAGATCTCAGTATAGTTACAGCGGCTGCCCCACCCTTCCAACCGAAACCCTTCAACTGCTTCACGGAAGAAATAGGAAGGGCGGTGGTACCTACCCGTGTGGACTCACAAGACGTCCTAAAGTAGACGTAAAGTACTTACTACATATATAGTTAGGTAAAGGTCTAGTATAGATCAGTATAGTTACAACAGCTGCTCCACCCTTCAAACCGAAACGCATCGATCGACCTATGGCCCATGAGCGTCAAAGGAAGTATAGATGCCGATACATAGAAGCACCTTATGGTCCAGGTCGGGCGATGGTAGCAGTTTTGCCACGTACCATCGGGCAAAACTGCTACGTACTTTTTGAAAGGTTTAAATAGATACATATTGTTAGGTTGAGACTTGACTATGGTCGTAACTATGGTCAGCTAGTTACGATCAACTGACCTACGTGTTTATGATAGGATTGATGTTTGAATTGCTTTGAAGTGGCGATCCCTTGAATCGGAGTGGAACGTTGCACTGTTTGAAATAGTCATTGATAATGATAGCAATTTTATGGCCATTTCTGACATACGAGCACACGACCTATCTGATTTTACATTATTAGCACTGCCTATAGCCGGTGTTGATCGAAGGGCTACAATAAAGTCGCAAGAATAATATGTAATATTAAGGGCACTAAAAATGAACAGTAAAACACTAATTGTTTAAAAGAATAGCATAAGAAAGTTGAAATCGTCTGCCTGACTATACTAATATTATAAAGCAGAAGAGTTTGTTTGTTTGAACGCACTAATCTCAGGAACTACTGGTCCGATTTGAAAAAAATATTTCAGTATTAGATAGCCCATTTATTGAGGAAGGTTATATAGGTATACTATATAACATTACGGTAAGACCACTTGTTTTAGTGGAGCACCAATAAAGAATGTTTCAAAATATTGGTCTAAATAGCTCCTTAACATTCTATAATTCATAAATATTTTCACTTTCTACGTAAATGAAGTGGGGTGTAAAATTTAGCGTTATGCCGAAGTAACTATTCCACGCGGACGGAGTCGCGGGCAAAACCTAGTCTATTATAAAAACGTGCAAATAAGACACAACAACAATAAAAACCCAAATTTTAGTAATGCTGTATTTACTATGAATAATAAAAAAAAATTTAAGCGATAAAGCAATAGAGCAGCGATAGCAAATGCTGCACACGTAATAGCCTCGTTACACGTCACCACACATACAGACGCAAACAAAACCCTTAAACGTAATTGTTTTGACTCCATTGGTTTTTACGTTCCGCCGATATTTCCTTTCGGCGACTGAAAATATTGTTTCCCCGAAGTTTTTGGCTGTAAATCAGCGTATCTATTCGGAAAGTGATTTTAAAACTTCTATTAGAAGGAAACATAAAAATGACTTATTACTATATTTATCTATTGCTTTGGAGATTCACCGGAAAAATACATTGACATTCACCGTCACTTAAGCGTGTTGTGAATCCGTATGGATGAATACCGATGTATTGCTTAATTCTGCCTGCGAAGCAAATGTACTCGCTGGTTTTTGCTGCTGATAGGACGTATTGTGAGTCCGCACGGGTAGGTACTACCACCCGCCGTAAAGCAGTAATGCGTTTCGGTTTCAAGGGTGGGGCAACCGCTGTACTGTAAAAGCTGCGACCTTGGAACTTATGTCTCGAGGTAGGTGGCGGAAATTTACATTTTAGATGTCTATGGGCTCCGGTAACCACTTAACACCAGGTGGGCCATAAGCTCGCCAACGAGTTTAATGTAAAATAATTGAAACAAGTTTATTCATTATGTAACCATTCATATACCAAAATAAACTTAATAAAACATAGATTCTTATGACACTAAAGTTTATTCAAAATGACTTCCGTGATTTTGAATACAGGCCTTCAATCTGCGCGGCCAGTCGTCTATCGCAGCACGAACGAGGTCCATGTCAATATCGGCGGCTGCCTTAATCAAGGATGTCTTGAGTGACTCCAAATTGGGATGAGGCTTTAAGCACGCGTTTTCCTCCAAGTGTTGCCATATCTTGTAATCTAACGGATTCAAATCTGGTCTGGAGGAGGGCCAGTCTTCGTGCCGGATGAAGTCGATTTCACGCGCCGCCAGCCAGTCTTGTGTGCTCTTCGCTCTATGAGCTGGCGCCGAATCTTGTTGGAATACCCAGTGCCTGTTATTGAACATGGTATGAGAAACAGGTTCCACAAGGTTCGTCAGGANTTCTTGAGATCCTATAAAATATGTTTTAATTATTATTTTTGTATGTTTTAAGCATGATAAAATTAGAAATTTTATATAAGCAATCATATTAAATCGATATCAAAGTCAATAAATAATGTACAACCCAAAACAGACGGCCGAACTGACGTGACAATGACATTTGGCGCGCTAAACATGGCGGATTTTCGGCCTCATTAGACGGAGACAGAGACATTTACGTATATTCATGTTTCATTTTATGTACGCACTGAAATACTGTTATACTGTTTTCCTGCGAGTTAAAGTGCTGAGTAAGAACGAGATAGATATATGTTTATGTATGTGCCTTCAAAATGGGTGCTATTTATATAAGCAATTGTACGTATAGAACAATATGTCGTGTCCCTACTATATAGGTCTATGGGGATTATTATCTCTGTCCTCATCACTCGTACGCGCAGTTATGGCGTCAGTTGGTCGACAACAGCTGTCGTTGTGTGTTTCGTGGTACAGGAAAGCACTGAGTACCGCAGTTGTCAACATTTGGTCCGCCATTTTGTGAACAAGTTCATTCCTGTTTGGATTGCGTTCGAAGTGATACATATTTTTTCGTTTCCGTATTTACTTGGTTTGTTGTTGTTATTATTCCGTTTTGTTAGGTTTATTTTTGATTTTTGCTGTTATTGTGAGTACTTATTTGTTGATTTTAATTATGGAATCACAGCCTGGCGGCTCTAAAATGAATTCACCACGCAAAAAGCGTCAAAAGGTAATTTATTAATTCATTTGTACTTGAACCATCATTCCGATGAATCATCTTTGTCCAGTACAGATGACAGGGATTAAAATTCGAACTTTGTATTAATTTATTTAAATAAAAATGTTTTTTACACCTGAGACTTTGTTTACTTTTTTTATCTCGTCTGGTTGGCCTTACTTTAATATACTAATCACTACATAGTATAAAGCAAAGTCGCTTTCTCTGTCCTTATATCCGTATGTATGCTTAAATCTTTAAAACTAGGCAACGGATTTTGATGCGTTTTTTTAATAGACAGTTCTACAACGTAAATGCGCCAACCACCTTGAGATATAAGTTCGATATATTCGAGATATAAGGTCTCAAGTATAGTTAAAACGGGTGCCGCGCTCTTTAAGCTGCTTCACGGCAGAAACAGGCAGGGCGGTGGTACCTACCCGCGCGGACTCACAAGAGGTCCCACCACCGGTAATGAAGCTGGACGGTTGCTTACCTCGCCACGGGCAGGGCCATGGTCCTGGTGCTGACGGCGTACAGGTACTTCTCCTGCTCCTCGATGAAGTCGTGGTCGGACACCTCGGGGCGCTGCGTGAGGTTGACGGTGACGGGCTGCGACGACTGCAGCAGGTTCAACACTTCCGCCATCCTGGAATCACGTTTGAGGTCCTGCAGAAAACTCCTCTGGGTGCGCGCTGGTGCAGCCATCTCTTATACTCTGTGTTTGTTATTATTGGTCGACATTTATATCCTCGATACAATAAATTTAGTACACGATGCGACGAGTCTGCTGAGATAACTTTGGATGTTCTTCTTTCTCTTTTTACACGCTTTATATTAGCTTCACTTGTATACATGTTTGTATGTTTGTAACCGACTCTTTTTAAGATATTATTGAAATAATAATTCTTCTATTTATATCTATCAGAAAAATATTTATAACTAATAACACCATGCACCCCACGGTTTCTTTACAACAAAATATATTTTACACTATTTTCAATTTAAATTTATTAAAAAAAAAAATCTATTTTTTTGTTGAATTTTATATAAAGTGTGTTTTTTAGTTTTTTTAAACTATTATTTATTACACTTTATTGATTGACGGGTTATTACTACGTGATGTAGTTCCTGCACGCCAAGATGTCGATAGTGTGTGACTATCCGCCTACCAAGCGTGAGTCCGCGCTCACCTGCGGTCGTCGGGGTACAGCAGACCCAAGAGCTTCGTGTTGAGGTGCTCCATGCCCGTGCTGGCGTCGCCGTCGTCGCCCCGGGGCAGCTCCTCCGCGGCGCCGCCGGCCTGCGTGTACGCCGTCTCCTTCTCCGCCACTTCTAGCGCGAGCGCTGGACACAGAAACGAAAACGTTGTAATGCTTGAACTTTTTACTGGTGGTAGGACCTCTTGTGAGTCCGCACGGGTAGGTACCATCACCTTGCCTATTTCTGCCGCGAAGCAGCAAGGCGTTTTGGTTTGAAGGGTGGGGCAGCCGTTGTGACTATACTTGAGACCTTAGAACTTATATCAAGATGGGTGGCGCATTTACGTTGTACATGTCTATGGGTCCAGTAACCACTTACCAGGTGGGTTGTGAGTTCGTCCACCCATCTGAGCAATAAAAAAAAACTAGTCATAGAAATGCTCATTATGCACTTTAGCCTGAAAAATAGCGATGGTGACTTGATACATAATAAAACAACTTACTTTCCAAATAATCTCTGTTGTTTTTGATGGTTTCGGCAATTTCCGCCTGGATAGCCAAGTCCTCCCTCATAACCAGGTTGTAGGCCTCAGCCGGCCAGTCCAGCGGCGGCTCCGCCTTGCAGCGGCTGAACACGCTCAGCAGCAGCAGCGCCACGGCCGGCGGCAGGTTGTCTATGTCCCGCGTCGTGATACCTGCGTGACAATGTTTCATATACATGTCACGGGTATTTAATATTATATATGAAAATATTCACTTTTTATGTTAAATTATTCAGTTGAAACGTGGACACTCATGGTTGGGCTGGTCCCCAAGTTTGTTCTTTAGCGAACTATGGAGAGGGCTATGCTTAGTTTCCTTGAAAAATCGAATCCGGAATGAGGTGATCCGACAGAAAACCAAGAAAACCGATATATCACAGCCAGTTAGAAAGCCGACGTGCTCGCGCCCGCCCGCGCGCCGCACACAGTACGTACCTCGCTGACACAGCAGCAGCACGGCGGCGGCGTGGGGGCGGTGCGGGGGCGCGCGGCGTGCTGCTGGCGACGTGCTCGCGCCCGCCCGCGCGCCGCACACAGTACGTACCTCGCTGACACAGCAGCAGCACGGCGGCGGCGTGGGGGCGGTGCGGGGNGTGAGTCCGCGCGGGTAGGTACCACCGCCCCGCCTATTTCTGCCGTGAAGCAGTAATGCGTTTCGGTCTGAAGGGTAGGGCAGCCGTTGTAACTATACTGAGATCTTAGAACTTATATCTCAAGGTGGGTGACGCATTTACGTTGTAGATGTCTATGGGCTCCAGTAACCACTTAACACCAGGTGGGCTGTGAGCTCGTTCGCCCATCTGAGCAATAAAAAAAAAGACTTACCGGAAAAATACATTGGCATTCACCGTCACATAGGCGTGTTGTGAACCCGTACGGATGAATACCGATGTACTGCTTAATTCTGCCCGCGAAGCAAATGCACGTACTGGTTTTTGCTGGTGGTAGGACGTCTTGTGAGTTCGCACGGGTAGGTACCACCACCCCGCCGTAAAGCAGTAATGCGTTTCGGTTTCAAGGGTGGGGCAACCGCTGTACTGTAAAAGCTGCGACCTTGGAACTTATGTCTCGAGGTAGGTGGCGGAAATTTACATTGTAGATGTCTATGGGCTCCGGTAACCACTTAACACCAGGTGGGCCGTAAGCTCATCCACCGACCTAAGCCATAAAAAACAATCACGTAATGGCCCGAAGGGGCAATAGCCGTTACGTATGAAATATGAGATGGCTTCGAGTCTCAGAATGGGTGTCATATCAAGATTTTAAGGTCATGTGGTGGATTCATTTACCCATCTACAAATATAAAAGAGTTTTCTAACTAGATCACTCGATGGATATTATATTCATTACTAGCGACCCGCCTTCGCTTCGCTTCGGAAACATTAAATTTTATTATTAATAGCAGAGTCCCGCGATGTTACCCGCGGTTATTTTCGTACTGCGGGTGACGCCGCGGGGCGAAGCTAGTCTAAAAAAAGTAGCCTAAGCTATCTATTAGTGAAAGTCTCGTCAAAATCGGTCCAGCCGTTCCAGAGATTAGACGGAACAAACAGACAGACAAAAATTTAAAAAAATGTTATTTTGGTGTATGTATATATATTCATATGCACGTAGTAAAAAGCGGTTATTTCAGTGTTACAAACAGACACTCCAATTTTATTTATATGTATAGATGTATAGATTATAATCAGGGGATATTAGTGACAATAGCTTGTCCTATTTATTAACAGAAAAGGGTTAGCAGCTCCGATCATCTCGAACTATTTTTGCCATAATTTTTCTATCATCCATTCATTAGAACAGTATCCTTGGTTCGTATTTTGATCCCATATATCATGCGGCTGGTACGTTGATGTTATATTGACCATTTCGCCGCGTAACAATTCTGTTCCTAGTTCTGTTTCTGTACTAGTATTATATAATGTGCCTATAGTTTAATTTACAATTAAAAAGAATATCAATTTGAAGTCGTAGATAACTACTTGCCTCTACTGTAGAGAGACCTCTTTAAGAATCTGACTATAGCCACAAATCTAACTGGGACCGGACCACATTGTTCCATAATCAGTAACTACTTGATTATAAAGGCGATGAAAGATTCGAAATAATTGCCTTATTGGAAACATCGAAACACATTGAAGGATATTTTACGAAGTGTGGTCTGATAAGAGCTTTTTTTTTTTTTTTGGTCAGGAGTAAATCGCCGGACTTCCGCCCTCCACTGGGGACGGCGGGCGGAGCATGTCGGAGTCGAACCGACTAAAACCTCCTGTCGCTCAACAACCAACGTCCAAACCTCACATGAGACAGAACTCATGAAAAGGTAAAGGGGGGAAAGTGAAGTGTTTAGTGCGGAGCACATCTCTCCCATCACCCTCCCCCTCGGGACGCCAGACTGGCGGTCNCGCCGGACTTCCGCCCTCCACTGGGGACGGCGGGCGGAGCATGTCGGAGTCGAACCGACTAAAACCTCCTGTCGCTCAACAACCAACGTCCAAACCTCACATGAGACAGAACTCATGAAAAGGTAAAGGGGGGAAAGTGAAGTGTTTAGTGCGGAGCACATCTCTCCCATCACCCTCCCCCTCGGGACGCCAGACTGGCGGTCGTCGGTGCCACGACCACCAGCCCTCTCGGTCGGCAGGCTATCCGGAGCCCGCCTAGATAGCGCCGGTTAGAGTGAGCTATCCTACGGAATACCCCGCTGGTTCAGAACCAGCGTGAGTCGAGGATAGCCGGCCTTCCATCACCCGGATGCTCTTGCTTAAAACGCGTGCAGAGCAGCTTGCACGACGTCTTCTTAAGTCCACCTCGCCGGTCCCCAGACCGACATATGAGGGGGACCCGAAACACTTAGAGGGCCAGGGCTTGGGCGAGATCCGCCTCCCTGGCCCCCGCTCGACGGCGGCGGGCTTGCGCGTCTCTAACGCGCCCCGCCGCCTCCTTTTGCGAGATGGTGCACTCGCAGAAGTCGAGCATCGCCTTCCACGACTCGTCGTCGCCGAGCATCGATGCCACAACACTCGGCAACGACAAGTCGTTTCCTATTTTTGCGACGAGGACACGGCGCCACCCCTCCCATGCGGGGTAGGCGACGAGCGTATGCTCTGCCGTGCCGTGCTAGCAAATAAACTGGCTCCTATGCACTTAAAATACATACACACACAAATCTAGATATTAGAGTATCTTTGATATTGCTGAACGCGTGCGTAATAATTATATTATTATTTTTTGCTGGTGGTAGGACCTCTTGTGAGTCCGCGCGGGTAGGTACCACCGCCCTACCTATTTCTGCCGTAAAGCAGTAATTTGTTTCGGTTTGAAGGGTGGGGCAGCCGTTGTAACTATACTGAGACTTTAGAACTTATATCTTAAGGTGGGTGGCGCTTTTACGTTGTAGATGTCCATGGGCTCCAGTAACCACTTAACACCATGTGGGCTGTGAGATCATCCACCCATCTAAGCAATTAAAAAAAAAATAGAAGCTTTACGGATCACTAGGCCTTTAATGTTTTCAAGGATCAATCACACACGGTCTTAGAATCCCAAGCCAGGATTATTTGTGCAACCTGAATCAGTGACGTCACATACTATATAGTATAGACGTGTAAATGCATACGTAGGTACTGCAGACCCAGACAAAGGGTAAACAAATCTGTTCGTCACACGAATATAGCTCACAAGCCTAGCCAGGGGCATCAATATCAGTATCCAGTGCTTATTTCAAATTGTTACTATTTTGTTATTTTATTTGTTTATTTATTTAATGTTGTTGGTTCGCTTTGACATTAGTGTGGCCCCCGATTATTAAATTGTACAGTAAATCCTGTCGGAAAAACATATCAGAAATAATTGACGGCAATTAGATGTAGTGCATGCCCGCACGGTTTGTACATACAATCCGCTTATATTTGCTACAAGACCTCATGTACTTCGGTTTGAAGTAAAGTCCTTGTATAAAACAATGACTACGAGCTTACATCTAAAGCTTGGTTGCAACATTCAGCTTTCCAAATTCCTGAAAGCTTCAGCTTAAGTAAAAGAAGAATTACAAATGCCGCTAAAAGCTGTTTGACGCTTTCAACATTACTAGAGGTCCCGCAGTAGTCGAAATTCGACTATAATTAATGGGAATTGTAAGTTTGTACACTATTATGATTATATTTTATACTTTTATAATCACAAATTTCGCCAAGACTACACTATAGAAAAATATTAATAAAGACAAACAATATTTAATCTATTCTCAATTTGACAACAGACGTCAAGAAGAAAAGTTTGACAATAAATAGTATGCATGCGTGTGTGCGTCAAATACATGGTATGTAGTGTGTGTAACGTTTTCTTTATTGATTTAATGTATCTTTTATGCATTATTTAAAAAAAAAATTAGCATTGTGCACTTCTTCTCTATAAGTGCGGAAAATTTCATACTCCTCCGTCCGCGCAATTTTCGTAAAAAGGGATACAAAGTTTTTGCTTCACGTATTAATATATATAGGTAGATGATTGTCATGATACAGGAAAATCATTTTTGAAACATCCGCAATCAGTCATTGTAATACTACACAGTAAAACGAATAACGTCAGAAACCAATTTGTCTGATTCAATGAACGTAATTCTGTGCGAGAATCGGAATATATTTTAATTAAAATAACAGAGGAGAAACAATAGCGGGTTCGACTTTTTTTTTTATTATTGAATAATAGGGATGTGTAAATCGATTTGTGATTTGGATTAGTGATATTTTAATTTGTGTAGATGGTGTAGGAGTTCGCGGTTTGTCTTATAAACCGTTACCAGTTTTAACCCTTCGACTGTCGTGTAGGTCACCGGTGCCCTACGCGGCGCACAGAAGTAATTATATCGATTTTTGAAGTGAAAACTTCTTTAGAATCGTTGTGATTTCAAACCGGATGCAACGGAAAAAACGACAGGTAAGAGATACAAATACAAAAATGTGTAGAATGAAGCCAGCAAAGAATGAGACAGAAATATACATACTATTTAATACAGCGCCATCTGTGAGATTTTTTAATACTAACGTGTGTATGAAAGCTCTTGTAGTGAATTTTAATTTAGGATTATACGTGAAATTAAAATATCAATTCACAGAGGGCGCTACCTTACAATTATTTACTAATGACAAAATTTNGGGGGGGGGGGGGGGGGGCGGTGCGGGGGCGCGCGTGCTCGCGGCGTGCTGCTGGCGACGTGCTCGCGCCCGCCCGCGCGCCGCACACAGTACGTACCTCGCTGACACAGCAGCAGCACGGCGGCGTGGGGGCGGTGCGGGGGCGGTGCGGGGGCGCGCGGCGTGCTGCTGGCGACGTGCTCGCGCCCGCCCGCCCGCCGCACACAGTACGTACCTCGCTGACACAGCAGCAGCACGGCGGCGGCGTGGGGGCGGTGCGGGGGCGCGCGTGCTCGCGGCGTGCTGCTGGCGACGTGCTCGCGCCCGCCCACGCGCCTAACGCCGCCGCGGCCGCAGCCCGCAGTGCTCACCACCTGGCGTACACATTCAGATCTTAAGCCTTCGTCAAACGGAACGCGTACTTAACGCGCATCAGAGCGCTAAACTAACGCCGCGCTGTGACGCCGCGATGTGTTGTACTACTTTGGTAACATACCGTCAAACAGAGCGCCAGCGCTATAGCGCTTATAGCGCTGGCGCTCTGTGTGACGGTATGTTACCACAGTAGTACATCACATCTCGGCGTCATAGCGTAGCGCTCTGACGCGCGCTAATTACGCGTTCTGTTTGACGAAGCCTTTAACGTCATTGCTTTTAATAAGATGGATAGACGATAAACCATAAGGAGATATGCATCCCTCTGCCCCCGCCTATCTTATTCTGTAATTGTTAGATACAGGTTTTCGATCGTCAAGATGTTATATCCGATCCATCTTCTGCATAAGGCACCCACCCACGTACATTACACGGCTATTCTGTGTACGTTCCTCCTGCACGACGTAGGAGGAAACGATATACTCCAGACAAAAAAATGTCCCGACGAACTCGCGGTGGACTACCAAATATCGATATTTATCGAAATGCATTTTAAATTTCTAGTTCAATTATTATTTTTTATGTTCTGAAATAATAAGCTCAGATATCGTTCAATAACTTATTATTAATTACAGGACTTAAGTACGAAATATTAATGTAATATAACTAACTATACTTACTTCAATGAGGTCCCTGGACGTGTTATTTACGTCGAGCAGATGCGGGTAGAGACCAACGTCGGCCTCTTTCAACATCGAATCCAGATAAAAGAACACATTCGGCGGCTCCTTGGTGAAGTAGCTGGGTTCGTTCAATTTACTGGCGCAATTATCCGATATCAAGGAGTCGCCGTCCTCGTACTCAATGTCAAAATCAGTCGGGAAGTCCAACCAGTAGTGATTGACGTAAGAATCGAGTTTCAAGTCTCTCGATAATCGATACAAGAATATCGATAAGGGCTTCAAATCGCTATACAACAGCGTGTTCAGTTTGGTTTCCTCGTACAGTAAATGAAAGGCGAACAGTATTTGCATGGTGTAGGGGAACAGCATGGCGTTGGAGTTGAACTGGGAGGCGGCGCCCGTATCGATAGTCGATTTGTGGTGCTGTTTCGTATCGATGCCCGCGATAGGGAGGTTCAGCATTATCGATAACGGTTCGCTGAAGTTCTTGTGCAGTCTCGAGTTCAGCAAATAGTCCCAGTCTTCTAGAGTTCCGTCGCTGGACGTTTTCTGTTTCTTGCTGACGACCTCCGTTTGTTCGGTCTCGTCGTTGTGCTGCGACTGTAGTTTCTCGACGTCATACCCTATGAGTGAGAGCAGGAGGCCGGAGAACATGTTCCACTCTTGCTCCGGGGTGAGGTCCTGCGAGCCGGGCGCGTTGCGGACGCCGTACCATTTGATTATTACCTGGAAAATAATCACGAGTGTTTTGTTCTGTCGGAGTGGGGTGTGGCCTGGCTGTACCCGGGCATTGGTGATGTCCACGTGTTTACCTTGAAATAGATCCAAGCATAAGACTAACTTTGACTACAATGGTAATTAACAAAAACAATGTCTTAATAATGGAGTACCATGTAAACTGGAATTTATGAATTTTATTATGAACAATAGTATTTGTATTTATTTTCTTGTTATATAAAGAGACAGTGGTTGGATGATGCGCCCTTGAAACTGCAATGTGACTGACTTCTTTGCGATGGACGTAGGCAAGACATTGATACTTAACGGTGAGAGCTAAGCGCTACCATCAGCAATAATAAAAGTGGGTGTGGCTATGTTATGGACACGGCCGTTTGTTGTACGTGAATACGTCTCGTAACGGGTATGTATAATAATAATTTCTATATAAAATATTATTATTTATGTATATCATAATCATAAGAAGTCCTCCGGGTATCCTTTTTTTATTTATGATGGCAACTGTTTCATTTAATGGGTTTAGAAAATAATCAATGCTACGTAATAAAAATATAATATAATATGGTTGTCGGCACTGCTTGACTCGATCATATGGTATTTTATTGCTATCATTCGATTGCTGTTGAGATGCTCTTTTCAACTAAATACGATTCCTGTATTTTGAATTGGCTTTCCGACGCATATAGACCGACATTATATTTTTTATATTATTTTAACATCTTATTTATTATATTCAGAGTCACAATTTGTTACTAATATTATACATATAATTGATAGATTTTGATGAGAGCTGACGATTAAAACTTAAATGAACGTCGTAGCTTCACTGAGTCAAAAGTTATACTAAATGGAAATCTCGACACACAGCAAAATGGCCTTCAAAATGGCGAAGCTATCCCCTCCACCGCGCGCGATGTGTTACAGTCCTTACTTATTGTAATAAATTCTTTGATTCTTTAGCTATCTAGTGGTATAATTGAAATTTGGGTGGGATTATAGATATGTAGTTAAAACAAGAAACTGTATTTCCCGATTTTGTTATAATTCGTTTCTTTGAATTACGTCCCTATGGAAGCAATTTTAAAGAAGTATTCACGTCAAAAAATGTTGTTCGGTACATTATTACGGTTCTAACCAATTCAATATACGACTTTCAACCCTGTTGTTTTGTGGTTGAGTTTGTGGCGACTCACTTACCCGCCACTACTTGGGCAACCGCCTTACAATTCGACAAAATCGCTGTCGCTTATGAATTCAGGCAATCATCCGTTATTGTTGTTCAACACTTCGGAATCTTAAAAAACTGAGGGCAGTTTATATTGATATTCGCTGTGGTACCCATCGTTCGTGTCAGTGCCTTTACTACTCCTACATGTTCGTACTTATTCATACCACTTGTGTCATAGTTTGTTTGTGTATATTTTTATCTTCAATTAACTATTCAAAGCAGAACATATTCATACTCACTGTGTAAACAGTTGGAAGCAGCACTACTAGTACTGCATCTACAAGTACAATAGGACAACATGCGTGGTACCTGCATGCAGACGTCTCTGGGCAGTATGGCGGTGAGCGCGGCGCGGCAGCGGGCCACCAGCGCGGAGCAGCACAGCGCCGGCAGCGCCACGCGGTACATCACGCGCGAGTCGAACCGCAGCGTCAGCCGCGCGCCCGCCGCGTCGCACAGACCCGTCAGACCTGCCACACCACACCACACATCCCTCTAACCATAACACAGGAGAACACTTCAGGGTTGTCGAATATGAACCAATATCTATATATTAAGACGCGAAGCAAAAGCTTTGCACCCCTTTTTACGAAAATTGCGCGGACGGAGGAGAATGAAATTTCCCACACTTATAGAGAGGGAGTGCAGAACGCAATTTTTTTTATTTATGCATTTATTTATATACTCTTTGTTTATTGTCAAATTTTTTTATTGTTTGTTATTGTTTAGTCTATGGTCAAATTGAGAATAGATTAACATTGTTTGTCTTTATTATTATTTGTCTATAGAGTAGCCTTGGCGAAATCTGTGATTGTAGAAGTAAAGTTTTTGACAATAGAACCGTAATAACGTTCAAACTTATAATCTATATATATAAAAATAAATTGCTGTTCGTTAGTCTCGCTAAAACTAGAGAACAGCTGGATTTGGCTAATTTTGGTCTTGAATTATTCGTGGAAGTCCAGAGAAGGTTTAAAAGGTGAATAAATATGGAAATGCTCGGAATTAAACTAAAATAACAATTTAATAAAATAACAACGTCGGACGGATTCCTTTTGTTTGTTTTATGTTTATTTTATACAAAACTTTAGGTCTTTTATTTATCGATTGAGGCACTACGAAGTCTGCCGGGTCGGTCAGCTTGTTTAAAATAATAATTATGGTCGAATTTCAACTATTGGGCGACCACTAGTATGCAGTTTTGTCCGTGTGTGAGCATGAACTGACCCAGAGGCTCCTTGTGCGTCGGCCTGGAGGCGGCGGCGTGCGGCACGGGCGACAGCAGGTGCAGCGCGGAGTCGTCGAAGGCGGAGGCGTCGGCGCAGCGGCTGGGCAGCAGGCTGCTGCGCCGCGGGAAGGGCGACTGGAAGCTGGACCGCTTCGTGTACGGGGAGTCCATGAGCCGCGCCAGCACCCCGCCCACGTGCACCTGCCCACACACCAGCCGACTCAGACTCGGCACTTTAGTTGATATGATATGATATCGACGCTCGAAAGGCAAACGTGACTAAGCGACAATGCGTAAACTTTACAGTAGACTAATTTAAAGTTGAAATACCTCAAAAAAATTATATTTTAACGAATCTAGCTGTAGGATTGAAATGATTTGAATGGACCTAGAAATATATATTTTTTGCGCATCAAATATGGTTATTGCCTATCATTTATGTATAAAGCAGTTATTGTCGCTTAGTCACGTTTGCCTTTCAACCGTCGATATGTTCCAAGGCCAGAACTTCGAGGAATTGTTCGAGATGATCCCGTGTTCTCGTTTATTCCGTCGCGCCGCCACCGTAGTAGTCTTCATCCAGTGCCTTTCCAAAGTTATTTAATGTTAGATACTATGCCGATTTGAAATCCCTCCAAGGCGTTTCTAGACATGTCCGACTTCAAACAAGATTTGCAAATACTCAGCGGTCTGGTTCGGACCTGCCCACGGGACTGTTGACGTCCATGAGTAACGGTAGCCATTTACTATTAGGTGTTAATTACTTGGTAGGCAGCGGCTCGGCTCTGCCCCTGGCATGGCTGAAGTCCATGGGCGACGGTAATCACTCACGATCGGGTGGGTCGTGTGCTCGTCTACCAACAAGGACAAAAAAAAGGTGTCAAAAAAAACTTTCATATTTAAGAATTCCGAACCTGCCGGTATACTAAGCTAAGGTACTTTTTGTCGGCAATCTCGGAGGGACTTCGTTCTCCCGAGAATTAGCTACATGCGCTTTTTTGGAAATCAGTAGTTTAATTCAGTTGCCGTAGCAACGAGTATTTACTGGAGATACTTCATACCTTGCCAACGACGTTGTTCCCAGACTGCAAGATAATGTTCCCGGCTTCATCAATCAAAGCCATCATCTTCAGGTGGTCCAGCACGACCGCATCTTTGGCGAGCACCGTCGAAACGGCGCCGACTATCAAATTGGTCTTCGAAGATTGTCCGTGAGAATGCGACTTTTGCAACCTCAATATCTGCAACTTGCTCGTGCCCATCGTTTTCACAATGAAACATAGATAGTCGTGGCCGACCAGGTCTGTATGTAAAAAGGTTTTAAGTCCGCTCACGTTATCCAAGGGATCACGCCTGATCGTATGGGAATCGGTCCATATGTGATCAAGGCATACGTCTGGGTACAGCGGCAAAGCTGGCGGGTTTTGGGGCAACGTATTGGCCATCATTGACGTCGAAGAGGCTTGTCCTATTGAGGCGTGAGGCGACAGCCCTTGCTGATGAAAAACATTCGCCATGGGACTGTTGAGCTTTGATCGTGACGTCACTGGACTGCCCGGTGCTCTGCGCGACTGGAATGGACTGCCCAACACTGTCCAGTTGCTCGTGTTCCTGTGACTGTGCATCGGGCTGCCGATATAGTCGGACTGACTGAAAACTGTGGTCGTCGTGTTGACGTTGGGGCACATGGTCAGGCATTCATCTCTCGTGGCCTTACGGATTCTCCAAAGCGAATGCGACGATAACTTCCAGTCGTATAACAACATTATACTCGGATTAGTATTCACAAATATTATTTGCAGATCCCCGTCGCTGAAGTACTGGAGGCCGTGGGTGGGGGACTTCATCAGCACCGGCGTGACCTCGTCCAGTGGATGTACCAACGAAAAGCAAGTGGGCAGCGGCACGTCCTGTTCGAAGACCGATAACGATTCGGCCCGTAATTTCGCGCTCATATTGAACGGAAACGTGGTTTTGGATTTGCAGAAAGTGCTATTGTGAGAATCATTGAATTTCATGAACGAAGTTGGCAACATCGAATTCTGAGCACTTGGTTTGGCCTCCTTTTCGAGTAAAACACCGTATTTCATCGGCCACACGTTTTTAACTTGGAACGGAATGCTCGTTATATACTCACGACCGTCCGAAGCATAGGTCCTCATGCATTTACTGTCAAATAATATAATGGACGGCATGATCTTGGTTTTAATATGCTCTGTGGTATCTTCTACTTTGATGTTCTTTTTGAAATCGCCGATTTGTGAATTTAGAGCGTCTATTAACATGGTATTATTTATGTCTACATGAAAATTACAAAAGACTGCATGTTTTATGGGACTGTCTATCGTATAACAGCTGATTGTTTCTCTTTGTTCCGGGCCGGATATTTTAGTTGCTGGTGTTGAAATCAGGCCTAAAAGAATGTATTCAATTATAATTGATGTTTCAAGCTATTAATCCTTACATATTTTGTATTTAAGTGTAAAAAAATATATATTTGGGTAACATCTCTGATGATTAAATTTGTTCTATGTTTTTTTTCTGATTACAAAATTTGCTTTTGTTCAAATTTATTAACATAATAACTAATTTAAATGTAAAATTATTAATAATTCAGTTTTTCGTCGGTGAATTGAATCAGACAATCCAAAACATAACAAAAGATGAAACTAAAATATAGACTAGTAATACTGCTTTATTGACAAAATTTTAGGGTATGGTTTTGTAAAAGGATTTTTTTAGAATGAACAACAACTTGTTTAAACATTACTCAAAAGGGAGTAGGTAAGGAATAAGTAGAGTTGAGAAGACAAGCATTCCCAAAAAACAAAGACTGTAGTGCAAGTGATTCTTTAAATCACTAGTTCAGTGCTATTTGGAATGCATAATAATAAAATAGTATAATTTCAGAAATCAGCTGACAGCACAGATTAATTATCTCATGTGAAACACACACACAATTTTTGCTTTTGATTATCGATTCACAATATTATGAACTTTGTTCAAAAGACATTTATGTTGAGCAATTTTGTGTGTTTTGTTATGATCATTTTAAGTTTTAGGAATCCTTATACAGATATCTCGAAGGTCAACTAACCTTTAGACCAGATAGCAGTGCAGCCTTTCACATACAACTCTTCTTCATATGAGCAATCAGTTTTGTGATTCAAAGGGCGGTTCTTCGTATTGTTCTGACCAGAACTTAGATTGAATTTCTTTGACAAGTTACTGGAACTGTTGGCACTGCTTCCTCGTGATGGCCCCGCAGATGAAATGCACTCAGTCTCCATTTTCTTCGCAGTCATCAGTTCGGATTTGATTGAAATGTTGAAGTCAGGTTTGAGACGACTTGGTGGTCGGAATGATTCGGAATTATCATATTTAGGTTCCGGTTCATCTTCTACATCTAAATTAAAATAAGTTCATTATTCCGAGGTCTCATTATTACTATTTATTTTACTTCAAATCAAGAGTTTAGACCTATTTGACAATCCAAAATCAACCCTACCATAGTACAGACTATTTTAACACCATTGTATTAACTTGACCTATCAAATGGAAATTTTCAATGTAATTTTTACCAATTTTATTTTTATCATAGTTTAGATGGATGGGCAAGCTCACGGCCCAAATGGTGAGAAGTGATTATTGAAACCCATAGATATCAATAATGTTAATGCCACCGCTCACCTTGAGGCATGATTTCTAAATTTATTTTTATCATTCAACGAGTACCTCACCCTTCAAAGCAAATAGCATTATGTTTGGTGCAGAAATATTCAGGGAGATAGACCCTATGCAAGCTCACAAGATGCCCTACTATTAGTAAGAGAGATTTGACAACTTTGATTAACTAAAAAATTGTTCCTGTATCAAGGACTAATAATGATTATAATGATTTATTTAAATGCAATGATTTTATTCCTTTAGATGGTATTACCCTCACCAAGAAGGCCAGATGATGAATATTTAAAAATATAACATACAATTCATAAGATGTAAGTGAATCTTCTATTTATTGAGATTAAATTAACTAATTGCAACATTTCCTATCATACTCCAAATTGATTTCTGTAGTAAAAATTATTATTTACATATAATATGTAATTTAATGTTATTTAACTGACTTCAAAAAGAAGGGGGTTCTCAATTCAACATTTTTTTTATATTTCAGCTTGTTATCAAACTGCTTTTTTTTACCAGGTACTGCTTTATGGTTGAATATTTAAATGTCTCTATGTGTTTGTACTACTTGTCATCTACTTTCGTCACCAGTAAGATGACGAATTACAGACAGAAATACAATTTGGTCAACTTATATCTTCAGATTTACACTTATAAAAATTTTACAATATTGTTTAGTATTATTTTACCATTTTGTTCTCTATAAAACACCTCTCTTATACACCACCACTCTTGTGCTTCATTGTTCTTATTTTCAAGCAAACTCTCATCTTTAATAGCACAGTTGGTAAGTTTGTAAAGCAAAGAGTTCTCGGAGGCCGAAGTATTGTGACCTTTGCCGTAGATCTGACCTGGATGGTTCGCCAACACGGTCCTGCCATGTGGCACAAACTCCTGAAAATTTGATTACCAGATTTCTGTACATCATTGCATGTTCTGTTTGATTTTCAAGTCATTTTCTTTCATGTGCTGCTCACCTTGTTTCTTTTATTGCATGGCAGATGAGCAAGCTCACAGCCCTGCTTGTGTTAAGTGGTTACTGGAGCTCATCAATGACAATATCAACTGTATGTGACATTATGATAATGCCAGTCCCCATAACAATTATAAAAGTATGATCAGGTTTCAATAACACAGTTTTTTTTTTGGTTAATGTTTGTAAATTAGTATTGTTAATAATTACTTTTAGAAATGCATTCTAAACTACACTACAGGAGTGCTCAACTAAGATTTAAAGATAGTTGTAATGTCATAGGTAAGGTATTTTAGTTTAATAATATTAAGTAATTTGTTTTATTTATTGTTTTTAAAAATACTTACCAGTGGTTCAGAAGCGGCAATCATTGTAACTTCGTCCAGATTTGAAGATATTACGAATACGACTTCTAGCACATAACAAAATACCTTAATGGATTTATTTTAAATGCGCTTTTTATTATTTTAATCTCCAACTGCAATATTTACACATCTAAACAATGCTTTACTATACTTCTACGTCTTCTACCGGTTTATTCAAATTGACGTAAATGACATTAATATTTTAGTTTTTCTAATACAGGAAGGTATCAGACATATACAGCCTCATATTTATTTAACGAAATCCTTAAATTTTATATATTCTTGTGTTTTATTTGATTTCTTATTATTTACTATAGTGTTTATTTTTTGTACAATGAAGAGTAAAACAATAATAATTGTATGAAGAGTGAAATAGAGCAAAAAGAAATGAAGATTATTTAGCTTAGATTTATTTTCAGATATAGGTAGTTGTTTGAAATACCTCCGATCACCCTATTCGTCCAAAATTCTGGGCTAGCTAAATCCCTAGCTAAGGAGGACAAATATCTGAACGTCATTCTGGAAGCATCTATGACCTCTCGCCCTCGCGTAATATCTGCCTGCGACCATGCCACGCTTTTCTTCGGCAGACCCCAATTTTTAAACGAGTAAAATGTCTCTTCGTAAAAAGGTGACACTTTATAAAATTTACATTCGGCCTATAAATGATCTATGTGAGCACTGCGGTGTTCTATCATGCGGCCTATTTATGTATAGACTCTTATCAGACAATTCAAGCCCGCTTTTGCACGTTGAGCATCGGGGTGCCGTGGTACATGAATTATGAATTAGATCTTCAAGACGGTCTGGGTATCGAATCCATCTAAAACTTTGGTGATCAGCAGCGGAGGGCTACTTCAAAGTGGTGGTGTCTTGCCCATCCTCCTCCTCACTTCAGTTTCCTTAATGCTGATGGTCGTGACCACCTTCTCGCAACAAGAGTTTGTTGTAGATTACTCGACGCGTTGGGATAATACAGTAATCATGATTGCTAAATTTAGAGCATAAAATGCTTAGGCAGCTTAATACGCTGTTTTTGTAAATTAATAAAACGGGGTCCAAGAGTATTTCTATTCAATTTCTTTAAGATCTCAAAATAAATAAGGATAAAAACGTCCGGTGTATTCGTGTTGAGCGTTGCACCAGTCTTCGAATCCCAGGCGGGTACCAATTTTTCTAATGAAATACGTACTCAGCAAATGTTCACGATTGAATTCCATGGTGAAGGAATAATACCGTGTAATAAAAATCAAACCCGCAAAATTATAATTTGCGTAATTACTGGTGGTAGGACCTCTTGTGAGTCTGCGCGGGTAGGTACCACCACCCTGTTTATTTCTGCCGTGAAGCAGTAATGCGTTTCGGTTTGAAAAGTGGGGCAGCTGTTGTACTGTAAAAACTGAGAATTTAGAACTCATGTCTCAAGATGCGCGGGTAGCCTTTACGTTGCTGATGTCTACAGGCACCGGTAACCACTTAACACCTGGTAGGCCACGAGCTTGTCAACCCAGCTTAATAATAAAAAAAAAACAAGCTTGGACAACACAGGAAATTTGGTTTGCTCAAAAAAATAAAAGAGTAAATACCGTTAATATGAATAAACTTTATTATACTACAATAAAAATATATATATAAACTGAACAGCGCTCGTTAACAAAACATTCAACAATACTTTGGAACCATACAGGTTAACACTTTGGGTGCCCACATAATAATATTATGCGCTAACTTACAAACTAAAAAAAACAAGACCAGTGTTTCTCAAACTATGGAAGGTTGCCCCTTTACACCGATTACGAAAATAAAACCTTACGATTTTTTTCAATCCAATAAAAATATTATCAACAAAACAAGACGTGTGAAGTCTTTTAAATAAATAATTCTTTTCGCTAACGTACCTACACATACACGTTCGTTGCTTTAAACAAGTAAATAAAAGCAACGAACGACAATCTTAATTTTAACACGATACAGATCATCCAGCACCACATTTCTAATTCATTTACTAACAAAAACTTAAAAAAAACATATTTTTGTAGAGATTACTTTTCGAATATTATATATTTAGCTCGTACTTATCGGATTTTTTCGAAAGAAACCTGCGTGCTCATACTGGCCCCATTCCTCAGTATATCTTAATACTAATATTAAATACAAAATAAGGCTCGTGTTTTATTATCAAGGCAAAACATTCCCTCATAAGAACCGTCGGTGCGTATTGTGAAAAGTGCCTTAAAGCCCCGTAAGCTCATCAATAAAAAATCTCGAATAGGAACCGTGGGAAAAGCTCACCAACATTTAATAAAAAACGTAACAAATAATTAAAAAAAAAATACACAAAATCAACAATATACATATATCTATTATTATCTATCAATTAAGAACATAATAAGTGAAAAGCGCAATTTTTGTCTTGCTTCAACAGTAGGAAAGCATACTAATGCTGGATATTATAAAGTGATTTCCTTGATCTCGTTTAACAGAGATGTCAAATCAATTTTAAAGATAAAATCGCGTTAATCCACATTATTATTATGTTACAAAATACGAAACGAAAAGTTTAGCTTATATCTGTATAATATTATTGAAATTCTTAACGAAAAAACCAAATGAATGAAAGCTGTGTTATTAAAAAATTTCGTGCATCAATGTTTTATCATTTACCATGTTGGTTATTAAACAGACTACAACGATAACGCATACGTATTTGTATAACTATATTACATATATCTACAGTCTACCACATCTATATATTATTTACATTGGTCTTTGGATGAGCATGTCACATTATGGCTTTTGTGATATTTATTTCATNAACGAATGAAGAAAGCTGTGTTATTAAAAAATTTCGTGCATCAATGTTTTATCATTTACCATGTTGGTTATTAAACAGACTACAACGATAACGCATACGTATTTGTATAACTATATTACATATATCTACAGTCTACCACATCTATATATTATTTACATTGGTCTTTGGATGAGCATGTCACATTATGGCTTTTGTGATATTTATTTCATTAGTGTAAATTTAAAAAATATAAGTGCACTTTTCAAATATATATATTTTAATTTTCGTTCATTGTAAACCTTATTTCTAGACTAGACCACCAGTTCAAGGTTCACCTCACCAACCTTAAAGATAATAAAATCACAGTAACACTTTAAAAACGAAAAACAAAAAAGTTTGCAATAAAAAACACAGACGTTGAGAAACACTGTTCCGAATCTTAAATAATTTACCGCGATACATAACTGTTAGAAATGTTTAAAATGTAATTAAAACACTTTTTTTTTTAGTTTTCTTTTTTTTAAATCCACATTTTTCTCGATCAACATCAGGTACCTGATAGGGACATAAAATTATTACACCTAATCAGAAGCTCCTAAGGAAATGATAACGTGTGTTTTTTTGGGTTTTTTATCGTCTTTTTTTTTTCAAACGAAAAGACACAAATGATGATGACAACATTATTCTAGTTTGGTTAAAGGTTTTTTTTTTATCACAAATAAAAGTGTGAGTTTTACTCATCAATTTAAATTTTCATTTTTTAGAGAGAAAACCTGTCTAATTTTAGACTTTTAATTTCGAAATTTCATTTTTATCCTCTATTGATATATTACATTTGGATCTCGTGTTTTTTTTTTTAAAATATAAAATGCTTTCATCACATGCGACAAAATTGATACCCGCAATATCAATATGGTTAAGTAATACTACTACTGATCAAGATGGTTTAGCGGCCCGAAAATGACCTTGGCCTCAAATACCAGAAATCGTCTCTGTTCTTCACTAGTACTGACCGTTCCAGGACTCGCGTTCTTCGGGATATTTTTCAGATCTTGGCTGTCCGACTGAACGTTTTCCGCATGAACAAAACAGAATTAAATAACTTTTTGCGCTGGATGATCATCGACCACGATCTTACGGTGGTCAAGCCAGTGCAACCGGCAGGATTTATCAACAATAAGACCTATTATTTTCATCGCGCTCTTCCCAATCTTCCTCTTAATTTAAGTAGTAGTTTTGATTTTAATCAAAATCACGCTTCGTGATATGACGAAAGCATTCCGTTTACTTAATTTCAAAATGACATTTTTGACACCTAGTGTCATGAATTATGTGATTGTCAGAAAACAGCGGTTTTAGATGATATCTGGAATTTGACATTTTATATTGGCGGGTTGAAAGGTATAGTTTGAGAAGCGATGTCTCAATGGTGTCACTTGTTTGTTAAGACGCCATAGAATAGGAACAAGCGGGGGACATACGACCACAATAAATCGTGTAATAGCACAAGTCTTAGACTATTATCGATTTATGAATAATTTATAATGCTTTCTTATCATCGTTCAGGAATAATATAAAATTGCTACAAATATAAGTTTTCTAACAGTCACATAATAACTTGTATGTATAATGTAAATCTCTAATACATATATAGGTATACATAAATATAATATACATATATATATTTATTTATAAATTGTATAAATGTCTGAATCACGGTAAAACAATTCTTTTCATTATCGTACACGAGTTACACTGCTTGGTCGTTTTTTTTTTNTAGGTATACATAAATATAATATACATATATATATTTATTTATAAATTGTATAAATGTCTGAATCACGGTAAAACAATTCTTTTCATTATCGTACACGAGTTACACTGCTTGGTCGTTTTTTTTTTCTTATATTAAATCAAGGATGACGATGATTCGCGGTGAAAAGACAGGATGGTGGTACCAATCCAAGTGCGGTTAAAAATCGCCCTGCCCACAGTAATTACGCACATTAGTATTTGCTTATTGTGGGTTGAATTTGAACGCACGAAATGGTTCCTTATTAATTGATATCGTATAAAACTTGTCAGATATGTCCCAAAAATCGAACCATGGTACATACGCGCACACCTTCATATCCATTCAGCCACGACGACTTAGATGTACCGTCAACAAAGAACATTTTACCGTTCATCAGAGAGTAATTGTAATTAAAAATATGAATCACCTTAAAAATGCATTTATCCCAGTCTCTAAGCGTGGTGTCATACTTCATTCGTACACATCTAAACGTTAAGGCGACATAAAACGTCACGCGAGTCAGAGTTGCCTAACTGGACACGGGTTCGCTTCGATTGGTCCTCACATTCATTGGCTGATGCTGACAAGTAGATGAATAAAATCCGGATTGTGGGTGGCGAAAAATATCTCTCGTAAAGCGTTATACATTATGGAGATTGAGGTTCAAGGTGGAAAGGTTGAACTCTGCTCCGACTCCGGTTTAAATAGTGGATAAAGATGATCCGGTCTCAAATAATTCTTAAGAACATCCTCGTGGCACACACAATCATAGAGTGCCAGTCTCTTCGTGGTAATGGGTCTGAACGACTATGCGTTGATAATGTTTAGCCCATTGAGCTTCTCGCCGGATATTCTCAGTGGGTCGTGATTCCGTTCTGATGGTAGATTCTGCGAAGCACTGCTTTGGCTAGTGTTAGCAAATTCTGTCAGGTTGAGCCCCCGTGAGGTCACCTACCCGCCCGCTGGAATATCCTGTTAGGCTACCAACGAATAGGCAGGAAAGTATGTTTTCTACACGTATACTATCAGAAAGCGTCAGTTTATATTCAGCTCTTATGGCAAACATGGTTCGAATGATGAATGGAATCAATGATTCGATCACACCATGATATTTTAGCATCCAATCAGACAACTCTGGATCACAGAAACGCATTTATAATTAACTAACGTATCTATCTACTTATGAGGTTCTAATCATAAAATGACTTTTTTGGCAAACCGTTATATTGTGATGTACGGAATCATCCTACGATGTGCCCAGTTTCGAGTCACATACATTTGGCCAAAAAGTGCACGTGCACTTAAAAATATTTCAACATTTGTTTTTATGTAGTAACTGATGTGCATAAAGTCGTATTTTCTTTGACACGATAATCTAACACCCATTATAGTATTACTTCTAGATCTAACGAAGCAGAACGTAGCAGCCTACACGTTACTGTAAGACTAACACATATTAGTAAATATATTTTTTTTCTTCTATATCATTAGACTCGTAACTACTTTATAAAAACTACAATAATTAAGAGTGTACAATGTTCATACGTATGATGTAAATTTAAGATCTATGTATAAATAATATAATCTGATTACAGAGTAAATAATTTTTGGAATATTCTTATATAGTTTTAAGGCTAATTGTGTACTGTTGGTATTTTATACCGTGGAAGCGTTGCCTTCGCTCATTTTGACCGACATGTTTTCAATAGACGAGTCTTCGAGTTTCGAAGTATTTGCAGCCACTTCGGCCAGTGTCGCCAGAGCTAATAAGTCAACGTCGTGCGTCGGGTCTTGTTTGCACATGTCCATGCTCTGAAGCACCGTGCTGGGTGCTTCGGTGGCGATTTTTATCTCGGGACTGATCTTGTGGACGTGATTGCTGTCTATGTTGGTGACGCAGCTGTTGATCTCGAGTCTCGTTATGCTGATTTTCCTTGGCTTCCGTTTTTGGCTACCGATGACCGTTTCGCGCCAGTTCTCCGCCATATCCCGCCTCTCGTCCATGACGGGTCGCGCTACAGAGTTGATGATGACGGGAGACTCGTACACTTTCGGGCGAACGCTCAACGATTTCTTCTTCCTCTTGTTTTCCCGTTTCTTCTGCTGGAACTTCTCGAGGCTGAGCGAGGGCAACGCTCTTATTTTAGCGTCTAAGTCAAAGTCGGCAGCCTTGAATGTTTTGTTTGGATTATTGTCAGTATCGGGCGTTTCGTTCGGATCGATCTTGTTTTCCTCCAGCGAGGTCTCATTTGAAGCGGTTTTGGACTCGTCAGAGAACGAATTGCCAGATTCCCAGCTGCACGCTGCGTTGTAGCTATCGTCTGGCATACGATCACCCGGCTCCCTCTTCTGTCGCTTGTTGACTATCAAACCCCCTACTGCCATGAATTCCTGGTACCTCTTCCCTTTACATGACCTACCCGATCTCATTCTTTCGTCATCAGATCCATTTCTATTATAACCATATTCGTCTCCGCAGTACCTCTTATCTACAATTTGGTCGATCACATCTTGATTAGTAAACTCGTTCTGTGGGGTATGGACGTACATATTAGCCTTTTCAGCGTCGAATTCTTCTTCAAAGACCCTAGTTGTCTCGTTAAGAGCATTCTGGAGCTCGCGTATACTGTCTTCCCTGTTAGCACCCTTCGATCTGGCTGCATCTAATAGTTTAAGAGATCTGATTTCGTTCGGATTTGAGATCGTGTTGTACTTAAAGCTCGGAGGCGAATAGTAGGGGTTAGGCGTTTGTGGTTCAGTCTTAGTAGCTAAGAGACTGCTGAGGCCTCCCATTTGGGCTTCGTCAGCTAGTTTCCCAGGTGTGAACATCGACAATTTCGGTTCGTGTTCATAAGGTACAATAATAGTCTTTTTGTTGAGGTCGACTCTTGTGGAATTATTGTTGGTTCTCTCTAGTTCGATTTCGTGTTGGTCAGCGTGGGGCGAAACAGCCGGTTTGTCGGGAACATCTCTGGGTCGAGAGGAGAGCGTGCGGAGCGGCGGCGCGGGCAACTTGTACCACTTGAAGTCGGGATTGGCGCTGAAGAAAGCATCTTTGTACTGGAAATTAAAATAAGATTCATGGGTGAATGGAACCGCAAGATTCGTGTGGAATTCGAAATATTTGGAAAGCAGCGCACCTGTTTAGCAAGACCTGTGTAACAAGCTTTCTCTTCTTTGTCCAAGTTGGCCCACCACTCTCCGAGGATCTTAGTTATTGACCTGTCAAATTAAAATGTATAAATTTGGGTAAAAAAAATAACAATTGGGATTGATCAAAATTCGGTCTAGTAATTTCATTGCAAATATACCATCACCAAGATGTTTTCCTTATATCACTACGAGTGTTCAGCGTTATCAATAGCATGACATAGTCTGTTGATTAGATGACACGAGTTGGTACATTAATTAAGGACAAAATAGCTACATATTCACCTGTTCTCCAAATTAGGATATTTATCCCGCACGACGCTCCTGTGCCGCTTGCAGAATATAAGGAAGGCGTTCATGGGACGACGCGCGTGATGCGCCGGCTCCGATTCAGCCTCCTGTTCATACATGGTTAACTATCTGTGGGGGAAAAATGAAAATTTTTCATTAAACATTTTAAAACGTCCTCTGTGTTATTGGACCAGTATTTATTGACTTCCAAAGAAGACCAGCCTATGGCCATAATACCGCAGCATTCATATGCGTCGGAGAGCTATTGGTTTAACTTTGAAACTAACGATCCCGATGGTCGATTTATTTATTTATTGCTTAGATGGGTGGACGAGCTCACAGCCCACCTGGTGTTAAGTGGTTACTGAAGCCCATAGACATCTACAACGTAAATGCGCCACCTACCTTGAGATATAAGTTCTAAGGTCCCAGTATACTTAGATTTAGCGAAGCACTGCTTTTGCTAGGGTCAGTGTTAACAATTCTCACAGGTTGAGCCCATGTGCTCACCTACCTGTCCGTGAGTAGTTAGAATAGCCCCTTAGGCTACCAACGATTATGTAGAGGAAAAATTTTTGAAACTACGTAGCAGGTCTGAATTCATATTTTGGTATAAGTTTAGTTTCAAGTAAGCTGCTAAATCTTCTACCCATCAAAAACTAATACAAAACATGCTCGTAAAAGTTATTTAACTGAGTTTAACTGAGTATTTATTTACTCGTGAGAATATATTACTAGAGAATGACCGAGCTTTTCTCGGTTTTTTTTTATAAATTGTGTTTTTTAGAAATTATATTTAAATACGAATTACATATTGATATTATATTATATTATTTGTTTTTTTTTTTTCAATAAAAAAAAAGTTTGTTTAAATTGATTATCGATAAAGTTGATTAATGAAAACGCGAATAAAACAACATTTTCTGGAAATAAATCGTAGCTAGATCGATTTATCGCTCCCGAAATCCCCTGTATACAAAATTTTATGAAAATCGTTGGAGCCGTTTCCGAGATTCAGATTATAACATATACATATATTTATTTATATACAAGAATTGCTCGTTTAAGGATACTAGAGTTCCCGCAGTAGTCGAAATTCGACTATAATTTATTGGAATTGGAAGTTTGTACACTATTATGATTGTATTTTATACTTCTGTAATCACAAATTTTGCCAAGACTACACTATAAAAAATATTAACAAAGACAAACCATATTCTATTCTCAATTTGACAACAGACGTCAAGAGCAAAAGTTTAACAATAAATACTATGCATGCGTGTGTGCGTCAAATACATGGTATGCAGTGTGTGTAATGTTTTCTTTATTGATTTAATGTATCTTTTATGCATTATTTTAACAAAATATTAGCATTGTGCACTTCTTCTCTATATTCTCTATAAGTGTGGAAAATTTCATACTCCTCCGTCCGCGCAATTTTCGTAAAAAGGGATACAAAGTTTTTACTTCACGTATTAATATATTTAAAGATATAAGATGTACATACCATAATATATACCTATCGATCACAGTACCTTTGGATTCGACATGTTAGGTTATCTATAATAAAGTGCAATTTATCACAAAGAGTGGCATCACGACCTTGGGTCATTCGGTCGCTTCGTTGATTCGAGTCTTGGTTAGTATATTTTTGCTGTTTGCTGTAAATTAGTTTAAGGAGTCATAGCGTATATGCCGCCACCAGACTTGAGGGTTTGTAGCCGCATTCGGTCAGAAGATTGGCCGGGACTATTCTTCAAACCGAAACGCATGGCTCCGTGAAGCAGTAATGCGTTTCGGCTTGAAGGGTGGGGCAGCCGTTGTAACTATACTGAGACTTAGAACTTATATCTGGCGTGGGTGGCGCATTTACGTTGTAGATGTCTATGGGCTCCAGTAACCACTGAACACCGGGTGGGCTGTGAGCTCGTCCACCTATCTAAGCAATAAAAAAAAACCTGAGATTGTTACACGATAGTATGGTATATTTACGAATATGATTTCTTTTGTTTCCTTTTCATTAAAAAGTAATATATACCACGTTATTTGCACATCTGGCACAGTTGCATTTGGCCCTAAACTAGGATTCTAGGTTATTTACATACTGTTACTGGTGGCAGAACGTCTTGCGACTTCGCACGGGTAGGTACCACCACCCTGCCTATTTCTGCTGTGATGCAGTGATGCGTTTCGGTTTGAAGGGTGAGGCAGCCGTTGTACTGTTAAAACTGAGACCTTACAACACGTTTCGAGGTGGGTGGCGGCATTTACGTTGTAGTTTTCTATGGGCTCCGGTAACCATTTAACACCAGGTGGACCGTGAGATCGTCCACCCACCTAAGCTATAAAATAAACATGTATACATAGATATTAAATACTCAGACGAGTTAAAAAACATGTTCATCACACGATCGTATTGGCCGTGGGAATCGAACCAACGACTTTCAGCCCTTCAGCCCAGGAGTCAGGGACGCAAACCACTCCGTCGCCGAGGTCTTACCTATTAGACCACGAACTCTTAACAATGACAAATAAAATATAGCTGTGTTTTATAATAACATTGTTTTTAATACCACATCGAGGTCACAGCTCTCGATAACTTTGATAAGCATTGTTTATATGACAATTTAACATGTACAGTTTTGAAGGCGTTGAATTGGTCAGCGGTCAGTAGGACGTATTTTGAGATCTAACCTTATTCGTCTCGAGGGTACTGCTTTTGCAATGCCACTGAAACTGTTCTTATATTAAGGAGCGAATGGAGGAATTCATGCTTTGCTAAGAAGTCCTGTAGTTACAATAGTTAGGGACAGTTATGAAATAATAAAAAAACTTGAGTTCGCGGAGAATCTCCGATGATAAAAATATGGAAGTTCGACTAGCAACCCCTTTGCCCTTAAAAATATAAGGTTTTATTGACAGATTCGTGCGGATGAATGTATTAAGTATCAATAGATAATGCGTTGTGCAATGCAATTGAAACTTGAACCTCAAACCTCCCTAGGTGGATAGCGACAATCACCTTGTGATCTCTATGGTTTCCGGTATACACATAACATCAGGTGAGCCAACGGATCGATTAACCATCAGGCCAATAAAGGAAAAAAACGCGGTCACATTCTGTTTGCTTTGCCCAAGTAAAACAATTCGCGAATTGAGTGACAAAAAAGTTTGAGAGCCACTGGTCTATGAGATGAACAGGCCATATTGTTTCAAATTTGAATTCATAGATGTGAACGAACGAAGCCATAGAAAATCATAGTGTTAAAGAATTGTTTATCATTTTATCAACGTAACGATAAGGCCACCCGTTTCTCTGTCAAGTGCAATGATGAGACGTCACGTGATAACAATTTTGATAACGGGTCGTTGATCGCATTGTTTTGTTCAATTATTGAATGTTTTTCGCATACACTTTGAATTCTTTGACTTCAGTTTTAAACAAAGAACTGTGCCAGAAGATACGGATTTTCTCGGACAAACCCTTTTAATGTGTATTAGTTATTGTTTGAATTTCTTCATTACTAGTGCTTGTTTGTTTGTCATTGCATATATTTTGCAAACCCTGCCACACGAATTACGGATAGTTTTATTATAAACAAAATTAAACATCTATATAGTGCATTTTTTCCCCTTCCTACTTACAATAGTCTAAAGGTCTAGTCCAGCTAGTCCGCGCCTTGCTGGGTAGGTGAGCTCCTGAACTCAGCCTGACAGAATTTGTTAGCACTAGTCTTATCAAGAGGAGTGCTTCGCAGAATCTACCATCGGATCAGAATTGCGACCTACTGAGAAGATTCGGCGAAGCGTGTGCGGTCGCTATTAGATAAGAATATTGTTCCCTGACCCCATTATCCTATAAAAATGTAAGATTGCTAATTCAGAATACACGCGCCAACTGGTATCTCAAAAAATAAACATCTTTTAATTTATCCGAACACAGTCCTCAAGTCCAAAAGAAAATCAAAGGTCAAGTACGGCATATCTATTGTAGCTTACACCCTGGCAACACTGTATAGTAAATGCTATAGTTGGACTTTTTGGCGGGAACGCGAGGAGTGAAGTTGTGTGATTTGTTTTATTTTGGCTATTTAGTGTTTCTTCAGGTTTAAATGTGTAATAGCGGTGGTTTATTAACTGTATAATATCTGTGAAAGTGCACAAATGTGGGAAAATGAAACAAAGCCGCTGGACGTAACTTCTCGTGATCCTCCAAAAAGTCCACTGAAAAAATCTTAGTAAATGACCACCATTTTACTGAGATTATATTTCATCCCATATCATCTCTTTTAATTTCATTCCAGTTGATTAAGGTCTCAAATTAATCATCTTCATTTCATTTCACTCCATAATATCATTTTTCATAAAAATATGAATATAAATTAAAATAAGACATGACTTAAAGGTCTTAGTTACCAGGTCATAAAATCCCTTAAAAAAAATATGCTATAGTTCAAATCGTTCTAACCCAAAGGCGACCATTGCACTCTTTACATTGTAACACACTGCGTGTCTATTTTTAAACATAGATAATGCACTCAAAGGAAGTTCTATCAAATCCATTGCAATTATGAGTCATGTGGCAATAATTGTATTTTATACCGTTATTGTCGTATGGTCCAACATTATAATTAAGTCATTTTCAAAGTTCTATTGGCTTATCAAGCATTTCGTAAATTATATTTTGTAAAACCTCTTATCTTTGTGTGTTGTAAAGTTATTAATTGTTATGTAATGTTTAGGTGAGTAATCTATATGCGTGTTATCGTTGATATGAAGAGCTCTGACAGTGTTAATGGCAGTGTCAAAGCCGCACACACAAAAACACATATCCACCCGTGCTTTTTACTTTAATAATACATAAAGTAATTCAATTTGTAATATATTATACCGAACTATGACTTTTATATCGATTTGTTAATTAGCTCTATGACATCAAGACAATAATATTATTATATACATATTTAATTAGTGGATTACATACATAAACGTAGTATTCAAAAATTTGTCCAAAAATAAACTAATACATTTATATACATCATAGTGTAGTATAGTATATGTATATACTATAGCATAGTTTATTTACAACTAGTTAAGCCCGGCCGCTTTTCTGGCGGATATTTGACTTGACTTTGATCTGATCGCGACCAAACAAGACAGGAAGACACCCGCCGCCGGGCCTAATGATTTCCTAAAACTTACATTCTACTTTCTATTAAAAAAACTACTGAAGTCTTCAGTAAGACTCGTCATTTTATTGGCAAATTATTTCATATATTTTCATCTCATCCCCTTTGTTACTGTGGCGGTAGTCATCACAGAACACAAGATATTAGACAGATGTCTGAATCTCGCTTACAACATTTTCAAGATAAGCTTGCATATATTATACAAGTTCCGAATAACAACATTCGGACCGTCGTTCTACCGAGTAATATCACCCGCTCGGTGGAAGATCTTCCTTTCGTAGTTATACCTACAATACCATTTCATTTTTATTGCTTAAATGGCTGGACGAGCTCACAGCCCACCTGGTGTTAAGTGGTTACTGGAGCCCATAGACATCTACATTACCCGTGCGGACTCACAAGAGGTCCTACCACCAGTAATTACGCAAATTATAATATTGCGGGTTTGGTTTTTATTACACGATGTTATTCGGTGAACATTTGTTGAGTACGTATTTCATTAGAAAAGTTGGTAGCCGCCTGTGATTCTAACACCGGTGCATCGCTCAACACGAATGCACCGAACGTCTTATCCTTTAGACCACGACGACTACAAACTCAGTAATAAAAATCTATCTAAGCAATAAATAAAAAGGGACTTATGCCGACCTGTAATCGTATCCGGACCACGTAGTTACAAAACATTAGACTTTTGTGTCGATCAAAATTTTAATCTACACTGCTAGACACTGCTGTAGTCCGTGCACCTGTTATTCTACAATACCATGAAGTCGACCTTGACCCAAAGCAAGAGCGTGGCGAGCCTCATCGTGGGGCGACGACCCGTGAAAGTGAAAACTGGACCAGTGAGGCGGCGCGCGAGTCGCGCTCTTGCGGGTAAATCAACTAGCAAGCGATTTTTATTGAGACTACCGTTTTTTTTCTTGAAGCCTTGGATTCGATCTTTGATATCGTTCGCTTAGCTTGGAGATCGTGACTGAATTTTTTTCGATAATATCAGAGTTGAATTACAAGTTTTTTGTTTTCTGTGGATATGTGACGTGCGCAGTATTTGTTCTATTCGGGTAGACGAAGATCGTGGCTCACTTTGTACAAAGTCTGAGATTTGAATTTGCTGTCGGTGGTTTGGGTTTGCCCCCTCATTGCCTTGACTACTCACCAAATGTAGTTGCAATTAAAACTTAACTTATTTGATATCAAAATCACAGCAGGATATTTGCTATGTAAACTGGGCTCATGAGAAAAAAGACCCTACCGGTTCACATTTGTTTTTTATTGCCTGACGGCCATGGTTTCTTGTATAGCATGAATAGTTGTGTTTAGCTCTCATTATTGTTCATAAAATACTAACATTTTTACAAATACAGTCGATGGATGAAATTAAAAATACTATCACAAATAAGGCTTTATAAATTTCAACATTTATTTGCTAACGGCGTAAGCATTACTCTTTGGCGAGAGTTTTCCAAACTGCATTTTTTGAATATTGAAGGGTCATTCAAAGATTCAAAGAAGAGATTCCCTTTTATGAGACCGGAATTTGATTAACTGTCGTTTCGATAGACTTCAACATTTAAATTGACAAGGCATTTCCCGAAATGCAGAACGAGAAACATATGCTTTAAAATTTGGTAGAATTCATTACATTCGTTTTAGAGTTCTTGGTAGAGTTAATATATTTCAATCAATTTAAACTCTAGTGAAATTATCAAGTCATATCCAATCATTTAGTATGTTTCAATATGGCCCAAAATACCTTTGGGAACTTTAATGTTTCAGCTCGAGACCTGTTAACGGTATTACTATCGATTGGAACTCGGGTCACGGCTACCGATTGGCAGCTTATTGTAATCTCATAGATAGTTACCATAGCTTGATTAAAATTAGAATGAAATTATTTAAAACATTCAGAACTGACCCAATCAGCCATTTTCATTCTTTTTTTCTTTGCTATCCCAGTAACCTTGAGGGGTTATACTAGGTTTGTATATCGTGTAGGCAAGCTTACAGGGCTCAATTTGGTGGATTAGATAACAACATGTCTAGCAAGAACAATGTATCGCTGAATCTATAGCCGGATCGGAATCGCGACCCCCTGAAAAGATGTAGCCAGTAACTCAGTGACCGATGTCTGTGAGCTTTTTCTTGACGGTTATCGCATGTACTTTCGTGGGGTCGGTGCAACGTGTCCTCTTTTTTCTTACAAGTCTATAATATCACACGTTGTGGCTGCACTCGCTCTCTTCTCTCGCATATCTTCTTTCAAACATACCATCTAAATCTTTTTCGAACACCATATAATTATATTGCCATCTATTTTCATACCCAGCGTCTTTTTCTCCACATGTTCAGCCTAACTTCGCATAATATGCTCATTCCACTCTTTGTTGTCTCTGTTCTTTATTTTGGTTCGGTTTATTCAATAAACAAACAGTAATTTGCAAGCCATTCCAAATATTCTAAGTCAATAATCCATTATAATGATAATTCGAAATATTCGAGATTCCAGACGCGAAAATTCGCTGAAGCTCGATGAGACTCATAAAAATGGTCAAAGGCTCTCGAAAGGCAGCGAAACAATAGGGTAAGAGGGGCTTTTGTCCGCTAGAAGGAAGGGACGGCCTCAAATAAATGATTTCTCGAGTGACGTGAAAAATAATTTTAGGTAGTCGTAAGTAAAATCTAAGTGGTTTTGTATTAATTCGATTTACTTATATTTAACGTAGTAGATTTAGGTAGAAAGCCATTTTTTGAAAACACGCATGATGTACAAGATAAACCACTCTTAATATTTAAGCTCCTGTCTGGTATCCAAAACTCAAATCTACGGTAGTCATGATTTGGTAAAAATATCCTTGAAATTTTCTGGTACTACGGCTTGATGCTACGCTACAACTAGATATTTTCCGCAAGGCAGTGGTGGTATTTTTAACTGACTTCAATAAAGGAGGAGGTTCTCAATTTGACTGTATGTTTTTTTTATGTTTGTTACCTCATAGCTTTTGACTGGGTGAATCGATTTTGATGATTCTTTTTTTATTAGAAAGCTGACGCTTCCCGTGTGGTCCAGTTCTGATAATGGTATCCACGAGAAAACCATACAAGTTTTAAATTTGCATTAAGTACGTGCGCGACAAAAAGATGAATAACTCAATAACATAATATCGCGACAATCGATTTCGATGATTATTGTTTTTAGTTTATATTAATTTGTTTTGGAATATCTTTTTTTTCTATTTGAAGTCGGTTTTTGTTAAAGCATTCCTATTAACAATTATATTTGCATGTATATAACACACGTCATCTCAAGAACAAGGTGAAGGGCGCCAGCCACCAATTACCGATGAATAGCAGCTGGACCAAATTTCTCAAAAGATTAGGATAAGACGTTCGGTGCTTTCGTATCTAGCGATGCACCGGTGTTCGAATCCCGCAGGCAAGTACAGATTTTTCTAATGAAAAATGTACTTTACAAAGTTCACGATTGACTTCCACGGTGAAGGAATAACATCGTGTAATAAAAATCAAACCCGCAAAGTTTCATATGCGTAATTACTGGTAGTAGGACCTCTTGTGAGTCCGCGCGGGTAGGTACCACCGCCCTGCCTATTTCTACCGTGAAGCAGTAATGCGTTTCGGTTTGAAGGGTGGGGCAGCAGTTGTACTTGAGACCTTTGAACTTATATCTCAAGGTGGGTGGCGCTTTTACCTTGTAGATGTCTATGGGTTCCAGTAACCACTTAACACCAGGCGGGCTGTGAGCTCGTCCACCCATCTAAGCAATAAAAAAAATAGAAAAATATGTTCATTTCAATTTACATGCCACTTTATTCTATTATTATTATTAAAATGGTATTTATACCTACTAGATTCAAGTGCTTGTTGTTAATGCCACAGTACGGAGATGAACCATTGAAACTAATTCAGCGGCCTTATATACTCGTAAATTACTTTTCATTTCCCACGCTCTTATTTCACGATTTGTTATATGTTCGCACGAATAGCTATTTATATCCGGCTTATCCTTATTCCGTAGCGAAACAGTCATACGTTCCGGATTGACGGATTCGGACATATTTTATACTACATTAGCTACCCACAGCTTCGCGCGTGGCCAAGGAGAAGTTTCAGCATATTTGCCCGTGACAATGAGATGTTTTTTAGGGATAAAAGGAAGCCCATATCACTCTCTTCACTACTATAAATACAATCGGTTGATAATTAGAGAACCACAGTTTTATACTGGTGGTAGGACCTCTTGTGAGTCCGCACGGGTATGTACCACCACCCTGCTTATTTCTGCCGTGAAGCAGTAATGCGTTTCGGCTTAAAGGGCGGGGCAGCCGTTGTAACTATACTTAGACCTTTGTAACTTATATCTCAACGTGGGTGGCGCTTTTACGTTGTAGATGTCTAATGGCTCCACTTAACGCCAGGTGGGCTGTGAGCTCGTCCACCCATATAAGCAATAAAAAAAATAAAAAAAAATAGTTTTGTCTTTGCCTCTTTATTTTTAACTGAGATAACACTAGGTCAAAAGGTCGAATTACTAGAATTGAGGGTTTGTGAGGTTTACGGGGGACTTCGAGGGAATTTACTCAGGGACTTTTTTGAAACGCTTTATACATCATGCTAGAAAGATAGCGAAATGATTCGGCGACAGACTCGATCCGCGAGCGGTTGTTTGTGGATATTAACAATGCCAGGCGGCCCAGTCAAATGTGTGCGTGCTCCTTAAACCACATTCGCTTGATCAAGAATTGGACGGTTCAAAACCCAATAATGTATCATAGTCAGTTGTAAATGAACTCAATAGTGGACAAATTAATAAAACCGTTAATAAAAATACAAAAATCCAATGACGTGTTTGTTAACAATTCATAATAAAAACAATTCAGTCTATCAACATTCAAATGAACGAAATGCGTATTATACAGTTTCCTGTTTGATAAAGTTCGACTGCGTTAGAGGAAAAAAATATTCGTGTAAGGTTTGTTTAATTAACATTTAACATGTTAAAATTAAGACAATTTTTGGGATTGCCATATTGCAACATTGTTGGCGGGAGCGATGATGGTAGTGGGGACGAGACATATCTAAATACGCCGCAGAACGAAAAAAAACGGAGGTATTCGAAAAAAAAAAGTGGAAGACCGTGTAGGACTTTTTGGCGGGAACGCGGGTAGTGAAGTTGTGTGGTTTGTTTTATCTTGTCTATTTAGTGTTTTTTCAGGTTTAATTGTGTAATAATGGTGGTTTATTAACTGTTTAATATCTGTGAAGGTGTACAAATGTGGGAAAATGAAACAAGGCCGCTGGACGTAGCTTCTCGGGATCCTCCAAAAAGCCCACTGCCCACTAAAAAATCTCAGTAAATGTCCACCATTTTACTGATATTATATTTCATCCCATTCGTCTCATCTCATTTCAATTAATTTCATCCCAGTTCATTAATGTCTGAAATTAATGATCTTCATTTCATTTCATTTCACTCCATCTTATGTATCCAGTACATAATTATGTAATATTGTCTGTTTATTATTTCCTGTCTGGTGGAAAAGTAGTTTACATTCGTAAATAATTTAGACGCATTTGATGGAAATGTTTTAATTTCAATCTAATATCAAGCGCTGACGAGACGCTACTGATTAAAGAGCGGACGGTTAGCGTGGTATGGACATGTGATGCGTAGAGAGGAAATGCATGTAACTAGGAGATGTATGGAGATGGTAGATCAATTTAAAGGGGGAAGAGGTCGACCGAAGAAGACATGGATGCAGTGTGTGAATGACGATATGAGAGAAAGAGGAGTGAGTGTTGAGATGACGGCTGATAGAGGACAATGAATAGAAAAATTGGCTGTGCCGAGCTCACCTAATGGGATAAGATGGGGACAAAAAAGAAGATCAAGCACTGACGAGCTGTCGAGACATCGATCCACCTGGTGATAAACAATTAAGAAAGACCATAGAGACGATATAGTGCGCGACCGTTACGTGGCACGATTGCGATCATTATACCGTAGACGCGTGAACGAGCTCACAGCAAGCCTAGTGTTAATATATAACCCATAGGTACCACAAAGTGCTTGTCGATACCTACCCTGAATCTCATCATGTTCTTGTCCTTATGTACCTATGTGAAGTCCCTGTTTTTTTTTAATTATTGCTATAGAATGTTAAGGAACTATTTAAACCCCTATTTTGAAACATTTTTTATTGGCGCTCCACTTGTATTAGTCTTACCGTGATGTTATACAGCCTATAGCCTTCCTCAATAAATTAGCTATCTAACACTGAAAGAATCAAGAAAGAATTTTCAAATCGGACCAGTAGTTCCTGAGATTAGCGCGTTCAAACAAACAAACTCTTCAGTTTTATAATATTAGTATGGAAGTATAGATACGCTTAGAAAAGCGCAAATTATGTTCGCTCTCTTGCATATTGAGATTCTGTGGCGTACGGAAGCACTGTCGGTTTGACTTGATGTTATTTGTAAGTCGATCCAATATATTTCTTCTTCCTATTCGTACACTCTTGACAGAGTGGTCGTGGTCATGCATCAGTCGGATACGACCCGCTCATGACTCTCGTGGGAAATTAGTGCAGTGGTTTCCCGTTGCCTTCTGCACCAGCATTTTAGGGGGTATTTGATCCCGAAGGTTTCAGACGCCTCTTCCGTACAGGTTGTCCTGACGGGTGTGTATAGTTATACCGCCATTGCTCGGTCGCCATTGCCCCGTTCGTTCTCTAGCAGGGAGCACCACGGCACCCTGTTGGTCGCCGCCGCCATCCGGCGCGTGCAGGTGGGGTTGACAATAGGGCCGGTGAAGGTAGCATTCGATCTCCCCTTACTCCCCCAATATATTTACATTACATTATACTGTTTGATTGCTTCCTTGAGTTTCACTTTAATTGTCCTAATATTGTATTTAGAGGGTACCTACGTTTTGGGTATTAATAAATTGTTAAAGAATGTTACTTAATATCCCATGTGAGTAATTGTTATTCTCTTAACACTAATTCACTTCTTGTTCCTAAAAATAAAATATTTCCTAAAATTTTTAACTCAATTTTATTCCTTCATCGCGGAAGTCGTCCGTCGTCACACGAGTTAAGTACGTGGTTCATTACAAAAAATTCTACCTGTCTGCGGGATTCGAACATTGGCACAGTTGCATCGCTCGTTAGATCCGGCTGTCTTATCTTTTAGGCCACGACGACTTCAACACATTCCAACGTACGCATTTCCTAAGACGAGTGATTGTGAACGATCATTTGTTTTAATTAAGACCCCTAATACCCAACCGAGGACGCAGTCCCACGAGATGATCGGACCAAATTCGGTGTTGTCTGAATATCAAGCTCCACGAGGCCAAGGATCACAGCAGATGAAGAACAATCGTACAAGAGTTATAGATGTAGAGGGGAGTCACGACCCTCAGTAATGAGGAGGACGACGCAAGGAGGTATACCCAACCACTTAGAATGTTTTGTTACTGGAATCTCGGTTATAGTTTTAGATAATAATAGCCTATTTGAATTCCAAGTAAAACGCGTGCTTTGACCGGCTAAGTCGTTAGCGTCGAACGATTTTAACACGTATTAATTAAGCGCTATCGATTGTTTAATTACAAAAAAAAAATATTTCTCAAGGAACCAACGTGACGCTTAGGCCAATCAAAACATAATATTCAATTGGATAATTTCATTGAACTACAAATTGTTTGGACATACTAGTAGACATTGTTGACAAGGCTGTCGTGGCCTAAAGGATAAGACGTCCGGTGCGTTCGTATCTTGCGATGCAACAGTGTTTAGGCAAAATATTTATAGCTACTGATACCAAGTACCCCACGCTTTTTTTACAATAAAATCATTTTTTCTTACACTATTTTTAATTCAAATTTATTAACTTTATTTTCAATTTTTTCGTTGGATTTTCAATAAAAGCGTATTTCGTTAGTTTTTTTAAACTATTATTTATTTTTTGGTTGAATTTCAATTTGTTTAAATTTTTTTTTCATTTTTTTTTAAATAGAATTAATTGTCATCGGTTCGTAATAAGTATACCAAATTTCCAGTTAATCCGACGTTTTGAAGGGGCTCAAAATCCTATTCAAAGATTCCGTTACAAACATACATACGTCTGAAGCTAATAAATGCGTATTAATAAAAAACACATACGCCGCTAAAAATATACTTTTAACAAATTCGCATCTCGTTACGTGAAATGTCACATTTCGCTAGGGAACCATCAATTTAGCTCCGAAGGCTTCATTTCACTGCGGTGTCCGCCTAACGAGAGGCATTCACGTCGGTCGGTCAAAGCAAGTCGGCTAGCGGGGAAAAAAGAGATCGATAGAGATGTTCCCGTAATTCGAGATACATTTTCCATACATAATTTTCGTATCTTTTTTTTCCTACCTTTTTTTTATTGCTTAGTTGGGTGGACGAGCTCACAGCCCACCTGGTGTTAAGTGGTTAATGCGGCCCATAGATATCTACAACGTAAATGCGCCACACACCTTGAGATAAGTTCTAAGGTCTCAGTATAGTTACAACGGCTGCCCCACCCTTCGAACCGAAACGCATTTCTGCTTCACGGTAGAAATAGGCGGGGTGGTGGTACCTACCCGTGCGGACTCACAACGTTTACGTTGTAGATGTCTATGGGCTCCGGTAACCGCTTAACACCAGGTGGGCCGTGAGCTCGTCCATCCACCTAAGTAATAAAAACAAAAAAAAAAAACGACTGAGCATGTTTCGGACGGCCGCGGCTTTGCAATGACCCGTCGCCTGGATGAGATAAGTAAATCACGAATACTTTGAGCATACGCCCCTAGGTAAAACAGCATCGGTAACTTCTAATATATAATATACGTATATAATAATGTTTTTTTCGTTCGTGATTTGTACAATCGCGTGTTTTTTATCAGATTGAGTTGAAACTGGACAATCAAAAAACTTTGCCACTTATGGGAACTTATTTTTCCCATTACGATCCATTTACGACATATTATGCAATTCTTAAATTTAGCAAGCGGACGCGGCTAGGCGTTCACTAGTTTTTATAGTTTAATTCGATTCACACAACCTTCTGCGTACATTAAAAACTGTAATTAATTTTAAACAAGTACCTCTATTTCATTCATCCTTCTATGCGTGAACAGAACTTGCTTAAAGATTGTTTACGTTAAAAGTCCTCATGACAAACAAACTACATACTTTGATATGTATTAAAAAGATACTTAGAAATTAAAAAAAAAAAACATTTTTTTTATTGCTTAGATGGGTGGACGAGCTCACAGCCCACTTGGTGTTAAGTGGTTACTAAAGCCCATAAACATCTATAACGTAAATGCCGCCACCCATCTTGAGATATAAGTTCTAAGGTCTCAGTCTAGTTACAACGGCTGCCTCGTCCTTCAAACCGAAACGCATTACTGCTTCACGGCAGAAATATGCAGGGCGGTGGTACCTACCCGTGTGGACTCACAAGACGTCCTACGTAAACTGGTAAAAGCGGCTGGTTTAAGCCAAATAGCCATTCACTCGTCGATATAACGACTATTCCGCTGATCAAAAGCTTCACGGCAGTTACAACATTAATTGAGTGTAGACGAACGAAATGTCTATGAAATTTATAGACGCTTCAGCGTACATTTTAACGGCTACCTAGATGTGCAAGATCCATGTTTCAATGGGACGGAAAACCTGAGTTTTAAGCGTAATATCCCATTGCTTTCAATGTACTTCGTAGTTTTTGGTTTAATTTTAATTTACGATAGATCGTAGAATTTTGTATTCACAACACAATCAACGGAACTGAACAATCTATCTATACTTCTATACTAATCTATACTAGTCTATACTAATGTTATAATCTATACTTAATAAAATATTATAAAGAGGAAAGATTTGTTTGTTTGTTTGTATTGAATAGGCTCCGAAACTGCTGAACCAATTTGAAAAATTCTTTCACTGTTCTTTCAGCTACACTATTCCCGAGTGGCATAGGTTATATACTTTTTTGAAAAAAATTTAGGGATCCTTACTAAAACTCCAATAATATAACCCAAGGTGTAACAAATTACCTAAAATATTCTTTACATCACGTGCCCTGCGAAAACTATTGATTATAGAATAAAATAACGTACTACGACTTTGTACAACACTTTATATTTACAAAAAGTTTCGCGACAGCATGTCTACCTATTATAGTTATGCCGCAATAAGTGTTTTTTTATTTAAAAAAATAAAACTACGTCATATATCGTTGAAACTTTTGTTAAAGACCCGAGCGGAGCCGGAGCGGCCCGCTAGTATTATAATAATTTACTTATGTCTTACTTAACTACTTACTAACTTATGTCTAATAGAAATTTGTACAAATACAATTTACATTTAACTTATTACGTATGTATTTGTGTGTGTGTGACATGCAGAAGTGTGCGTTACGAATTTGAAATTGTCATGTTATATTTTTTTATTCAAACGTTGCTTGAAATTGTACAACAATATTTTTCCTGTTGTAATCTATGTTCATGTAACAGTTATTTGGAGATTCCCTTTCGAACTTCATTTGCATTGTTTTGTTGTACAATAAAGAATAACTTACTCTACTATTTTTCAAACGCGGTATGCTTTGTTTTTCCCTAACCTATGCTGATAGCCTTGAGAGGTTATATCAGCTTCTCCTTGACGTGTAGATGAGCTCACGGGGCTCTAATCAGTTCTGTTGCTAATACTGGCCCTAGCAAGGGCTGTGCTTACCAGAATCTACCACCGGATCGGAAACGCGACCCACTGAGAAGCGCGGTATATGAAACCAGGGTATCGATATTCCAGCCCGAAAATCCTTTTCCAGTCTTCATTGTTTATTTAAGAAAACATAATACAGTTCGTACAAAGGGGAATCGTACAGTTAGCAATGATATTAATACATTTTCTGCGAAATAATAACATTTAATTTATGGTAATAAGACGAAACATCCGTTCTGGACTCCGATAATTCAGTTTATGTAGGTAGGTAGCGAGTAAACTTATCACACATGTACGTTTATTTGCATGTCCAAAAATACATTTTCAATTGGAACTGTCGTTTATCGATTACGAAAAGCATTAAAAATGAGAAACAACTAATGACACGTTAATTAGATTGTAATAGATGTCAGAATGTAGGTGATTCAAACGGAGTCTCGTACACAGATTCGACCGCGGAACAAAGTAAACATATTATTTTATCGTTGGCACAGATTCGGCCATGTTAATACACGCGACCATACAAGATAAATTTTGTTGTTAAAAATTACTTTCTACTAGTCGAGAGTGTTCCATATTTAGTCGACTGTGCGTTCTTGCTTCGTGTTTTTGTTGCTATGCGGGAGTACATGGCAGTCGACCGCGGCCTTCGAAGACCACAACATAAATAAATGCCAATGGAACTATGAACGCTGCATAACTTCGCTAACACAGCCATCAACATACAGGCGCGATTTCTGCTGCATAATTTTTCAAGGGCATTCAAAACGACGAAGCGTATGCCCCGCGTCGGGAGGCCCAGCCGTTCCAAATCAAATCATGAATGAAAACAATAACGAGAAACAACGAAAAACCACTTATCCGAACATTGAATAGCACTAAATTAACACAGAAATAAAAGAAAATACTTACAAACTGCTCAGCCCCGATACGTGTATCACATACATGACGTCATTTGACGCAACACAAACGCGAAATATTGAGCAAAATGTATTGTAACCGCTCCGTTAACAACACCGACATGTAAAAAACACTACACTTTATTAAATACAATAATAACTTTAAGTCAACCTGTCGGCTTAGGACATTTTACAATATTTATTTGTTGTCACCGACTGAGTTTTGACAAGATGGTCGCGCACCGACTGTTTTGCTTTGGTTGTCAGCTGATACGAAACACTGATGTAATTGAATAGGAACAGAGGATTTTTTTTCCTTTTCACGCACAAGATAGCACCACCGTGCAAAGAGCGAGGCAGCTATAGTATTTCAGCTTAGATAAAATAGTAAGTACGCCAAACGTCATTTTCTTGTTGCATTATTTTTGCAAAGGAAAAGTCGCAAATAAATCTATTTAATTGAACTGATGAATTGAAAAGTTAATCTCTGTGGGTGAGAACATGTTTTTATTTCACCATAACACGTAATCATTTGTCAATTAGCTATATTTGGGCGTAACACAGTTTTTGTTTGTTTCCATCTAGTGCTGCCACCTGTGATCGAGTAGTGGTAGCTTGAACACGTGAACTTTTCAAGGTCGAAGTTTCAACACGAGAGTGTCTTGAAAATCGTTTTCTAGTCTAAGTTCATATTAGTTCCATATTTTTTTGGATCTTTTTTAATTGGAGTAATCATCATTATAAGCGTGTAAGTATTTTGTCTCTTAATAGAATAATGTTTACAATTTTCGTTAACCCCTACCTAAAACTTGTCTTGTTAGTACGTTTATGTATAAATAGATGGCGCTCTCATAAAAGCTGTCATTTGTATTTCGCAACGTATGTCTAGAAACAATAAGCATTCTGTTATCTTTATTGAAATTATTATATTTTAGAGCAAATGACAATAAAGGAAACAAAGTTCCACGAGTGAGGAATTATTTTTAAAAGCATTCTACGAATTGATAATAAACTGAATACCAACTTTTAACAATTAGGTTCCTTATTTTGTAGTTTTTTTTTACAGCTACTAATTTGGAAACAATGTTAATCGGTATTTCTGACTCGTCAGTTATCAGACATTATTAGCTATACTGCCTTAGTATATGAAGCATTGTTGATACTACAAAGTACACTAGACGAATGAGTGACCAGGTATGGCTGCTTCGGGAGGTACCTGTGGAAGGTCTGTAGGAGAGAGCCTCATCAGGGTAGCCACCAGTGCAGGCATCCGCACGATGACGCTTAGCACGCGCTCGAAGCGTGTCCGCGTTGTAAGCACTCGCGGTGAGATCTCATCGCGGTGCTGGGGAGGGACATCTCCTTGTGGGCTGTCGTCACTTGCATGTTAGAGGACCAAAGTTCATGGGAATCAGGCCAGGTTTTGCGACCTGGTCATGGTGTTTCGTGAGGCTGAGGAACGCGAAAGGAGTGGAATCCCTCTTCGGCTCCTCAGCGAAGAGAGGGGGGGGGGCGCTGTCACGAAACCAGGGCCGCGCCGACCCTCGGCAGTGCCTGTGTGCGAAACCCATGATGCGCCTCCTATTTTTACGAATCTTCATATGTGTCAATGTATTTTTTTTATTTTGACTTGTTGTTTTGACGTAAATCTTGGGAAACTTGTATTTGAAGAAATGTATTATATGTTTTGTTATTTACAAGGCATACCACCTAGGAGGTCCTACCACCAGAAAAGTTGGAAAGTAAAATTTTAAGGTGGGTGGCGCATTTACATTTTAGATGTCTATGGGCTCCAGTAACCACTTAACACCAGGTGGGCTGTGAGCTCGTCAACCCATCTAAACAATAAATAAAAAAAGCAATAAAAAAATATATTTGAAAGTCTAATGAACTGTGTCGTTGAAGTTCGCATATTTAATATTAATACGCTTTTATTAGCTTCAAACGTATGTTAGTATCTATGTAAATGATTTTTTTTTAAATATTGTAAAAAAAGCACGGCGTGTTTTTAAAAAAAAAAAAATTAAATAATAATCCTTCTACTAATATCTGTTTTTTTTTACAACTATTATTTAGTATTAAGTAATGTTGATTTTGTAGTAATGTAGTTAATAACATGGCTCGCTGGTACCACCGCTCCCTTGGTTTCTATCCCGAAGGTGTCATATATCAGTTGTCAATTTAGAGGATGTCCGTCACCGTCTGCGCCGAACCCGTCGCTGGCGACGAAGGGCTCGACAAGTAAATTAACCCACAGACACAACCCACTGAGTTTCTCGCCGAATCTTATCAATAGGTCACGTTTCCGACCCGGTGGTAGATTCTGCGAAGCACTGCTCTTGCTAGGGCCCGTGTTTGCAACACAACGGTTTGAGCCCCGTGAGCTCAACTACACGTCAAGGAGAAGCTGAAATAGCCTCTCAAGGCTATCAGCACAGGTGGAGAAAAAAAGGAGGATGTGAAGACTGATGTATAATAAAGTCGAGACTACGACCTGATGTCTCTGGGGGTGTGGCGGCAATCAGCTTGTAGCGTCCACGGACTTTGTTAACTGTTTTATAATAGACCAAGAGCATCTGCATATTTAGGTTAACAACGATAAAGTATGTGGCAACACTCAGGGAATACTGTGAACAGTTTTTTTTTTAATTTTATGCCCTGGTTAACCCAACTGCAGAATTACGTTCCGGGGTTGCAAGATAAAAATAAAACATTTTCCACAGAATTATCTTATTTCAAACATCAATTTCAACACACATTTTACACTTAGCATTATATATTTATGTACAAATTAAATGTAAACAAATAGGCATTATATAATACAGCGCTGACAGTTTTGGAAGAAGCTGGTTCGTAATTACCAAGTAATAGTTATATAGTGCTTTGTGTCTACCTTGACATGGTTTAAATTCCTAGAATAAATTATAACAAATGGTGATTTTCATTTAACTATCACACGCATATTGGTCGAATTTCAGCTTAAGCATGTAAAGATAAAAAAAATTTTTTGCTATTGTAAAAATAAAAGTGTAAAAAAAAGTGTTAACCGTTTTGTCTTCGCATGTACACGTAAAACGATTCTATGTTCAAAATATTTCAGTAAAAGTATTTTAGACTATTTTTGTTCGCACTCTCGTGTTTATCGTTAAGAGTAGAAAATATGATCATTTTGGCATATGACGTCACCTTTAGGACTTGGATGTGTCAGATGTTCTCTTTCCTCCCCACTTTTTAAGCATCTAAAACACTGTACTGTAAAACTGAAACCTTAGAACTCATAATAATATCTCCAAGTAGGTGGTGGTATTTAGGTACGTTGTAGATGTCTATGGGCTCCGGTAATCACTTAACATCAGATGGGGCGTGAGCTCTTCCACCAGGTGGCTAGCAATAAAAAAAAAACTAATATTAAATCTAAACATCGGTGAAGTCATCAAATTTATAAGTTACTGTTTTAAATTATTTTTGATTCAAATAATATCTTCTTGTTCTTGATTTTATCCCGAAATATGGGTGGGTGGTTAGCTTTTGCGGCAGTTTGTCCCTTTATCATGCTGTATAAGAATTTGGCATGAGTTTTATGACTAGCTGCTTGGCTAATGTAAGCTCTCCTTGGGTTATATCTCCAGTTGAATATCCATTACAACGTGCTATAGGGAGATTTTCTTCTGTTCTTATTTCTAGTACATCTCCTTTTTAGATTCTATATTATTATATAAATATAATTCTAACATTTTGATTAAAATAAAAAATCATTCAAATCAAAGTCATTAAAATACATCACATCTCTAAATGCAATTACGGGTCAAACTTTTTTATTTTATTGCTTAGATAGGTGGACGAGCTCACAGCCCACCTGGTGTTAAGTGGTTACTGGAGCCCATACACATCTACGACGTAAATGCGCCACCCACCTTGAGATATAAGTTCTAAGGTCTCAGTATAGTTACAACGGCTGCCCCACCCTTCAAACCGAAACGCATTACCGCTTCACGGCAGAAATAGGCAGGGCGGTGGTACCGACCCGTGCGCACTCACAAGAGGTCCCACCACCAGTAAAACTAAATGTAATTACGGCCCGTATAGTTTATTAGGCCGGAAGACTCAGTCAATAGGAACGTTCTGGTACTTGGTAATTGTCGAACAGCTTCTATAAATATGAACTGAAAAGGGCTTCATCTAATTATGTTTACATTACAAATGGATCACAACCATTTTCTAGGGGTGTTCAGTTTCTGAACGTCAAAATGTCAGCCAGCGACCTCCGCCATGACAACAATTCCCCTTTAAACCCAGCCGCAAAGAACAACGCATCAATGTTATATTTCTCTTATATATTAAGTATTTAATTTGTTATATAAAGGTACAATAAATATCTCAAAACAATAAATGCAGTCCACGATCAAATACCACAACGCAAGAAGGGAAATGGGATCGTAAAAAACCTTTCCAACATCGCAGGCGCGTCCACCAGAGTGACAGCCTGGAATGGGTCCCCACTAATTTCCCATTCCTACCTCGTACCATGCGGCTAATGGTACGATCCCCAGTTTTCTCAGCGACATTACGTGTCTTTATTTAAAGTTTTGGGCGTAGTCTAATGAGGTTTTAAGAACTCTATATAGTTGACGTTTAATAATCTCCCTTTATGGGGGTTAGGACAGGAGTCACGCACCAGAAATTTGAGATATTGACTATGTTAATGTTTACCCTAGGGATACACCTGGGAAATTGGGAATAGAACAAATGTGATGGCAACCAAACTGGCTATGATGACTGCAACAGGTTACTTGAACTATTCAAAAATATATCCATAGTTAATAATGTGGACGCGTGTTGAAGTGAAGTTTTTATTAAAGTGAAACTTCTTTAGGTGCGTTGAGAGTAAAATTTAACTCGCAACAGATTCGTGACGACTAGAGAGAAAATATATAATTTAGGACAAGCGAGAGTGAGAAAATAGACAGAGCGTCTCGCGAACCACTCGACCGACCGATTCGTCTTTCCCAGAGTCTACTAGATAGTCCGGCGCCTTAGTAACAGAAATCGACATAATCACTTCATTGCGCCGCGTAGGGCATCGATGACCTACACGGCGGTCAAAGGGTTTGTGTGTGTGTGTGCAAGTCACACACGGTAGAAGTGAAACTTATAAATAAGATATAGATATACTGACTAACCTAACTACACAGGAGCATACATATGGACAATGTTTAGTAGACGACAGTGGGGATGCTACGAAGAGTCGCACAAAGAGGATACCGAGAACGGCTAATGTGTTCTATCTCATTATACATTATACATTTATGTGTTTTTGTCTCTGTGGACTTATTTTTTCGTTTCATCGAGTTTCAAATCACAACGATTCTAAAGAAGTTTCACTTCAAAAATATATCGGTAGACAAAAATGGCAATAACAGTTTAGTCATAACTATTTATATATATTTGGATTCGTTACCTATACAAATACTTATATGCTATTAACATTAACATTAACATTTATTTACAGCTTAATTACAATGAAAACACTTAATGTTTTTACACATAAACTTCTCAACTGAGTCCAACGTTACTCGTAAACTATATAATAGTCTCCGGGCTAGGTGGTGCAATGCAGGATCTTCCTGAAAGCCTTCCTGAATTCCGGGTTGAAGATCGTGTAGATGACCGGGTTGAGGAACGAGTTGATGTACCCGAGCCACGTTGTCAGAATGAAGACCGTCACTCCAGGGGAGAAAGGGAGATCGAATTTCGTACAGAGAGCGTCCAGGACGGAGCACGTGAAGAATGGTGCCCAGCAGAATAAGAAGACTCCTGGTAAATCATAAGGATATTTAGTACAAGCGGCCTGCTCCGGCTCCGCTCGGGCCTTTAACAAAAATTTCAACGATATTTGACATTGTTTTATTTTTTAAAAATAAAATAACACTTATTGCGGCATAACTACACTAGTTTTACACATGCGACACTTTTTGTAAATAATAATGTGTTCTACAAAGTCGTACTACATTATTTTAGTCTATCATCAAAAGTTTTCGCAGGGCACGTGATGTAAAGAATATGTTAGGGGTTTTTTTTGGGTTACATTATTTTTTTTCAAAAGATTATAGCAATTATTTCAAAAAAAAATTATTTCAAAAGATACAGGATTATAGCCTATGTCACTCGGGAATAGTGTAGTTTCCAAACAGTGAAAGAATTTTTCAAATCGGTTCAGTAGTTTCGGTGCCTATTCAATAAAGAGACAAACAAACAAATCTTTCCTCTTTAATAATATTAGTATAGATAATAATAATAATATTAGTATAACTAACATAAATCGAAAAAAAATCTAACAGTGAATTTGCAACATCGTTGCTTCTCCACGTCTGTAAACTTTTGGCGGGAACGCGTGGGTTTAAGTTATGTAAATTGTTTAATTTTGTGTGTCCTCAGATTCAAACTGGTAATAATGGTAACCTATTTAAGCGGTTAGCATCTGTGATAGTATCTAAGAGGACGTGACTTCCCGGGTTCTTTCAAAAATACTACCTCGGAGTAAAGTACATTTTGTTTGGAGCAGTATTTCTTTCACCCTCTTTTATTTCATATCGTTTGCTGTTCGTTAGTCTCGCTAAAACTCGAGAACGGCTGAACCGATTTGGCTAATTTTGGCCTTGAATTATTTGTGGAAGTTAAGAGAAGGTTTAAAAGGTAAAAGGTAAATATGAAAACGCTCGGAATTAAATAAAAATAACAATTTTGTTTTTCCTTTGATGCGTCCACCGTCGGACAGATTCTTTTTGTTTGTTTTAAGTTTATTTTATACAAAAGTTTAGGTCTTTTATTTATCGATTGAGGCACTACGAAATGTGCCGGATCAGCTAGTAATATATAAAAATCATTGACCGTCAGATGTTGTCAATAAGGAAGCTCACCTAAAACAATAGCTAAAGTTTGCGTTGCCTTCTTCTCTTTCTTGGCGAATGATTTGGCTCTTAGCTTCCCTGCTCTGTTCGCTCTGAAGATTGTAAATCTTGCAGCCGAAGCTGCGCTCCTAAACCGCCTCCGCGGCGTCGAGATCAAGGAGCTATTGCTGAGGCGACTCAGTTTCTTTCTGCAAACAATGCTTGGATAAAATGAGTACTTAAGTACCTATATCATAGTATTACGTTCGATTTTCTCAAGTAATAGAGTTAACTAGCCGTACTCGCTCGCTAGGCTCGCCGGTGGTAGGACCTCTTGTGAGTCCGCGCGGGTAGGAACCACCGCCTTGCCTATTTTTGCCGTGAAGCAGTAATGCGTTTCAGTCTGAAGGGTAGGGCAGCCGTTGTAACTATACTGAGATCTTAGAACCTATATCTCAAGGTGGGTGGCGCATTTACGTTATATATGTCTATGGGCTCCAGTAACCACTAAACACCAGGTGGGCTGTGAGCTCGTCTACCCATCTAAGCAATAAAAAAAATAAAAAAGAGGATTATAGAGAAATGATTAAGTATAGATTAGAAATATATTTACAGTTTGATCTAACGGCTTTATATTATCACTTATTATTATATTTCCCACGTTATTATATTTCGTAGCCACGTATCACGTATTTCGCGGCCACTCATGTAAATACATACATACATATATGTATTCTACGTTCTACCTATACACAAGGTAATATCGTATTAATTGAGTAAAAGATCGTACCGCTGTCAAGGATGTTGATGGTAAATAAGCAAATATAATACAACATAAATATAATAGATTATTCTAAATTTCTTTTTTGTAAAATTGTAGAATAATCTGAAGATAGAAGCTAATTTAAAAAAAAATTATAAGTGTATGAGCTGATTGTTTCTCTTTGACAAATAAGAATTTTGGATGGCGTCATTTTACAGCTTTATGTATCTGTTATTTGACGTACATGTAACAATATATGTATGAATGTTGTAAGGGAGTGTTAACAAATAATTTGCTGGAGGCGTAAACTTGAAAAAGTTTGATCAGAGGAACCAAACCAGCTTAAAACGAAAGTAAAATTTGATGATCTCGTGTAAAGTCAAAAGCTGGAAGTGTCCACTTCTATTAGGATCAACAATCCTAAACTTCTGCCGGATGTAATTACATTACGATAATTTCCCGGTGATTCCACGTTAATTACGAAACCCGGTAATTACTTTGTAAAATATAAAATTAGTTCCGGTGTTCAGTCAAAGGGTGACAGAAATTTTGACGAGAGCTTTAAATCTGTAGGTCCTTTCGAAGGTTGATTTAGAGTTTTTCCTATTCTATACGCATTGGATATGTACTATTAGAGAATACATAACAAATTCAGAAGAGGCTATATAAAGTTCAGTGTAGCGACTGTAATATGCGAACTGTGTTTATCCAAGAACGCCACACCTTTGAGACCGAACCCGCAACTAACAACACCCTAAGGCATCCCAAAAAGTTAAACAATATAAGTTTGAAATTTCCATAAACAAACTACCCACACTTGGGACATAAAATATCGGATACATCTTTGTTCGGGGGAGTGTACTGTGAAAATTATTTCTATCGGACTGCGAAAATGGAAAATGAAGTGGAATCTAAGCAAGATAATATACTCTAAGTGACCGTATTTTGATTGTTTTTTCAGTTAACCTATTAGCTTACTTTTAAGCTCTTTTTACCATCACCCTCCCCTTCGGGACCCTGGACCGGCGGTCATCGGCGCCACGACCACCAGCCCTCTCGGTCGGCAGGCTATCCGAAGCCCGCCTAGATGGCGCCGGTTAGAATAGGTTATCCTACGGAATACCCCGCTGGGTCAGAACCAGCGTGGGTCAAGGATAGCCGGCCTTCCATCACCCGGATGCTCTTACGTAAAACGCGTACAGAGCAGTTTGCATGTCGTATTCATAGGCCCTCTTCGCCGGTGCCCAGACCGACATGTGAGGGGGACCCGAAACACTTAGAGGGCCAGGGCTTGGGCGAGATCCACCTCCCTGGCCCCCGCTCGACGGCGGCGGGCTTGTGCGTCTCTCACGCGCCCCGTCGCCTTCTTCTGCGAGATGGTGCACTCGCAGAAGTCGAGCATCGCCTTCCACGACTCGTCGTCGCCGAGTATCGATGCCACAGCACTCGGTAACGACAAGTCGTTTCCTAACTAGGTGGACCTAGGAAAAACAAGTTTGTTAAGAAAGCAAGGTTTGAGAATACAAAGCCCATTATTTAGAATTATTCAGCCTTTTTAGGGTCAAACGCTAATGAGTTCTAATTCGAATGGATGGTCAGCAGTTCTCTCGCAAAATTACCTATCAAGAAGATTGATGATAGGTCGAACAAAAACCTTGTTTTTGCGGGTGATCTAATTTTGGCCGCGTGATATGTATGTTTAGAACAATAATCCTGCTTCTCTGAGATAGTTATTGGCTCTATTTTATGAATGGACCTAGGAATAGTTGCCGGAACCCATAGAATAGATGTGTAAGAGTCCCTTCAAACAACAAATTAGGTCAGTGTCAATTGTATTCGTATTCGTCGGCGAGGGTTTGATCCTCAAGAGTGAAGGTCATGGCTGCTACGCAGATTAGAGAGAATAGCGAGAGCTTCCCATGTAAGTTGAAAATATATATACCTATATATACTGGTGGTAGGACCTCTTGTGAGTCCGCGCGGGTAGGTGCCACCACCCCGCCTATTTCAGCCGTGAAGCAGTAATGCGTTACGGTGTAAAGGGTGGGGCACCCGTTGTAACTACTTATATACTTGAGACCTTAAAACTTATATCNTACGCAGATCAGAGAGAATAGCGAGAGCTTCCCATGTAAGTTGAAAATATATATACCTATATATACTGGTGGTAGGACCTCTTGTGAGTCCGCGCGGGTAGGTGCCACCACCCCGCCTATTTCAGCCGTGAAGCAGTAATGCGTTACGGTGTAAAGGGTGGGGCACCCGTTGTAACTACTTATATACTTGAGACCTTAAAACTTATATCTCAAGGTGGGTGACGCTTACGTTGTAGATGTCTATGGGCTCCAGTAACTACTTAACACCAGGTTGGCTTTGAGCCCGTCCACCCATCTAAGTAATAAAGATAAAAAAAAAACGTAATGTTCAATATGATCTATTAGTTAGTATAATCGCATCTCCAGTGGTGTTTTGTGAGCCCACAAGTATAGGTAATATCACCATGCTTAATTCTGCTGTGGAGAAGTAATTCGTTTCGGTTTGAATGGTGGGGGCTGCTGTAAAACTGAGACCTAGAACTGACGCCTCAAGGTAGGTGGCAACGTTTACTTCGTTTATGTCTATGGGCTTCAGTAAGCACTTAACACCAGGTGGGCCGTGAGCTCACCGATCGCAGCAATAAAAATCCTCATGTCATCATGTCATCTTCATAGCTACCAGTTAGCACATAACGGACAGTGGGATGTCAAAGAATCTGCTCACCTTAGTTCAGGTTTCTTAGTTTGATCCTCCTGAATCTTCTTCCCATCCTTGTGCGTGGGAGAAGCTGGTGGCGTATGCTCTTTGGTTTCTCCGTCGATGTTAGATGGAGCGTATCCCGAATCATTATTTGTGTTCGGGTCCACCATTGGAATCGGTGACGCGAGGTTTGCCATTATTCTAGAAATAGAAATAATAACATGTTTCTTGCTTTTTTTTATTGCCTTTGTAGGCAGACGAGCATACGGCCCACCTGATGGTAAGTGGTCACCGTCGCTCATGGACGTCAGCAATACCAGGGGCAGAGCCAACCAGCTAACCGCTGCCTACCATAAAAGCTGTTGGCTAGATGGCCTGAGTGACGTGAAGCAACCATGATAGCATACGGACGTACCATTATTAAATAGTACTTTCTAGTATACTAGCGACCCGCCTTCGCGTCGCTTCGGAAACTGTAATTTATTATTGATTTCTCCACTATTTAATGGATGTTATTATACATATAAACCTTCCTCTTCAATCACTCTATCTATTAAAAAAAACCGCATCAAAATCCGTTGCGTAGTTTTAAAGATTTAAGCATACATAGGGATATAGGGACAGAGAAAGCGACTTTGTTTTATATTATGTAGTGATACACATAATTATTCCACCAGTACGGTCACCAGTAGTATGCGTATAAAAGTTTTGATAAGTCACTCAAATTACCAAACTATGTAAGGAAAGACAAAAAATATATACGGGGGACCCAAAAGAAACCTTTAACACCTAAATAGAATATCGAGCTAGCTCTACGTATGCTGTTTGTTATTATACAAACAACCATGAGACACTGAAGTGAGTATATATAAATGTGCCTTTCAATAATATTTATTTAATAATTAGCTGACTCGGCAGACTTCGTAGTGCCTCAATCGATAAATAAAAGACCTAAGCTTTTGTATAAAATAAACTTACAGCAAACAAAAGGAATCCGTCCGACGGGGGACACATCAAAGGAAAAACAAAATTGTTATTTTCACTTTCACAAATAATTCAAGACCAAAATTAGCCATATCGGTCCAGCCGTTCTCGAGTTTTAGCGAGATTAACGAACAGCAATTAATTCATATATATTTATTCCATAACAATTTCGTTTGAATGTGACAATAAGCGAGTTAATTTTGTGTAGTTCAAACAAAACACTGATTTGGGCAATGGATCGTCGTTCACGGTGTGCTGATGTCCCTAATAGACGTGAAATTCTTTTTATTCACTCACTTGTGAACAAGCAGTTGTACGACAAAGGAACGGAGACATTACGTTTTCCAGAAAACACAATACTCTCACTCAACTAAAGTCCTTTCGGTACATTAAGCAGCAGATAGACATTTATCGGCCGACGGTCTTGTATGTATGTCAAACTTAATATTTGATGTCTTTTGAGTTTATAAATGAAGACTTATTATATAGTGAAGTTAGAAGAAGGAAAAAAGTTCAAGTCTTATTACCGATATATTTAGAAAGTAAAAGGTGTGCTCAGTGTTAAATCTTCAATGTTTTATATTAGATGATGTTTTGATTGGTGTAATAATAATGTATCTCATGGACCGTTTGATAGTGATTCTACTGACCTTTTACTTTATCTGGCTTTTTGATAAAAAATAGTTTTAATTAATAATAATAAAAAAGCCTTTTACTTCGTACAAGTGACATAAAGACAAAAATTAATGCAATGTGATCTATGCTATTAATTAAGTAATAAATAATTTGTTTGTTGAATAATATTATTTCCACTTGTAAGAACCCCTCCTCAGGTAAAGGCCTCCTCCAAGTATAGCCAATCTTCTCTAGATTGCGCAATTTTAATTGTAGACTAGAAAAGTAGTTTTTATTTTTATTTTTTATTGCTTAGATGGGTGCGCGAGCTCACAGCCCACCTGGTGTTAAGTGGTTACTGGAGCCCAACGTAAATGCGCCACCCACCTCGAGATATAAGTTCTAAGGTCTCAGTATAGTCACAACGGCTACCCCACCCTTCGAACCGAAACGCATTACTGCTTCACGGCGGAAATAGGGGGGGTGGTGGTACCTACCCGTGCGGACTCCCAAGAGGTCCTACCACCATTGATTACGCAAATTATAATTCTGCGGGTTTAATTTTTATTACACGATGTTATTCCTTCACCGTGTAAGTCAATCGTGAACATTTGTTGAGTACGTATTTCATTAGAAAAATTGGTACCCGCCTGCGGGATTCGAACACCGTTGCATCGCTCGATACGAATGCACCGCACGTCTTATCCTTTAGGCCACAACGACTCGACACGAATTTTTCAGGACTGTTTCTCCTGATCTGGAATGATGGAGCCAGCGCAAGAAAGTCTAAAGCGGAGACAACTTGTGAGGGCTCTTTGTACCAGCGGGGGTACCCTAGGATTACAACAACAACGACAACACTGTAACTGTAACTGTACTGAGACCTTAGAACTTATATCTCAAGGTGGGTGGCGCATTTGCGTTGTGGATGTCTATGGACTCCAGTAACCACTTAACACCAGGTGGGCTGTGAGCTCGTCCACCCATCTAAGCAATAAAAAAACATTGATAAAACTGTAATTTTACAAGTAAACTTAGTGATTTACTTATTTATTAAGTTGCACCAACAAAGTGATCATCAATACAAAACATTGACAAATTGACAAAAGTTCATGGCAGATGTCACCTCAATTATAGGTGCAATCGACAGTGCATTAACAACAAAAATAAAAAAATGGTATAACTAAGATTTGATTACATTTGATTGATTGCTTAAGATTAACTTATATTTAACTAGCGATCCGCCCTGGCTTCGCTTTGGAAACTGTAATTTATTATTGATTTCTCCACTATTTAATGGATGTTATTATACACATAAACCTTTCTCTTTAATCATTCTATCTATTAAAAAAAACCGCATCAAAATCCGTTGCGTAGTTTTAAAGATTTAAGCATACATAGGGATATAGGGACAGAGAAAGCGACTCTGTTTTGTACTATGTAGTGATTGGGAAAAATTATGATCTTAGGTTATAATTTTTCCTGTTTGTACCGTTTGCTATACCTTCTTCTACGAGTGGTCTACGCAAAGGTTTAATTATCCAGAATTTACTTCGTCCATCACCTGCTCAGTAAGCCCGGTAATGATACTCACAGGCCGGTTTCTTCGACGACAGCTGCCAACATGAACCGCGCCGACCTCGTGTTGACCAGTTCCTCGGCGTACGGCCCCATTTCCGTTCTGCCGGAATTTTAATCACAATTAAGGTTAGTGCTGGGCTTAACAAATTTTTTTGGAACCTTTTTTACATCTATGGATCACTCAATCGCATCGCAAGTCCTCTCAGAGAACTCAATGTTTAAAGTCATTTTTAAACTTCCATTCAATGGATAAATATTTGTTTCTCTTACAACTGTTATAATGGTGTGGTCAACTGTCTGCTATATGCACGAACTTTTAAGAATAAGATCGGCTATGTTAACCACACACGAGCACAATGTGACAATTAGATACGGACTTTGAAGTGGTCGCCATGACCGAAACCGGCTAAGGAGAGTAGTAATAGTATTATTACGACTACTATTTATGGAATTATCTTTTTGGTCAGGACCGAAGAAAAAATAGTTCCTTCTTCAATTGTAAAGAGTCCTCAAGAGTTCTATCAAACGAACCTTTGACTTACTCTTCTCTTATATTAGTCTGTCTTGATGTGCTGAAGAGTTTAGATTTTTTGCGCTTTGAAGGGGATAAAATGTGGTACAAAAGCTCAAGAATTCATAAAAGCCATAGAGATTTAACTTATTTTTATAGTATAAATAATAGTATAGATAATATAATAATAGTAAATCCCGTATGAAGACTACACAATCATACAAAAACCCATTGGATTTCGTTTCAATTATTTCACATGTCTATTAGTTAGTGCAAGTGCATCATGGAGACAGTTTTTGTTAAAGAAATCAAACATTACAAATGTTCTTTGTGTCTAAAGAAATCGAGAATACAGCCTGAGTTCAAGATGAAGTAGAGTTATTTCTCAAAATAAACATTTTTTTTTTATTGCTTAGATGGGTGGACGAGCTCACAGCCCACCTGGTGTTAAGTGGTTACTGGAGCCCATAGACATCCACAACGTAAATGCGCCACCCACCTTTGAGATATAAGTTCTAAGGTCTCAAGTAAAGTTACAACGGCTGCCCCACCCTTCAAACCGAAACGCATTACTGCTTCACGGCAGAAATAGGCAAGGTGGTGGTACCCACCCGCGCGGTTTCACAAGAGGTCCTACCACTAGTAAAAAATAACAACAAATAAAAATAACAATAAAAATAACACTAGTAAATTTAACAACATTAAAGGTGAAATGGTTATTTCTGTTATATCAACAACTTTTTTGTTATCTACAGAGTTAATGAAATTCCCAAAATCTACGGAAACCAGTTGAAATGTAAAACAGTGTTAAAATAAAAATTTAATTAAGAATTATGTTTACTCGCGTTTATCAAATAACCCTGATTCAATTTTGGTTTAATTAGGAGAGCTTCGAGTTAAGAACATAAATCAAACAAGGGGTATAATAAATCTAAACAATGAATTTTTGGGTTTTGGTCTGACGGTGTGCCTGGGTCAATCGTTGGGTTGCAGATTTGAGTCCAGATAAGACACGTGCTAAATGTTTTTAGATTTATGAAAGGAATCATGTACGTTAAACGAAATATAATATATCTATTGATAATCAGGGTGAACAGCCATGACAGTAATATTAGATCGAATGAATATCACCACCCATTTGAATCGTCGTGGCCTAAAGGATAAGACATCAGGTGCATATGTAGGGATGCAACGGTGTTCGAATCCCGCAAGCGGGTACCAACTTTTCTAATTAAATACGTACTTAAAAAATGTTCACGATTGACTTCCACGATGAAAGAATAACGTGTAATAAAAATCATACACGCAAAATTATAATTTGGTATTGATGGTAGAACCTCTTGTGAGTCCACACGTATAGGTAGCAAGCACCACCCTTCCTATTTTTGCTGTGAAGCAGTAATGCGTTTTGGTTTGAAGGGCGAGGCAGCCGTTGTACTGTTATAAGTGAGACCTTACAACTCATGTCTCAAGGTGGGGGCGAATTTATATTGTAGATGTCTAAGGGCTTCGGAAACCACTTAAGATCAGGTGGGTCGTGAGCTCATCCAGCCATCCAATCGATAAAAATAAAAAAAAACCCAGCTTGAGGTATGAGGTCAACATTTTTAGCTCTAAATGGGCAGAAATGCTTGTGACCCACCGTGGTGATTACCGGGACCCATTATCTCGTACTGAACATCCCCTACCTTGGGACTCGGGGCTGAAGTCCCAATTCTATTTTTTACAAATGTAATCAGTATTATCTTTCAAATTAAAAAGTATGATTACTATACCGCTGAAATAGGACTCTGGTCTGTAACCTAAGATATCTGCAGCACGTGCTCTCAGTAAATAAGCTTGAACCTTCAATCTCGTTTTTTTATTGCAGATGGTGATAACCACGTTTTTCCTTCAAAAAGTGTCTGGGAAGACGAGCTAGTTCTGTCTCTTACAATCTCATTTCGACTTACTTGTCTTCCTCGTCGTCCACTTCATCGTTGCTTCCCGAAGCAGTGTTAGTCGGTCTATCGTCTTGTAATGCTTCAGTCAGCCTTTGAGTTTGCGCCATGTTCTCAATGACTACAGCTGCAGTGCCGCTGGAAAGCGCTGACCCGATTGCGGCAGAGGTCTTCTTCGCTACCCTTTGTTTTTTTGCTCTTTGTCTTATAGCCTGGTGAAATAGGAAATTTAAATCTTGTAACCACTCACTATTGGTCTAATATCTATCGGTAGTTTTCAGTCTACCCGTAATTTGACGTTTGAAATATTCCTAGCTCGATTTAATTAAAAATTGTGCTAACCCTTTAGAACCTTTTCAAGGTTGTACGTGAGTTATACTTTTGACTTCTCTCTATTTAATGTTCATCGCTTTAATGTTAATCACGTACTAGTACAATGAGTTGCATGGGCTTAATCAGCTTGAGCTTTTTCTGATCACGGTCATCGTCGTAAAGAAATGCAACACGAACCTTACTCCTGCCGCGAAAGGTCAAAAGGTTATTTTAAAGATTCTAGACCTTTGAAATTGCATTTAATTTTCCAATGGAAAGAGATCTAGATCTAGAAATCCTAAGGCTTTAACAGCTGTATCCTGATTGTTGATTTTATTCGTCAATACCAAACCACCAAAATCGCTGCACTAATTTCTCAACATACATTATTATAGCTTACCTTGAAAATATTATAATACAGGAACATCATGATTATGCAAGGAATATAGAAGGAGCCGAGTGAGGAATAAATGACGTAGTCAGTGTTATTGAACAGGCACTGGTGTGGACTTCTATCGGGGGTGTTATTTAGGCCTAAGACCACAGGAGATCCTATTGCTCCGGAGACCAGCCACGCGATGCCGATCATGGTCCAAACTCTACAATTGCTCTTATGTTTCGCGTACTTTATCGGTTGTGTCACAGCTATGTACCTGGAACAAACAAATGAAATGTGATAGATAATTTGGAAGCTCTAAGCGTGCATAGGGACTTTGCTTTTTGTGCTTTATGCCATACTTGAAATAGAGAATGCGTTGCGGGACCTCTTTCATATTATCCATCCCCTATTTACCATCACATGGTCAATCGAATAGAGTTCATCCCTACTATCTGGAACTGCTATGTTTTCCAACAGTGCCTTTCCTAGGAAATATTTTCCACGCACTACCTTTATTCTGGACTGTCCTCCACAGTGATTCCTGAGCTCTTTTTCATATCCTTCTTCAAGAGAGGACTGAATGGCTGACGACGCTCACTCAACATCATATGAGTCAATTGCTTATTTACATTCGAAGGCCGAAAATATATCAATACATCGTTAATAATTTTTTATGACATTTGTAGGTAGATGTCACACGTCGGCAATGCCAAGGGAATAGTTAGGTCTCTGCCTACCATAGTAGGTATAACTAAATATGTATATAGGTACATAAGTAAAACATATATAAGTATGTTTAATAATTTCTGCTACTCATAACACAGGGAATTTTAAATTGGAGCCGGATGACCGTGCGTGATTTGTTCCCAGTTATGTACAAAGTTTTTATTTTGATATTTTTATGAATTTCGGTAAACACCAAAAACCACGAACTTAAGCCAAGTTAACTTCTTTTACAGTTTTAATTTCGCCTGATGTTTCGTCCTGCAATCACCAACATACCTCGTACCAATTACCCTCTCTTTTAATTAGTTTAACGGAACTTTCAAAAGGGATTAATAAAGGAGCCCGGCAAACCAAAATCTCCAACCAAAAATCTCTGGTAAACCATTGACCTTATATTTAATATGTGACCAAAATAAATGTTAGCTCGACCGTATTTTTGCCGGGGCCCTCCGACCGCGCAGTCCGGCGAGGCCAGAATAATACCTCTCTATTCCTTTTCGTTATCAACCTGCTCGTCAATCATTCAGATGTGAGGCAATTCAAGGGGTGCGAGCTGTTTAAAATTCTGGTCGTCAGAGACCCAAGCCAGCGGTGTTTTTATAACAAGTAACAAAGGTATTGTATTCCGGCATTTTTAGTCAAACGTGAAAATTTAATGTTGTTTTTTTCCGTGCTACCCAATTGTTAGATTCAATTCAGAATTTTCTATACTATAAATCTGTTATATATGTTTTTCCATAATTGGCGAACGACAAACCAGAGGTTGACTCACAAGAATAAATAACACAAACAGATGTTATGCTGGAGTTATATTTTACGAAGTTGTGAGTTTGCGTTTTTGATTTTACATATCGCCAAAAACAAGAAATGAGGTAGACCAAATTTCGTTTTTTCATTAAGATAATCGTTATACTCTAATTGTAAAGGTTCCAGGATTTTACAGCATACTTAATACTGATCGTCTTAATAATAAGTATAATAAGATTTTCCAGTCAAATTTAGCTGTCTCCATGTCTTATAGTATTTTGTAATAGATATTTACACGTGTATATTTCACTGGTGGTTTTTTATTGCCCTTGTAGGCAGACGAGCATACGGCCCACCTGATGGTGAGTGGTTACCGTCGCCCATGGACTTCAGTAATGCCAGGGGCAGAGCCAAGTCGCTGCCTACCGCTTAATACTCTCCACAAGCCTCGTTTGAAGAACGTATGGACCTCATGTGAGTCCGCACGTGTAGGTACCACCACCCTGCCTATTACAGCCGTGAAGTAGTAATGCATTTCGGTTCGAAGTGTGGGGCAGCCGTTGTAATGTAAAAGCTGAGACCTTACAACTTATATTACAAGGTAGGTGGTGGCATTTACGTTGTAGATGTCGATGGGCTCTGGTAATCACTTAACATCAGGTTGGCCGTGAGCTCGGACGCCCACGTAAGCATTAAAAAAATTTGTACTATACTGATACACTTTTGGCCGAAACACCCAATTTTAATGTGGCTGACTCAGGTGAGCTTATTATTTATTCTTATTCTCATCTCATCTCTTATTATTATCTCAATTGCTTTTAAAAGGCTCGCATCGTAACCCGCTCTCGCGTGTTGTAAAAGCGGTCGAATTTTATGCGACTTTAAAATAAAAGCTTTAATAGCCTCATAAATAACTAAAATCTCATCTACTCGATCGGGCAGTTAACACATTCTCGCGGCTGGACTATCTACACGTGACGACGTAACTAATTACGGGTCTAATGAGGTCCCATTTGCGAGTTTCTCATTTAAAACGGGTGCCTCTGGAGATAGCATGAGACGAGTATCATAGAAATTAAAAACCCTTAGATACAGGTCCTATATGACCCTCCTATATGATCATATAGGAACAAAAGGCAAACTATTCAATGTTTGCATTCTACCAATCTTAATGTATGGAAGCCAAACATGAGCCTTAACAAAAAACATAACCAATAAAATTGCTATTTGCCAACTAGCAATGGAAAGAAGCATGATAGGAGTAAAAAGGGAGGATAGAATAAGAAACATTAACATTAAGAAAAAGACTAAGATACAAGACGTAACTCTAAAAATAAAAAGGCTAAAATGGAAGTGGGCGGGACACAGGGTCAGAGGAAAAGCAAAATGGAGCAAAATAACTACACATTGGTACCCAAGAGAAGGCAAGAGGAAAAGAGGGAGACAACAAAAAAGATGGGTCGATGATATCAGGTAGGTTGCGGGTATAACATGGAGTAGAATAGCCAGAGAGAGATCAGAATGGAGTAGGTTAGAGGAGGCCTTTGTCAACTGACAAACGGACTTACAGAAAGTAAAGAAGCACCAATTACGTGAACAATTTTAATTTTGTAAAATAGATATACATATATCAGTATAAGTGCAGTAGTATAAGAAACTTAATTGTATATCTGTTGTCCGAATAAAAGGCTTTATTATTATATTATTATTTGTATTAAACACTGCCTCGTCTGAGAAGACGGCAGGATACACTGCGGCGAGGTGGGCAACAATCAGCCGTAGCGTTAGGGACTGTTGGGAGAGAAACCGGCGAACTATACGGGCATTGTCCAGCAAAACTGCTTTTTGCATTTGGGCCACCACCGACTTTTTGTTGAGACCAATTAATTATTATCATTATTATTATAGATACAGGTCACTTATGGCTTGGTGATGAGCAGTTTTATTTTGCCTAATGATAATGATGTGATCACTTTTTTATCATCGAATATCCAGTCACTAAACTTCTCGTTAGCGACCGTTAACATTTTAAAATCGGCTTAGCTGCGAGCTTATCTACCATTAACCGTTTCTCTTAAACCTTTAGATATACTAAACGACTTTTTAGCTACTCGTATGCAAGTATATAAGCGGATTTTAAATTTAGACGTCACTATAGGTTTTAAAATACTTAATAGCTTATTGTTAAACTTACGCATTCATAAAGAAACTTCACAAATGCAAATGCCATAATGAGATTATAAAATACTAGCGACCCGCCCTCGCTTCGCTTCGGAAACATTAAAACACACATGACACCAAAATAAAATAAAAAAACAATAAACAAAAATAGCCTATGTTCATCAGGGACAATGTCGGCTTCTAATGGAAAAAGAATTTTTCAAATCGGTCCAGTAGTTTCGGAGCCTATTCGAAACAAACAAACAAACAAACAAATCTTTCCTCTTTATAATATTAGTATAGACTAGCTTTTGCCGGCGACTCCGTCCGCGCAGAATAGTTACTCTGGCATAACGCTAAATTTTACTGCCCACTTCATTTACGTAGAAAGTGAAAATATTTTGAAACATTCTTTATTGGTGCTCCACTTGTACCGGTCCTACCGTGATGTTATATAGCCTTCCTCAACAAATGGGCTATCTACCACTGAAAGAATTTTTCAAATCGGACCAGTAGTTCCTGAGATTAGCGTGTTCAAACAAACAAACTCTTCAGCATTATAATATTAGTATAACTATAATATATAATATATAGGTAAGTACTATATTTGCCGGATTTTGAGACCTAGTGCTTACGAGTCTGCCATCTCTGAGATTACAGTTACAAACCAAACGGCATCACAGAAAACGATTTCTTAGGAACAAACAGCAAAAAGCTTCATGTCATCAGCGTTTTACGGTCATAAAGTCTAGAACATGACATATAACTCGGAAATTGGATAGTTTGGCGCAATGCCTTGAATAATGCATGGTGGCTTTATGGGTGTTTAGAATACGCTGACCGGTCTGTGTTACTTGGGAGATAATTAATATGTGTTTGTTTATATTCACTACGTCCTTATAACGTAATTGTTTTAACAACTGTACTGCCCCTGTATCCTGCGATGAAACTAATTTTTTTTATTGCCCTTGTAGGCAGACGAGCATACGGCCCACCTGATGGTGAGTGGTTATCGTCGCCCATGGACTTCAGCAATGCCAGGGGCAGAGCCAAGCCGCTGCCTATCGCTTAATACTCTCCACAAGCCTCGTTTGAAGAAGGACATGTCATAGCGCTCGGGAAACACCGTGGAGGGGAAGCTCATTCCATAGCCGGATGGTACGTGGCAAAAAAGACCTCTGGAAACGCACTGTGGATGACCGCAGTGGCTCCAGGTAGTATGGATGAACTCTACTCCGGTGGCGGGCGGTATAAAGTCGAAGACAAATATGTTTTTTAAATGTCAATGTGTCATTCAATGCTCGATGCTGTAATTATACAGTTTAATTTGAATTAGAAGGTAGGATAGTGGCAGTGAAGAATAACAGTTATTTCAGTGTAATTAATGCTTTTATCGCTTGTGTACAGAGTTACATATGCATAGACGTAACAATATATATATATATATATAGCACCTTTAAAATTGAGGTGGCGTAACTAAAAATTTTAAGAAAATGAGCTTTATACCACCAGTGATTTATAAAAATTAATTCTATCAGCTTATAAAATTAAATTTTAATAATAGTTAGAAAAGATCAGAGTACACCTTCCGTCTCTTTTTAAATCAAGAACATATTATTTTAAGCTTCAAGGTATGCGCTTTAACGCTTAAATTAAATATTAAAATCAAAACTAAATAAATACAATTCTTCAATTACGTTTTTGACGTTTACCAAAAAAACAAGAATTTTGGATTAACCCACTTTAAATCTAAAGGTGCGATATTATGTGAAAGGTCACACAAAACATCTGGGTTCAATCAAAGAAAGAGAGAGACTATGTTTACCTGTAAATTTATTATTTTTGTTTTCATAAAAAATTTAGTAGGTAATACCTAATAACTATATGCAAGCCATTTTTTGAGGTGAATCATAGGTAATTATTACAGAATGAGACTTCGATTTGGAGTTCCAATGTGAGTGGCAATTTTGGTTCCAGCAAATTCATCTTGAACTTGGACCCGATTTTTTTTTTATGGCCGTATCGGCAGACGAGCTTACGGCCCACCTGATGGTGAGTGGTTACCGTCGCTCATGGACGTCAGCAATGCCAGGGGCAGAGCCAAGCCGCTGCCTACCGTTAAACGTTATGCCGGTAATAATTCTTTAATGTTTACGTACCTATCCACAGATATGGCGACTAGATTGAATATGCTTGAGGTTGAGCAGGTGACATCCATCGCGATGTAGCAGTCACAGACGACGGCTGGTAGTCCCCAAACGCCGTTCAGCTGGTGAATAATAACGCGTAATTAGTAAACAAAATAACAAATAAGTCACTATTAACCAAGAGAACTGGTGGTACTGGTGGTAGGACGTCTTGTGAGTCCGCGCGGGTAGGTATCACCACCCTGTCTATTTCTGCCGTGAAGTAATGATGCGTTTCGGTTTGAAGGTTGGGGCAGCCGTTGTAACTATAGTTGAGACCTTAGAACTTATATCTCAAGGTGGGTGGCGCATTTACGTTGTAGATGTCTATGGGCTCCAGTAACCACTTAATACCAGGTGGTCTGTGAGCTCGTCCACCCAACAAAGCAATAAAAATAAAAAATTAAGAGAAGGCTTTGCTTCCATTGAGGTTCGTTTCCACTGTAACCAGGATCAGAGCAGCGATAAGCAGTGTGTGTCCATCTTATCCTTTTCTCGTTCTCTGATCTCCTCATTCCGATATAAACCAGTATTTGCTAGTGCAGTAAGCAAAGCTTGGCCTATAACCCTAATGGGATCCTACCCAACCCAACCGTAGCCTTGGATCATATATGATCTCGTGGGCCAAAAGTGCATTTTCCCTCGAGAATCTCTCGTTCTAGTCTGAAATCTCAGTGCTGGTGGCAAGGCACATTGTTAACCCAATCGGGTTGGTAGATTCAGCTGCATTAAAGGATGGTGATGGTATATCTGCCATAAAGCAATCACGTGTCCTGTTCTAAGGATGTTAAATCTCGAAGTAGTATAACTTTACGATGTCTTTAAGCTTTGGTTACTTTGTCCACTTAGAGTAGGAAAAAAACTTCATCCAACTTTTTAATAATAACTACTTTCACAGGCTGAAATTAAATCCCTACTATACTAAAATTTCACAACGAAATTCTTACAAATGAGTCGACTATTATCAAAGCCGGCAATGTGACTTTTGGACAATTATTGTTAAATCAGAAAAACGAATTATTAACTTTGTATTCCATTGGCAGTCACAAAACTCTTCTGAACGACATCTTAGATAAATAACAGGTTAAGTTAATACTTTATTTAATGCAGGTTTTGAACCGTATTCTTTGAAGGAGACGATTATATTCAAATCAATCTGTATTGACATATCAATAACATTTTTTTGTCCAAATGCACAGATTGCCACCTTTGATAATAGACGNAGTACACACAGCGTAACCACTGATCAAGCCACTAGCATATATGCTAATGAAAACGAAAACAAATTACCATCAACTGCCTCTATCGCTACGTCACATTATGACAGTGAAACTGAGGATTCCAATTTAGAATCACAAACTCCGCCAAGTACAATCACTAACCAAGCCACTAACACATATGCTAATGACAATGAAAATAATTTAACATCAACTGCCTCTGCCAATGCGTCACATTATGACAGTGAAACTGAGGATTCCAATTTAGAATCAAAAAGTACGCAACGTACAATCACTAATCAAGTGACTAGTATATATGCCAATGACAATGAAAACAAATTACCATCAACCGCCTCTGTCACTACGGTACATTATGACACTGAAACGCAAGACTATAATTCAACATCACAAACTACGCAGAGTACAATCACTAACCAAGCCACTAGCATACAAACTAATGACAATGAAAACAAATTACCATCAACCGCCTCTGTCACTACGGTACATTATGACACTGAAACGCAGGATTATAATTCGGAATCACAAACTATTCAGAGTACAATCACTAACCAAGCCACTAGCATACAAACTAATGACAATGAAAACAAATTACCATCAACTGCTTCTGGTACTACGTCACATTATGGCAGTTCAACTGAGGATTCTATTTCAGAATCTAAAAGTACGCACAGTATAACCACTGATAAAGCCACTAGCATATATTCTAATGACAATGAAAACAAATTACCATCAACCGCCTCTGTCACTACGTCACAATACGACACTGAAACGGAGAATTTCGATTCAGAATTACAAAGTATTCAAAATACAATCACTAACCAAGCCACTGGCACATATGCTAATGACAATGAAAATAAATTACTATCAACTGCCTCTGTCACTGCGTCACATTATGACAGTGAAACTGACGATTCTAATTCAGAATCACAAAGTACTCAAAGTAGAAACATTAACCGAGCCACTACCATATATGCTAATGAAAATGAAAATAATTTACCATCAACCGCCTTTGTCACTGCGTCACATTATGACAGTGAAATTGAGGATTCCAATTCAGAATCACAAACTCCGCAAAGTACAATCACTAACCAAGCCACTAGTGTACAAACTAATGACAATGAAAACATACTACCATCAACCGCCTCTGTCACTACGGTACATTATGACACTGAAACGCAAGACTATAATTCAGAATCACAAAGTACTCAAAGTACAATCACTAACCAAGCCACTAGCATATATGCTAATGACAATGAAAATAATTTACCATCAACCGCCTTTGTCATTGCGTCACATTATGACAGTGAAACTGAGGATTCCAATTCAGAATCACAAACTCCGCTAAGTACAATCACTAACCAAGCCACTAGTGTACAAACTAATGACAATGAAAACATATTACCATCAACCGCCTCTGTCACTACGGTACATTATGACACTGAAACGCAAGACTATAATTCAGAATCACAAAGTACTCAAGGTACAATCACTAAACAAGCCACTAGCATATATGCTAATGACAATGAAAATAATTTACCATCAACCGCCTTTGTCACTGCGTCACATTATGACAGTGAAACTGAGGATTCCAATTCAGAATTACAAACTACGCAGAGTACAATCACTAACCAAGCCACTAGCGTACAAACTAATGACAATGAAAACATATTACCATCAACCGCCTCTGTCACTACGGTACATTATGACACTGAAACGCAAGACTATAATTCAGAATCACAAAGTACTCAAGGTACAATCACTAAACAAGCCACTAGCATACAAACGAATGACAATGAAAACAAATTACCATCAACCGCCTCTATCACTGCGTCATATTATGACAGTGAAACTGAGAATTCCAATTTAGAATCACAAACTCCGCAAAGTACAATCACTAACCAAGCCACTAGCACATATGCTAATGACAATGAAAACAAATTACCATCAACCGCATCTGTCACTACGGTACCTTATAACAATGAATCTGATGAGTTTAAAACAGGATCACAAAGTATCCATAGTACAGCTGCTAATCAACATTCAAGCATACAAACTAATGAAACTAGAATACCATTGACCACCCCGATCGTTGAGTCGTACCACAACACCGAAATTAAAGGTTCCCAAAGAGAATCACATAATACACAAAGTACTGATACAACGTATACAGAATCGTATGACAGTAAATATGAATTGCCATTGACTACTGCTTTCACCACTTTATATTATAACAGCGAATCTGACCTTTCCCGGACAGAGTCTTTAGCTACGCAAAGAATAGCTACTGGAAAAGACACAAATATAGAATCTAATCAGGATCATTACCAGACAACAGTTGATGCTACAGAATCATTATCAACAGAAAACGTTGTTGATTCATTCACATCTACTGCAGTAACAAATTTAGCCACTTTGATCGACGAAAACGTTAACAAGTTTTCGGAGAGTCAACATTCTACAACTATATTAACAGCACAAGATGAAACCACCTTTAAACCGTATTCTGAAGTCGATTTCACTACAGTGTTTCATAATATTAAGACAGTTGAAAATGACTTTAATGCAGATAAAGATGATGATTATTTAACACAGGAAATATCTACTACAACAGAACCGTCAACGATTGATTATCTGAACGTAAATTATGAAAAAAATAATCCTCTAAGTACTACTATTCCACCTCCGACAGCAAAACATAGTACGATTTTGAAAAATTCGGAATACGGTCAAAATACGGTAACATCTTCCATGTTGAATTTCAATAAAGAAAAAGTGTCTTCAACCCATACAAGTTCTTTGAGTACGGCAAAAAGTAGTAAACAAACTTCGAGTAGTTTGAGTACTTCGACAGAGAGCTTGTCATCGCGAAGAAAAAACGTTGACATTCCAGCTTGGACTGACTTATCAACTATAACAGATATAACAACTACGACGGAGTCAACTTTGACTGAAATGACGACTAGTACTGACATACCTTTTAATCTTAAATGTAGAGTAAATTCACATTGTCCGTTAAACATGACGTGTCAAGAGGGAACATGCCAGAACCCATGTGATTTGCCTGAGATGAAGTGTGCCCAGAATACTTCCTGTAAAGTTGTCAACCACGCTGCTGTTTGTGTTTGTGACTCAGCTGGAAACAACTGTGTAAGAGGTATGCTTTTGAGATGTTTTGCATACCACGTTTTACCAGACTTCTGTTATAATTAGTTGAGTAAGAGTCAATTGTGATCTAGTTCAAAGCATTATTTGAACTCGAATTTTTACAAATTGAAACTTCTAACTTATGTCTCTCGGTGGGCAACAGTATTAATATTTTCGCGTTATAGGTTCCGGTAACTGCTTCACATTAGAAGGACCGCGAGCTTGTCGATCCATAAAATGTACGGTATTTAAACAAAAATATAAAAATTGTGATGGGTAAATTTTATTGAAAAGTGGCCATCTTATCGGACAAATGTGTAAATACAAAAGTAGTAATTTGTAAATAATTTGTAACGAGTTTTTACTGTAAATAGCACTGTAACATACTAAATTTCATTAACATCTAACGTACTAGAATCATCTGGAACGCCAAAAGTACCAGAGCCGTGTCATTCCGATCGAGATTGTATAGAAATTGAAGCCTGTTTTATGGGACTATGTCAAGATCCATGTGAGTTTGATAATGTTTGTGGGATACAAGCAAACTGCCAGCGCGTAAAACACAGGCCTATGTGTTCCTGCCCTGCGGGCTACGATGGAGACCCTGCAATTAAATGTTCACCTAAAATATGTAAGCTTTAACTCATACTAATTTAAGCAATTACTTATTCATTTTATGTGTCATATGTCTAGAAATAATCTTAACAAAATAATAACGATTAAATTGTAAGTAAGAAGTCGTTGTAAATACTACTATGAGACGAAAATATTAAAAATATGATATTCATTTACTTTAAACATTAAATTACGTTATTTCAAACATAAATTTGCGCTTTCATTTCATTTAATTTTAAAAGTAAACCATATTTTACTATATGTAGCAAATGTTTATAAGCTTTTGATTAGTACGAGTAAATGCACTATAGAATATTTGTTTTACATAGTTGGATGCACGCGAAACGACGACTGTCAATCTACAGAGGCTTGTATAAATAATGCATGTCAACACCCTTGTGCCATACACAACCCATGCGCACCTAATGCTGTATGTATAAACACAAACCATGGATCTGACTGTAGCTGTGTGGAAGGTTTTCAAGGCAACGGATACGTCGGTTGTGTACCAGGTAAATATACAAACATACAAAAATGTGTCATGGATTGATCTAATCGAAAGTAAATGTACAAACTACGAATTGGAAATAATTCATTTAATTTTCTAGTTGTGGAATCTACATCAGTATGTCAATATAACGAAGATTGTCCACCTGAATTACTATGCGATAGATTAAATAGAAAATGCATTAGTCCTTGTGCAATTAACAAATGTGGAGATAATGCTGAATGCTTACCTTCAAATCATGGTATACAATGTAAATGTGCCCCTGGTTTTACTGGTAATGCCTTCCTGGAATGCTATCAAGGTAACTATTGTTTTTGGAAAAAAATATGTAATTTCAATGATTCAGTAAAAGGCAGTGATAGAATTTAAACAGTTTTTTTTGTGTCATGCTTTAGTCTTGTTAAAGGTAGTGACTCATGGTCTACTCCGACCATGTGAAGAATATCATGTTTTAGGGGTACCGATGGGGTATCATTCCTTGGTACTTGTTATACCTGCCAGCTTACTTGTAAATGTCGTTGGCGTAATTTGGGCTACCGCCACAGTTTATTTCAATGTTTTTATTTATTAAAAGGCAAAATCAAGGCATATTTTTTTTTTAATTAGAATTATATTGCAAACTATTCAGGCGTAATGCACGGTACATTGAATTTTCGTATGTTTCAGTTCAAGGCTGTCGTTCAGATAACGAGTGTGCCAATTCTGAAGCGTGTATAAATGGTAAATGTGGTTCTCCATGCCGTTGTGGTATAAACGCTGTCTGTGATGTGATTAACCATCGAGCATCTTGTAAATGTCTACAAGGATATACCGGTAATCCACAAATTGGTTGTGAACCACCAACAAATCCATGTAGTCCGAACCCTTGTGGAATAAATGCATTATGTGAAATCGACAACGGAAATCCAATTTGTTACTGTCCGAAAGGCTTAACCGGAAATCCTTTCAAGAATTGCAGTAAGTATAAATAATAATTTATGATGTTAAATTCTTAATCTTATTTGAAATATGTATTTATTTCGTTGAAATATTTTAGTCCCAGAAGGAAACGAATGTGAACCAAATCCATGTGGACCAAACTCAGGATGTCGACTAATAGATGATAAACCAGCCTGTTTCTGTCTACCAAATTACGAAGGGAGTCCGCCAAGAATGCCATGCAAATTACCAAACAATCCCTGTAATCCATCACCTTGCGGTCCTAACACTCAATGTACAGTACTGTCTAATGGATTTTCAAAGTGTTCTTGTTTACCTGGTTATGTCGAAAGCCCGAATACTGTTCGTGGATGTATTGAAGCACGAAACCCTTGCGAACCGAGTCCCTGCGGAGTCGGCGCTCGATGTGATCCAAACAAAACTCCATCTTGTTTCTGTCCAGAAAATACTGTTGGAAATCCATACAAATCATGCGACAGTAACCGTGGATATCTTCCACCAGTTGCGAATGTTCTCTGTCAGCCAGGACCATGTGGACCAAATGCGGATTGTTTTGTTAGTAGCAATAGAGAAGTGTGCTATTGCAAAACTGGTTTTAGTGGTGACCCATATCTGGGTTGCCAAAATCAAATAAGTCCTTGTGCTCCCAACGCTTGTGGACCACGAGCAATCTGTCAAGTAAAGTTTGATGGACAAGCCTTCTGTGTGTGTCCTGAAGGAAGTGTGGGTGATGCTTACAGCATTGAAGGCTGTATTTTACGGGAATGTGAGGTCGATGATGGCTGTCCCACAAATAAAGCATGTATTGGATATAGTTGCCAAGATCCCTGTCCTGGAGTATGTGGGTTGAATACCAAATGTCACGTAGAGGCTCATCGACCAGTATGTTTCTGTGAAGAAGGTTTCATCGGAAATCCATTAATATGTTGTCTTCCACCCGAAGATCAGAAATCAATATCACCATGTAACAAAATACAATGTGGTATTAACGCAATCTGTCAAGAAGTCGGAGATAGAGCCGTTTGCTCTTGTCCACTTGATTTCATTGGTGATCCAACAATAGAATGTAAGCCTGAATGTATGATGAACTCCGATTGTTCCTCGAACGAAGCTTGCATTAACAAAAAATGTATTGATCCTTGTGCATCTGCCAACATCTGTGGAATAAATGCTGTTTGCCTATGTTCAGATCATACTGTTTCTTGTCTGTGTCCCGATGGTTATATAGGAGATCCGTTAACTCAATGTATATACAAACGTAAGTAAATTTTTCCTACCATTAACTTTTGAAGGTGTTTTATAAAATAGATTTGTATAGAAATAGAATTGTCTGACGTGATATTATACTCAAAATCTTTACTATGGATAAACACATATTTAATTAAGTTTTCTTTTTTCAGCTATAATAATTGTACCAGATAATTCTACAGCGCAACCTTGTTCACCAAATCCATGTGATCAAAATGCGCCTTGTGATACTTATGGTAACCAGTTTGCAATTTGCGACGCATGTGTTGGACTGAATTCTTTAAATAACCCATCGTGTAGACCGGAGTGCGTTTTGAATTCGGATTGTAGTTTTGATAAATCTTGCTTAAGGAACAAGTGCTTGAATCCTTGCCCTGGTTCTTGTGGTATTAATGCAGAGTGCACAGTTTATAATCATGATCCAGTTTGCCAGTGCGTGAATGGTTTCGAAGGGAATCCATACGAACATTGTAAACCAAGTGTCCGGCGTAAGTACATATTTTATAGCGTATTATTTCTTAGGTTATTATTCATACAACTTGCAGCTATATTAAACTAATAAATTTATGTTTGCAGCTATCACACATGAAACTTGCAACAATGTGCAATGCGGTGCAAATGCAATTTGTAGAGACTTCAATGGTGCTTTAGCTTGCCATTGTCTGCCCGACTTTTATGGAAATCCTTATATTTCGTGCCGACCGCAATGTGTTGTTAACAGCGACTGTTCACCGGAATTGGCTTGTTTTCACAATAAATGCGAAGACCCTTGTACAAATGTGTGTGGCATAGGAGCTTTGTGTAAAACAGTTAATCACCATGCCGTGTGCTATTGTGAATCTGGACAAATTGGAGATCCTTATGTTAGATGCCAAAACGCACCAGCGTTGCCTCCTTCTTTATCTGTATGTGATCCATCGCCTTGTGGGCCTTACAGTCGTTGTCTTGTTTCATCTAACGGTTTTGCAATGTGTTCCTGTTTACCAGGACATAAAGGGATAGCCCCTATGTGTCAACCAGAATGTGTCAGTAATGCAGATTGTCAACAGATGGAAACATGTGTTAATCAACGATGCATAAACCCTTGCCTCGGTAGTTGTGGTGTTAACGCTGACTGTGTTGTTGTTAATCACAACCCAATATGTACCTGTAGTCGAGGAAAATCTGGTGACCCCTTTGTAGCCTGTACTGATATAACAGAAGTGGTGCCTTCCGAAAGAAATCCATGTGTACCTTCTCCATGTGGGCCGAACTCCGTTTGTGAAATTAAGTCGAATCACCCAGTATGTTCATGTCGACCTAACTACTCTGGTACTCCACCGTACTGTAGACCTGAGTGTGTCATAAGTCAAGAATGTCCTTCTAACAAAGCTTGCATCAATGAAAAATGTTTAGACCCATGCACAGGGGCTTGTGGTAATAATGCCAAATGTGTTGTAATTAATCACACGCCGTTATGTAGCTGTTTAGATGGATATAAAGGCGATGCATTCGTAGGATGCAATGCAATTTCAAACGACGATACCGAGACTCTTTGTAATCCTTCACCATGCGGAGAGAACACAATCTGCAATGTAATAAACAATATTGCGCGCTGCTCATGTATTCCGCCCAACATAGGAAACCCGTATGCGGGGGGATGTCGACCAGAGTGTTCATTAAACTCAGATTGTCCGAATCATTTGGCTTGTCTGTCAAACCACTGCAGGGATCCATGTAAGGATCTATGTGGTGTTAATGCGGAATGTATAGTGACTAACCATGTACCTGTATGTACATGCTTTAGAGGTCACGAAGGAGACCCTTTTATTGCATGCAATCGTCAAGAACAAAAACCACGTAAGTCTAATTGAAAGCGAAACTTATTTTAAACTATGATAATTTTTCAAATGGAGTTCCATTCGATAACTTTGAATTTCAATTTAATCTTAAAATAGCAAGGAACATTATTCAGTCCAAATTTAATTAATGAAGACATTTTTCGTATCACAGGAAATCCAGAGAGTCCTTGTGAGCCTTCTCCGTGCGGAGCGAACAGTGACTGCCATACAGTGAGCGGTCGAGCGGCATGTTCTTGTCGTCCGGGCTACTTGGGCGCGCCACCAGCTTGTCGTCCTGAGTGTGCGGTCAACTCAGATTGTCCTGCTACTAGAGCGTGTATTAACCACAAATGCAAAGATCCATGCATAAATAGTTGCGGTATTGACGCTCGTTGCCATGTTGTTGGACACAATCCTATTTGTACGTGTCCCGAAAATCTCTCGGAAGGTGATCCATTCATTAAGTGCACCAGAAAATGTGAGTCCTTATTATGCCTTAATTTCATGTTAATTTGAATAAAATTCAACAATGAAGTGATTTTGATCTGCTTACTGTTAAGCCAGAAAATAATAGCAAAAACTCAAGAAACTAAAACAAATTTATTGATATTTTGAGATTTTCACATATTATTACCATAGCCATTCAAATCGAATTACCATGTTCGTAATAATATAACATTCGCGGCTTATATTGTCCTATCCTTAGTTATTAATTATAAGATTCGAATTTACGATTCTAGATGTTTCGAGTCACTAGACATTTACTACAATATTCCGAATAAATATTAAGTTGAATATCCGAAGTCCGAAATACCTATTAAACACGAGATCACACGAATTACTTCTACGATGAAGAAATAGCATCTTGTAAAAAGTAAAAGCCGTAAATATTTATAAATTTGCGTAATTATTGATGGTAAAGCATATTTCATTTTGTTGAGCTAGCCTGGTTGGTACCATACAAACTATTTTTGCCGCGAAGCAGTCACGCGTTTTGGTTTGAAGGATAGGACAGCCGTTATTCAATATAATACAAATTTGGGTCTCACAGCTCACGGACAGTGAAGGTATTAACGTGTTGCCTATGGGTTACGGTAAACACATAGATAACCGTTAAAGTGAGCCGTGTTGTTAGATCGACATCTCTTAATGCGTCTTAACACTAGACTTTTTTTTTAGCCATTATGCCGACACATACAGATCCATGCTTAATGTCACCGTGTGGACCTTACGCAACATGTAGAAATGAAGATGGACGTGCCATATGCGCATGTGAACCTGGAACTCTTGGAGCACCACCATCCTGCCGGCCACAATGTGTTATTAACCAAGATTGTCCTTTAGCGCTGGCTTGCCTCGGCGGTAATTGTGTAAATCCGTGCATTGGTTCATGCGGATTTAATGCCCGATGTTCTGTTCAAAATCATCGTCCAGTGTGTTCATGCGACGACGGATTCTCTGGTGACCCATTCGCTGGATGCAACCCAATTGAAAGTAAGTACATTTAGCAGCATGTTTAAATTATTTGTGTTATATCAAACTGCTTGCCTTTTTGTCTGTAAATCTTTTTGTACATATAAAATGCATGCTCAAATATTATTTCAGTTTCTAAAGAAGCACCTCGTCAACCTTGTCATCCTTCACCTTGCGGTGCTAATGCGATATGTCGAGAAAAGGATGGTGCTGGTTCTTGTACATGCTTAGATGATTTTTACGGTGACCCATATAGTGGTTGTCGCCCTGAGTGCCTTATGAATACAGACTGTGCTAGGGAAAAATCTTGTTTTAATAACAGATGTATAGACCCTTGTTCTGGGACTTGTGGACAAAACACTCAATGTAGAGTTGTAAATCATGCTCCTTCATGTTACTGCTTATCTGGATTTACGGGAAATCCTCTTCACGCATGTGTTCCTGTTAAACGTAAGAATATTTTTCTCTTCTTTATTTATGTACATTTTTATATTATTTTTCTATCTTTATATTCTATAATCTTTTTACCTTTTATTTCTTATGTAGCTTTTCCGGATAATCTGGATCCGTGTCACCCTTCGCCCTGTGGACCATATAGTAAATGCCGAATATCAAACGGTCATGCTGTATGCACATGTCTTGACATGTGTATAGGTTCTCCGCCTAATTGTCATCCGGAATGTATTGTTAGTTCTGATTGCCGCTCAGATAAAGCTTGTATAAATCAGAAATGTCAGGACCCTTGTTCTGGCATTTGTGGCATTAACGCGAAATGCCAAGTGGTGAATCACAATCCAATTTGCAGTTGCCTTAGTGAATATACTGGCGATCCGTTTGTCCGGTGTTATATTGATGACCGTAAGTCTTTTACTTTTTTAATTCCGTGATTAAATTCGTTTTTATTTAATATTTTTTTCCTAATGATCATGTTTTTGATAGGCCAAATGACGCCGATAAATAATTGTGTTCCAAGCCCTTGTGGTCCAAATTCACAATGTAAGGAAGTAGACGGAGTAGCAGTTTGCTCATGCATTGAAAATTATGTGGGTCGTCCCCCTAATTGTAGACCAGAATGCGTCATGAATGTTGAGTGCTCGGGGAATTTAGCATGTATAGCGGAAAGATGCAGCGATCCTTGTCCTGGTTCTTGTGGGTTCCATGCGATTTGTACTGTTGTGAATCATGTGCCGACGTGTACTTGTGATCATGGGTACACAGGTGACCCCTTCTCTGGATGTTCATCTATTCCTTGTGAGTTATATTTCAAAGCAATTCGATATTAAATTACAATGAAAAACAGCTCGCTTACTGAAACACATTTGAAATTTTAGCAATAGAACCTCAACCACAAAGTCTTTGTTCTCGTTCGCCGTGTGGAGCTAACGCAATATGTAAGGAAAGGAACGGAGTTGGATCATGTTCATGTTTACCTGATTATTACGGAGACCCATATATTGAATGTCGCCCTGAGTGTGTTTTGAACTCAGACTGTACTAAAGACAAGGCTTGTATTAACAACAAGTGTAAAGATCCATGCCCTGGTGTTTGTGGTATGAACGCCGAATGTCGCGTAAATAATCACGCGCCTTCGTGTGCATGTCTACCTGGGTACGAAGGAAACCCATTTTCTTCATGTTACATAAGTAAGACATTTAATTAATATAGTAGTCGATTGAATCTATTGAATCGTGTCGGTTGAGTACATACAAAATTTAAATTTTAGGTACCTTCGAAGATCCAGTAAATCCTTGTGTACCGTCACCTTGTGGTCCTTACAGTTTATGTCGTGAAAATAACGGACACGCAATATGCTCTTGTCAGGAACATTATTTTGGTTCACCGCCTTTTTGCCGCCCCGAATGTATGGTCAGCAGCGATTGTATGCCAAATAAAGCTTGCATTAATAGAAAATGCGTGGATCCATGCTCAGGTGCATGTGGCAACAACGCTAAATGTACAGTCGTAAATCATAATCCGTTATGTAGCTGCCCAAAAGATTACACAGGCGATCCGTTTGTACACTGTTCTTATGAAACAAGTGAGTTTTTAAATGATCTTGATAAAAATAACAAAATAATCGTTTAATAAAACATAACTGTGTGATTTAATGAAATAATGCTTAGTAACAATTAGAAAAGCTTCCACTTTAACTAGATGTAGTCCAGATTTTGGAACAATACAATTTTCAAACACACATTTTAGGACCAGAACCAAAACCGTCAGGAAATCCGTGTATTCCTTCCCCTTGCGGACCTCACTCGCAATGTCGTGTAATAGGAGAGACGGCCGCTTGTTCTTGCCAACTCGGATTTATTGGTCGTGCTCCTAATTGTCGGCCTGAATGTATATTCGATGAAGAATGTCCTAGTAATCTAGCGTGTATCCAAGAAAAGTGTGCTAACCCTTGCGAGGGTTCATGTGGGTCAAACACTAATTGTGTTGTCATCAATCATAAAGCAGTCTGTCATTGTCGTGAGAGCTATACTGGCGATCCTTTCAGTGGATGTTACTTTATAGGTGAGTTCCTAGTAGAGAAAATATTGAAAAAAATATATTCGTAATTAGGTTTCATTGTGTAATTATAATAATCTGTTTATCCAGTAACCGTACCGAGTGAAGAAGAAACAAATCCATGTAATCCGTCACCATGTGGTCCAAACGCTCTATGTAAAGAACGAAATTCTGCTGGATCATGTACTTGTATACCTGATTACTTTGGAGATCCGTACTTAGGATGTAGACCCGAATGTGTCACAAATAACGACTGCACCTTCGACAAAGCCTGTTCGAATAACAAGTGCGTAGACCCGTGTCAAGGAGCTTGTGGCATAAACTCGCAATGTACAGTAGCACACCATAATCCAGTTTGTCTTTGCGTAGATGGTTATGAAGGCAATCCTGCGGTATCTTGTCATCCACAGCGTAAACGTAGGTTATTCGATATGATTTGAAGTTTAAATTATTAAATTGAAGTAACAGTTTAATTATGAGATTGATCTTCTATTTTAGCTCCACTTGCGGATACAAATCCTTGCATACCTTCGCCTTGTGGACCTTATAGTCATTGTAAAGTGGTCGATGACCACGGAGTGTGTTCATGCCAAGAGGGATATATTGGATCGCCTCCTGCATGTAGACCGGAGTGTGTAACAAGTACAGATTGTCCGCAAAATCAGGCATGCATTCGACAAAAGTGTAAGGATCCATGTCCTGGAACTTGCGGCACAAATGCACGATGCTTAGTGATAAACCATAATCCAATTTGTACGTGCAAACCTGGTTTTACTGGAGATCCGTTCAATTTCTGTCAATTAGAACAAAGTAAGAATCACCTCCACACACGCAAAAATAAAAATTTGAATAAAAAATTATTTGATTTATTTGATTTTACAAATACTATTTCAATTTTGCTTATGTTTCATTATTTCAATCTATCTTGCCTGATTCATTTATTATTTTCTTTTATTTGTATATATGTATTTTCTGAACTTTATTGTTTTTCTTTCTTTCTTAGAACCTATCATAGAGGGGCCTAAAGGAAACCCATGCATTCCTTCGCCATGCGGTCCATATTCTCAATGTAAAATAATCGCAGATGCGCCTGCATGTTCATGCTTGCCCAATTATCTTGGTGTTGCACCAAACTGTAGACCTGAATGCTCGATAAATGCTGAATGTCCGGGTAGTCTTGCATGTCAAAATGAAAAATGTGTGGACCCATGTCCTGGGTCTTGTGGTTTTAACGCTGAATGCTCCGTAGCAAATCACGTAGCATTATGTAACTGTATACCCGGTTACTCTGGTGATCCATTCAGTGGATGTTCATTATTTCAACGTAAGTTTTGTCAGATGTATATTAAATTTTCAATTTAATAGAATCTTAAAATTTTATGTGTATGGCATTTAAAAATTGGAAGAAACTTTTCTTATGTTTATGAAATGAAAAAATTGAAATCGATTCTACAAACAAAGCAAGGACATACTTTATTCATTTAAGTTCCAATAAAAATGTTCTTGCTGTATTCACGGGACTTTTTACATGTTTTTTTTGTGCTATTTTGATTTTACAAATCTTATTTTACTTTCACAGATATACCAGAACCCCCACCCAATCCATGCAGTCCTTCTCCATGTGGAGCTAATGCTATTTGCAAGGAAAGGAATGGAGTAGGCTCTTGTACTTGTTTACCAGAATATTTCGGAGATCCATACACTGGTTGTCGTCCAGAATGTGTTTCTAATTCTGACTGCGACCGTAATAAGGCTTGTTCAAATAACAGATGTAAAGATCCTTGCCCTGGTACTTGTGGTATTAACGCTGAATGTAGAACAGTAAACCATTCTCCAACCTGCTCTTGCTTAACGGGATACACCGGAGATCCTTTAGTGAAGTGTGACTTTGAAAGTAAGATCAAAAACTTAAGTTACTTTGTGTTTTCCTTTTTATAAAAATGTGAATTAAATAAATATTACTTAAAATCTTCAGCTATAACGGAAAAGAATGAACCAGTTCAGAATCCATGCAAACCATCGCCTTGCGGCCCCAACAGTCTTTGCAAAGTTGTGAACGGTCATAGCGTTTGCACTTGTGATACTGGTTATATTGGCACACCACCCTCTTGTCGTCCAGAATGTCTTGTGAGTGTGGAATGTTCCCAAGATAAAGCATGTATAGCGAAAAAATGTCTGGATCCGTGTCCCAATACCTGTGGCCTCAATGCTCGTTGTCAAGTAATCAATCACAATCCTGTATGCAGCTGTACGCCTGGATTTACGGGAGATCCGTTCACTAAGTGTAATCCTGAAGAACGTAAGTTTATTTTTAGTTACAAAAACACTAAAACTGGTCAATTCTACATTTATCATTTTTGTGCACTAGTTATATATTGCATATATGTATTGATACTAATATTTGATACTAATATTGATACTAATAAGCAACAATATTGTTATGGATTTACCATATTTTCAGGAATGGTACAATCAAATCCATGTCAACCATCACCATGCGGACCGAACGCAGAATGTCGAGTAATCGGTGATCAAGCAGCTTGTTCTTGTTTACCGAATTATATTGGAAGAGTACCAAACTGTAGACCTGAATGTACGATAGATGCTGAATGTCCTAGCAACGCGGCTTGTATCAATGAGCGTTGTAAAGATCCTTGCGAGCGTGCATGTGGTGTAAATGCCATGTGCTTAACTGTAAATCACAAACCGATTTGTTCTTGCCAGCAAGGTTTTACAGGTGACGCATCTATAAGTTGTGATCAACTTATCATATCATGTAGGTATCAATAAACAAATTTGAATGATGATGAGATGGTTTAGTAACAATAGAATTCATACTAAGCTAATGTTCTCTGTATTTTAGCAACCGAAATGACGCCGACATCAAGTCCATGTACTCCATCACCCTGCGGGCCTAATGCTGAATGCAGAGAACATAACGGAGCCGGAGCATGTGTTTGCTCCGAGGGCTATGAAGGAGATCCGTATAGTCCACAAGGATGTCGAAGGGAATGCGAGAGTAATGATGAATGTGCACCTAATCTAGCTTGCACCCGATATAAGTGCATTGACCCATGTCCAAGAACATGTGGACAGTTGGCGCAATGTATAGTAGAAAATCATGCACCAGTTTGCAGTTGTCCTCGTGGTTATACTGGAGATCCATTCTTTCAGTGCAAACAAATATTAATGGACCGTAAGTGTCTTTCAAACAAAAAAATTTACGTGATTTAATTTTAGAGTTCATTTAATAGAGTTTTGTCTATTCTAGCATCCCCTCCGAAGAACCCTTGTGAACCAACACCTTGCGGCCCCAACAGTCAATGTAGACAAGTAAACATGCAAGCTGTATGTTCTTGTCTTCCAAATTATATTGGATCTCCACCATCATGCAGACCACAATGTGTTGTAAACAGCGAATGTGACACATCGAAAGCTTGCATTAATCAAAAGTGTGACGATCCCTGTCCAAACACGTGCGGACTTAGAGCTCATTGTTTGGTTAAAAACCACAATCCGATTTGTACTTGTCCAGTGGGAATGACAGGGGATCCATTTACACAATGTTATCGTGAGTATATTAATTGTTCAGAATTCACTATTTTATAATCTATCCATACTTTATCGGACTACTTAGTAGGACAATATAATCAAGAATTTTTTTGCCCTTAGCACTTAAATTTAATGTAACTTGTTACTTTTATTATATTTTCAGAGATTCCGCCTACAACTGAACGACCTCCAACATGTACTCCATCTCCATGCGGACCACATTCTCGATGTCAGTTGCTAGCCAGTGGACCAGCCTGCTCTTGTTTACCAGGATATGTGGGTTCACCACCTTCGTGTCGTCCCGAATGTACAATTAATTCTGAATGTCCTGCTTCATTAGCTTGTGTGCGTCAGAAATGTGAAGATCCATGCCCTGGCTCATGTGGAGTAGATGCAAATTGCCATGTTCTAAATCACGTTGCCATATGTGTTTGCAATGAAGGTTTCACCGGTGATCCATTTTCAAGATGTCTACCAATAAGTGGAAGTGAGTATTCCAAATATAATTGGAAAATTTAGACATATCACACATTTATCATACACTTAATCATTTGATTTTAGGAATAAATCATGTTTTTCTGTATTTATGTAGTGTAATGTAGATTAAAGTAAATTTCATGGCATATCGTAAAATAAATGATACATTTTTTACAATATCAAGTATTGTTTCAGCACCTACAACGCCAGAACCATCAGATCCATGTAATCCCTCACCATGCGGGCCAAATGCTCGTTGTGATAACGGATTCTGTACATGTTTACCAGACTATAGTGGAAACCCTTATGAATCATGCCGACCTGAATGTACCGGCAGTCAAGAATGTCCTAGGGATAAGGCCTGCTTTAGAAACAAATGTCGGGACCCCTGCCCTGGAGTGTGCGGGCTTAATGCTAAATGTGATGTTATAAACCACATTCCGACTTGTTCATGTATATCAGACTTTACTGGAAATCCATTTACACACTGTAACAGAATAGAAGGAAAACAAACTGATAAACCAAGAGACCCCTGCCATCCTTCGCCTTGTGGACCGAACAGTGTCTGTAAAACTGTTGATAACGCTGCAGTGTGCGCCTGTTTAGAATCTTTCCAAGGAACACCGCCAGCTTGTAGACCTGAATGTATTGTTAGTTCAGAATGTCCATCAACCAAAGCTTGTGTTAATCAAAAATGTATAAATCCCTGTATAAACGCTTGCGGCGTGTCAGCACGCTGTGAAGTTATAAATCATAGCCCTATATGCAGTTGCAGTCCTGAACAAACAGGAGATCCTTTCAAGAGCTGTTACGATGTTGTAAACACACCACCTGAACCAATCGATGCATGTAATCCTTCTCCTTGCGGACCAAATGCTCAGTGCATCCAACGTAACGAAAAAGCCAATTGTAGATGTTTGGAGAATTACATTGGCCAGCCTCCTAATTGTAGACCCGAATGTGTTATCAATCCTGACTGTCCATCTAATCAAGCATGCGTAAGAAATAAATGCATTGACCCGTGTCCAGGTTCTTGTGGTATTAATGCTGATTGTGTGATAGTAAGTCACACAGTTTCATGTATCTGTAGAGAAAAATATACTGGAAATCCCTTTATGCAATGTGTTCCACAAGAAGGTAAATATGAAATATCGGTTGACATAAATAATAATAAAAAATATACATAGTCATTAAATATATTTTTTAAATAACTCAACTTTTTTTCTAGAAATTGTCACGAAGCCTTGCGATCCCTCACCTTGTGGTGCTAATGCTCTGTGTACCCAAAGAGAAGGAGCTGGTTCCTGTTCATGTTTGGAAGGCTATCAAGGAAATCCTTACGAAGGCTGCCGTCCCGAGTGTGTGCTCAGCTCAGATTGTCCAGCTGATAAATCATGTATTAGAAATAAGTGTGCAGACCCATGCCCAGGAATTTGTGGTACTAATGCAGAATGTAACGTCATCAATCACGTACCAAGCTGCGCATGTCTTAAAGGATACTCTGGAAATCCATTTACCCAATGCTCTAAAGATGAACCTATAGAATTTAGTCGACCATGTCAACCATCACCATGTGGGCCTAATAGTGTCTGCAGAGAAAATGGAGGATTAGCATCTTGTGAATGTCTACCAGAATATATTGGTGCACCTCCAGACTGTCGACCAGAATGTACCGTTAGTAATGAATGTCCATCAGATCGCGCATGTCATAAACTGAAATGTGCGGATCCTTGCAGAGGTACATGCGGTATAGGTGCACATTGTCAAGTTGTTAATCATAGTCCATTATGCAGCTGCCCAGCTGGTACTTCTGGTGATCCCTTCAAGAGATGCTTTGAAACTGTACTTTATGAACCAGGACAGCCGGTGCAACCATGTCAACCAAATCCTTGTGGCCCATACAGTGAGTGTCGTGCTCTTAATGAAAATCCATCATGCTCTTGTATGCAAGGATATGCAGGTGTACCTCCAAACTGTCACCCGGAATGTCTTGTGAATACGGACTGTCCTTCTCATCAAGCGTGCATCGCTGAAAAGTGCACAAATCCTTGTGAAGGATCATGTGGATTTAAAGCAGAATGCCGAGTGCAAGACCATATTCCGATTTGTAGTTGCCCAGTTGGATATTCCGGTGATCCATTCATCCAATGTTCTGAAGTTATAGGTAAGAAAACTAAAATATACTTGACATTTTAAAAAAGAACTCATTTTTAAAGCCATTTGAAGTTTAATAAATTTACTTTATTCATGTTTGGAAAATAAGTGAAGCTGTTAGGATTTTTATTATTGCATAAATGGGTGAACAGTTCAATTTCTTTTATTGCATCAATGGCCCATCTGATGGAAAGTGGTTACCGGAACCCATAGAAATCGCAACGTCAATGCCAACACCCATCTTGAGATATGAGGTCGTAGTTTCATTTTACTGTATAACAGCTGCCTGACTGCTTCGCGGTTGGAATAGGCCATCTGTTTATTATACATCCTTACGATCATTAAGTTACCTGATAACGCTACCTGTTCAGATTTAAGTATTAAATGTTTTTGCAGTTACACCAACACCTTCCCCAGAGCCTTGCAACCCATCACCTTGCGGAAGTAATGCTTTATGTAATGCTGGTCTCTGTACATGTGCACATGGTTATTTCGGAGATCCATACGTCGGTTGTAGGCTTGAATGCTCGACCAATGGTGAATGTTCACCTACGCGTACTTGTCAAGGAGGAAAATGTGTTGATCCATGCCCGGGAGCTTGCGGTACTAATGCTATCTGCTCAATCAACAATCATATCCCGTCTTGTACTTGCCCACCGAATACTTCCGGAGACCCGTTCACTTTCTGTACTGAAGTCGTTCACCAAGGTTGGTATTTTGCAATTTTATCAACTTCTGTATTTTTTTCCTTACCAAATGCTAGTAGACTCGAAGAAAAATTGTTAGCACTAGCCCTAGCAAGTGCAGTGCTTCAGTGAATCCACCACCGGATATAAGTTGTAATAACAATCCTGATGACATTGGAGTCACCAACATCACAAGACCAATGGTGATTTGGAGCTCCAGTGTAATATCTGATAGAAACTTCGGAGAAATACTGTAGAACGAATACACATTTGACACCTTCCTCATTTTTAAGATGACCAGAGTTTCTCCTAAAGTTAATTGCTCAACGGTATCCGTAACTAAATGCTGCTACCGAGATGATTTATTTCTGAAAACTATCATATTCCATTAATTTTCAGATACACCTACTTCGGCGTGTTCTCCTTCGCCATGTGGTCCATACAGTGAATGTTCCGTAAGCGCAAACGGTGCCGCTGCCTGCTCCTGTAAATCAGGTCATGTTGGGTCGCCTCCATCTTGTAGACCTGAATGCCTCGTTAGTGCGGAATGCAAACTTCAACAAGCTTGTATAGATCGCCGTTGCCGTGACCCTTGTGAAGGTGCTTGTGGCCGAGGTGCGCGCTGCCAAGTAATCGCACATTCCCCGATATGTACCTGTAATGATGGTTTTACCGGAGACCCATTCTCATATTGTTACCCGGCACCAGGTATTGTACCAAAAATGTTTAAGTTAAATAAAACAAAATTCGTTGCATACTTTAAATAAATAAAAATGTGATTTTTAGCCACCCCACCCACACCTATTGACCCTTGCCAACCATCACCATGTGGACCAAATTCGATGTGCGTTAATTCTGGTGAAACACCTGCGTGCAGTTGTCATCCAGGATTTATAGGAACGCCACCAAACTGTCGACCTGAGTGTACAATTAGTGCAGAATGCCCTGCCACTCTGGCGTGTGTTGGACAAAAATGTAAAAACCCGTGTGAACAAGCTTGCGGTCCACGTGCTCTCTGTTCGGTGGTTGATCATCGTGCAACCTGCGCTTGTGAACCCGGATTAGAAGGTGACCCATTCCAGGGTTGTTCTCCAGCACGAGGTAAGATATTAAAATGTGAAAATATGATTTAATATTTTTTCGAGATTTAAGACCTACAGATAAAAAACAGAATTTCAAAACAAGGAGAGGACAGTTAAATTAATATGATATTTGCAAGAACTTATTTTGATTGTAAAAATGTACAATGAAGGTAAACAAAAAATAAATGTGACATTAATCCTAAAACATGTTACAAAAAAAGAATCGCATTTAACACTTAGCTTTGCAAAGCGTGATACAGGAAAATCAGGCTTGAAACATGTGCTTTTGTTAAACAAAATTAAATTGTAAAATCATGCCTCACCTGGTTACTAATTTTAATAGGCCTCCATGAATGTTATTACTTTAGGGCTTTGTGACGACCATGCCAGCCGCAGGGCCCAGTGGTTATTTCATGAATGTTGTGCCTATTTATGTGCTTCAAACATAAGAATTTTTGGAAAAATAATTACGGTTTTGTTACGATAATAAAAACGATATTTTCTTCGAAGAATTCAAACGGGTTGTAACACATTTTTAATTATATGACAAAATAATGCCTATGCTTGAGATCGGAGCACGCGGAGATAACCTAGCACTTACAGTAAGCTTGATCCATTCGTCGTGATGGTCGCTTTGGACAGTGCCGCTAGAGATAGTGACGCTGTTCCCGGACTTGGATAAGGAAGTTATTAAATGACGCCGAGCCCAGCCCAGCTTCAACTAACGCTTCGGATAAAGGAAGTGCTTCCACGGTGGTTAAAAATCTGGTAAGTGAATTTTGATTTACTTTTCAGCTCCGCCAAAGATTGAATATTTAAATCCTTGTGAACCTTCGCCTTGTGGCGCGAATGCAGTGTGTAAAATCCAAGGAAATGCTGGTTCGTGCACTTGTTTGCCTGAATATTTTGGTGATCCATATCAAGGATGTAGACCAGAATGCTTAACAGATTCTGATTGTCCACTGGTATCATCTTGCAGCAGAAACAAATGCATAAATCCTTGTCTCGGTGCATGTGGTGTTAATACTGAATGTTTCGTTAACAACCACAAGCCGATGTGCAATTGTAAGAGTGGTTTCACAGGAAATCCAATGACTATATGTTCCGCACTAAGAGGTGAGTTTCACACAAAAATTTGAGGAATACTATTTTGTATACGTTTCGTGATATCAAATGTGGCAATTTTCAGAAAATGATGTTTACATTGAAAATGTTTGTAATCCTTCACCGTGCGGTAACAATGCAATTTGTAAAAATATAAACGAACAGCCTGTGTGTTCCTGTTTGGCGAATTTCATTGGATCTCCGCCAAATTGTCGACCAGAATGTATTGTTAATTCGGAATGCAAACCTAGTAAAGCTTGTATAAATCAGAGGTGCATCAATCCGTGTCCAAAACCGTGCGGAAAAAACAGTGAATGTAAGGTAATCAACCACAGTCCCATATGCAGCTGCCGCCAAGGCTACAGTGGGAACCCATTCACAATGTGCAACCTAGTTCTTCGTAAGTATACTTTTATCATATAAACGTAAATATCTGATTCACATATTATTATAATTTTTACTGTTTTCAACGTAAAATAATACATTTCAAAATAATTTTCCATGTCTTAATTACTTAATTTTATACCTGTTATAAATGTGCATTAAATAAAATTACGCAAAAGAATGATGCTAGTTTTCATTATTTTCACAGAGACCTTACCAAGTGTAGTTGAAACGTCCAATCCATGCTCACCGTCGCCATGCGGCCCATACTCTGAATGCCGTAACAACAACGGATTAGCAAGCTGTTCTTGCTTATCAACCTACATTGGGTCTCCACCGTTTTGCAAACCAGAATGTGTTGTTAACTCGGATTGTCCGAGTAACTTGGGATGCATTTCAGAAAAATGTAGAGATCCTTGTGAGGGCTCATGCGGCTTATTTGCGAAATGCTTCGTAAATAACCACGTGCCGGTTTGTTTATGCCCGGAAGGTTTTACGGGAGATCCATTCAGTCAATGTGTGGAAAAGCCTGTGAAAGGTGAGTCTTTAACTCACACCTTTCTATTCGTAACAAATTTTTTTATTGAAATCAGTTCATATAATGTATGTATTTTTAACAGAAATAACTCCAACTCTTCAATTAGACCCATGTCAACCAAGCCCTTGTGGACCTAATACTGAGTGTAGGAATGGTGTTTGTTCGTGTATAAATGGGTATCACGGAGATCCTAATTTAGGTTGCCGACCTGAATGCGTCTATAATGCCGACTGCCCCTCCGATAAAGGTTGCCAGAAAAATAAATGTATCAATCCATGTATTGGCACCTGCGGAGTGAATGCTATTTGTGATGTGATGAACCATATTCCAATGTGCTCTTGCCCCAAAGGAATGGTCGGAAATGCATTTGTGGAGTGTAGAGCTGTTGCAGGTAAAGTACACATTATTATGACTTAATATTACTGTTTCTTTTTAAATTAAAATTATTACTTGTTATCATCAAATGAGAAGTCGCTGGATCGAAAATTATCATTTTCATTTTTTTCTCAGCCTACGATAGTGGGTGTTATTATGAGATACGTGTTTTCGTATGTTTCTGTTGATGACATGCTAACAATATTTTATTTAATAAGTTGCCAATATTTAATCTTAACATTAATATGTCCCTATATTATTTCAGTGACAGCTACAAGCCCGTGTAGTCCATCTCCTTGTGGACCTAATAGTCAATGTCAGCAAAGTAATGGACAAGCAGTATGTTCATGTGTACCTGGATATAAAGGCAGTCCGCCTACTTGTAGACCTGAATGCGTAGTCAGCCTGGAATGTCCTCTTAATCAAGCTTGCAACAACCAAAAATGTCTTAATCCTTGCATTGGAGCTTGTGGCGCTGGAGCTGTTTGTGATGTAATTAATCACAACCCAATATGCACCTGTCCTCCTTCGTTTACTGGAGACCCATTTGTTAGATGTTCAGTCATAGGTAATTATATTATTTACGAACGTAATTCATTTACTCTCGGCATAATTTGGTTGATCACTTTATTAATTTCTTTTGGTTATTTTCAGTTGCGGTAGAACCAACGGTAAACCCGTGTGAGCCGTCACCTTGTGGTCCTAACTCTATTTGTAAAATAAGTGGAGAGAATCCAATTTGTGCTTGTTTACAAGATTACAAAGGGACTCCTCCAAATTGTCGTCCAGAGTGTATCAGTAACAGTGAATGCGAGTACCATCTAGCCTGTCAAAATAAAAAATGCATTGATCCGTGTCTTGGTACCTGCGGGTCTAACGCAGAATGTAGAGTAGTTAGTCATGCCCCAAATTGTATCTGTCAAGTAGGATATACTGGAGACCCTTTTGCTTACTGTAGTATGTTAGCAGTAATGGATTACACAGAAATTCTGACACCGTGCAGTCCTAGCCCCTGTGGCGCTAACGCTATTTGTAGAGAACAAAAAGGAGTTGGATCATGTCAATGTTTGGATGGTTATTCGGGCAATCCCTATGAAGGTTGTCGACCAGAATGTGTCGTCAATTCCGATTGTCCTCTTAATAAAGCTTGTTCGAGGATGAAGTGCGTCGATCCTTGTCCAGGAGTATGTGGTTCAAATGCTTTATGCTTAGTTAACAATCATATGCCAACATGCATTTGTCAGCCGGGATATACCGGAAATCCGTTCGGATATTGTACTATTATGCAAGAACGTAAGTACCATTTTTTTATATTCTTCATATATTTTCTGACTTAATGGTTCTTTTGTAAATATAAAATCTAATAATATAGTTTTAGTATCATTAACATCTGAAAATATTTTGCTTTATTTTCAGCTCAAGTATTGGAAACATATCCTTGTAACCCTACGCCCTGTGGTGCCAACAGTCAGTGCAAAGAAATAAATGGACAAGCTGTATGTTCCTGTTTACCTTCATTTAGTGGTTCCCCACCGAACTGCCGACCAGAATGTGTTGTAAGCTCGGAATGCCCACCGGATTTGTCTTGCAGTTCACAAAAATGCATTAATCCCTGCGAAGGCGCATGTGGAGAAAACGCTCGCTGTAATGTTATTAATCACAGTCCTATTTGTGTATGCAAGCAAGGATTAACTGGAAATCCTTTCACAAGATGCTATCCAATAACAGGCATGTATAAATTTATTATAAAAATTATGAAATTGTTATAACAGGATAAAATTCTTGCTCCATTTTTGTTTGAAGTTTAAGTTTATGTTATTTTCTTACAGTTTCTAAACCGCCTCAAAATATACCAATACAAGATCCGTGCATCTCTTCGCCATGTGGACCATACGCAGAATGTAGAAATATAGAAAATGCTCCATCTTGCGCTTGTAAATTGAATTATGTTGGAACTCCACCTAACTGTAGACCGGAGTGCACTATAAACTCTGAATGCTCTAGTAACCAAGCGTGTATTAATGAAAAGTGCCGCGACCCGTGTCTTGGTGCCTGTGGAATTAATGCTCAATGCTCTGTATTTAATCATGTCGCACAATGTAGTTGCATTGAACAACACACTGGAGATCCTTTTACTCGTTGCTCACCTGCAATAGAACAAGACGGTGGGTGTTTTTTTTAATATGAAACCGTTAAAATACAAAATGTCAAATTTTGAAATGTTGCGATATCAAACAAAATAATTGTATTGCTGAATATTTTTTCTAGAATTCTCGGAACGTGACCCGTGCAACCCGTCGCCCTGTGGAGCAAACGCAGAATGCAATAATGGAATTTGTACATGTTTGCCTGATTACCAAGGTGACCCGTATTTTGGATGCAGGCCTGAATGTTTGCTCAACAACGACTGTCCTCAAGAAAAGGCTTGTGTGAAGAAAAAATGCGTGGACCCATGCTTTAATACGTGTGGCACTGACGCAATTTGCAACGTGTATAATCACCTGCCAATGTGCTCGTGTCCAAATGGATTTACAGGAAATGCTTTTCTACAATGTCGACCTATAAAGAATATTGAAGAAATAAACCCATGTAGTCCTTCGCCTTGTGGTCCAAATAGTCAGTGCCGAGAAGTTAACGGACAAGCGATTTGCTCCTGTTTCCCCGGATTTTTCGGAGCTCCTCCAACTTGCAGACCAGAATGCATATCGAGTGCTGAATGTGCATTGAACAAAGCTTGTTCTAATCAACGTTGTATTGATCCTTGCAAAGGAAATTGTGGTACAGCGGCCATATGTCAAGTTATTAACCACAATCCTATATGCTCGTGTCCACATGGATTCACTGGCGATCCATTTTCGAGATGTTCTGTTCAAGGTAGCCTTTGTTTATCAACAATATTTTTACAGTTTGAATCACCAATAAACGCTTCTTTATACCTCAAGATCATTGCGTCATCATAGTGTAATACTGTAATGTCATGGATTGTAATTCTGACAATTATCTAACCGTGTAACCGCATCCAATAGCTCATTTGTTCCAATATTTATTTATTGATCTTGTCATAATATAACATTTTTTTTGTCGCATTACAGAAGAAGAAATACCTCAATATGTAAATCCTTGTGAGCCATCACCTTGTGGACCGAACTCGATTTGCAAAGAAGTTGGTAACTCGCCATCTTGCGCTTGCTTGGAAACATACTTAGGCCATCCACCAAATTGTCGACCAGAATGTATCGCCAATTCAGAATGTCCCAATAGTATGGCATGTATGAATCAAAAATGCAAGGATCCATGCCCCGGTTCTTGCGGATCTAATGCAGAATGTAAGGTTGTGAGTCACGCGCCGCAGTGTATTTGTTCCCCTGGTTATACAGGAGATCCATTCATAGCTTGTTTATTGCAAGACATACCTTTGACGCCATGTCAACCTTCACCTTGTGGTCCGAATGCAATATGTAAGCAGCAAGGAAATGCCGGCGCTTGTGTATGTTTACCAGAATATTTAGGAAATCCATACGAGGGCTGTCGTCCAGAATGTATAGTTAATTCTGACTGTGCAACCAATCTAGCATGTATTCAAAACAAATGTAAAAATCCATGTAACAGCGCTTGTGGCCTCAACGCGATATGTAATGTCATAAATCATTCACCAAAATGTGAGTGTTTGCCGGGATTAACTGGAAATCCATACCAAAACTGCTATGAGCAAAGCGCAGGTTTGTGTTAATTGATTTTTCGTATTTGATGAATCGTATTCCATTTAAGTAGAGATTATTAAAACAATGTTTTCTTGACACAGATACTCCTTCGGTTACGAAAAATCCTTGTACGCCTTCGCCGTGTGGTCCCAACAGTATATGCAAGATTAATAATGAACAGGCTGTGTGCACTTGTCAACAAGATTTCATTGGAACACCACCATCATGCAAACCCGAATGCGTGATCAGCTCTGAATGCTCGCAACAACAAGCTTGTATTAAAAAAAAATGCAGAAATCCTTGTGAAGGTGTTTGCGGACAGAACTCTGAGTGCAAAGTTATCAATCATAGTCCCATTTGCACATGTCGTGTACATTACACCGGCGATCCATTTAATGGTTGTTCTAAAATTGGTATGTGTTATTTTATTATAGTATAGAAAAAATGTACTATAGTGGATAGGTTAAATATTCACGACAATTTTATTTATTTATTTTAGTTGCTGCTGAGATTATTCCTCTGCCAACAAATCCATGTCTACCATCTCCGTGTGGTCCATTTGCACAATGTCGTGATATAGGTGGATCGCCTTCATGTTCTTGTTTACCTCTCTATATTGGCCAACCTCCAAATTGTAGACCAGAATGTACTATCAACACCGATTGTCCTAGCGATAAATCGTGCATCAATGAAAGATGCGTAGATCCGTGCCCTGGGTCGTGTGGAATCTACGCAGAATGCAGAGTTCAAAATCACGTTTCAATCTGCACATGTCTTGAGGGTTACACAGGAGATCCCTTTAATGCATGTATACTGAAACCACAAAAAGGCAAGTGTTTGATTCTATATACCTTTTCTTGTTTTTCACTTAGTTTTCTAAAAAAATTGTTGAATATTTCAATTTATTGTTTTTTTTTTAACAGATCCTGTTCCTTCTGATCTTTGTAATCCATCACCTTGTGGACCAAATGCCATTTGCAATGACGGGATATGTTCTTGTCTACCTGAATTTCAAGGTGACCCGTACTTTGAATGTCGTCCAGAGTGCACGATAAGTTCAGAATGTCCGATGAATAAAGCTTGTGTTCAAAATCATTGCGTGGATCCATGTCCGAATACATGTGGTACTAATGCCATTTGTCAAGCAATAAATCACATGGCAGTGTGTACATGTCCGGCAGGGATGTCTGGCAACGCATTTATACAATGCAACCCTATAAAAGGTAAAAATAATAGTTATTACAATTCCACACTTAGTAGTGTCGTGTAAGATATAACAGAATTGTAAGTTTTTTAACATGTGCTAAAAAAAAAACATATTTTTCAGAATTTTCCATTGTAAACCCATGTCAACCAAGCCCGTGTGGAGCAAATAGTCAATGCCGAGAATTAAATGGTCAAGCAATATGTACATGCTTACCGGGATATCGCGGTACTGCGCCTTATTGTCGCCCAGAATGTGTGGCAAGCTCTGAATGCCCATCGGACAAAGCCTGTAGCAATCAGAAATGTATTAACCCATGCCAGGGAACTTGTGGGGTTGCAGCCCAATGTCAAGTAATACATCACAACCCCATTTGTACGTGTTCTACAGGTTTTACGGGAGATCCATTTACACGATGTACTGCTACGCGTAAGTAGTTAATATTTTTTTAAGTTTTCATTAAATTGAATAATGAAGAATAAGTGTGCTTGAAGTTGATGTTTTCTTATTTTAGCTCTCGAGTTACCTACGGCCCCTATAAACCCTTGTCAACCATCACCGTGTGGTCCTAATTCAATTTGTCAAGAAAACGGCAGCCAAATACCTTCTTGTCAGTGTATGCCCGAATACATTGGTGCACCGCCGAATTGTCGTCCTGAATGTCTCGCAAACAGTGAATGTGCTCCTCATTTAGCCTGTATCAATAAAAAATGCCAAAATCCATGTGAAAAAGCATGTGGTACAAACGCTGAGTGTCGAGTTGTGAGTCATACAGCGGTCTGCATTTGTCCAGAAGGATATAGCGGTGATGCAGCAATTCAGTGTTCACAAAATGCTGTTGTTCCATTCGAAACACTTTCAGCTTGTGAACCTTCACCTTGTGGAGCAAACGCAGAGTGTATAGAACGGGCTAGTGCAGGTGCTTGCATTTGCCGAAAAGGATATATCGGAAATCCATATGACGGCTGTCATCCAGAATGTGTTGTAAGTTCGGACTGTCCGAGTAACAAGGCTTGCACAAGAAATAAGTGTATAGATCCATGTCCTGGTACATGTGCATCGAACGCTAATTGCCAAGTTGTTAACCATTCGCCTCTTTGTACATGTAAAACGGGATACATTGGAGATCCATTCACCGCATGCAAACTCGAACGTAAGTTGAAATATTTATAATATCAAGAGCAATTGTTTATTGGTATTTTTTTTATTTTCATTATTAAAATTAATAACATAATTGCAGCTCAACTTGATTTACCAGTTAATCCGTGTCAGCCATCTCCTTGTGGACCAAACAGTCAATGCAAGGTTTCGAATGGCCTGAGCATTTGCTCATGTTTACCAGAGTACAGCGGATCCCCTCCAAATTGTAGACCAGAATGTGTTGTGAGCGCAGAATGTCCTTCAGAAAAAACATGCAGAAACAAAAAATGTGTGTCACCATGTCCCGACCCTTGCGGTCAAAACACGAACTGCAAAGTTATTAATCACAGTCCAATATGCTCTTGCCAAAGCGGATACACTGGAGACCCATTCTCACGTTGTTACCGTGTAACTAGTAAGTATATTTTGAAACAATAAGTCGTTGATTGTGTATTTTCCTGATAATTTACTATAATACATAATAATATGTGTACTATTCTCACTTAACAACAATTATTTACCAGTATATAATAAATGTCTCGTTTCATTTTCAGCCACGGAACTTACACCTCAACAACAAAGAGACCCTTGTGTGCCTTCCCCTTGTGGGCCGAACTCCTATTGTCAAGACCTAAGAGGTATTCCCTCGTGTTCTTGTTTACCCAACTTCGAAGGGAATCCGCCTAACTGCAGACCTGAGTGTACTATCAATGAAGACTGTGCCAGTAATTTAGCGTGCATAAATCAAAAATGTAAAGATCCATGCCCTGGTTCATGTGGTATTAATGCTAACTGTCAGACTCAAAATCATATAGCGATCTGTTCATGTATCGAAAGCTTTACCGGAGATGCTTTCACGCAATGCAAACCAATACCATTTATAGGTGAGTTTTATCAACTTTTTTTTAAAATTCATGTTCAGATTATACACCTATTGATTTGAGATGAGATGAATTTTAATTTATTATAAAAAACAACAACAACACGTGTTTTCTTGCAGAAGAAAGTGATCCCTGTAATCCATCTCCATGTGGTATAAATGCTGAGTGCTCAAACGGAAAATGTACCTGCTTTGAGGAGTACCAAGGTGATCCATACACTGGTTGCCGACCGGAGTGCTTGGAAAGTTCAGAATGTGAACGGGATAAAGCTTGCATTAAAAATAAATGTAAAGATCCGTGTCCAGGAACCTGCGCGTCGAATGCTGAATGTAATGTCATCAATCACATACCTATGTGTAGCTGTCCTGAACGAATGACTGGCAATGCATTTGTAGAGTGCCGTCCAATAATAGGTATAACAATAACTTTGAGTTCGAACACTAATTTACTCTTTATTTATATAAAATATAATACTATTTATGAATATCTTTCACAGAAGCAATTATAACAAATCCTTGTGAACCATCACCTTGCGGGCCTAATAGTCGCTGCAGAGATGTGAATAATCAAGCTGTTTGTTCATGTGCACCAAATAACATAGGTTCTCCGCCGTCATGTCGTCCTGAATGTACAATTAGTTCTGAATGTCCTCTCAATCAGGCCTGCAGTAATCAACGTTGTGTGGATCCTTGCGTCGGTTCATGTGGTGTTAATGCAGAATGCAAAGTTGTAAATCATAATCCAATTTGTTCGTGTCCAACATTTTACACAGGAGACCCATTCTCAAGATGTATGAGGCAACGTGAGTAATCCAGTTTTACATATAAATGTAAATAAACATAGTTATATTTTGCTGTTTATTCAATGAATTTTTAAACTTCCAGCTGAACGTCTTCCTGAGCCAACTAATCCGTGCGCACCATCACCATGTGGTCCAAACTCGGTTTGTCGAGAAGTAAACGGGGCGCCATCGTGTATTTGTTTAGAAGGATTCAAGGGTCAACCTCCCTATTGCAAGCCCGAATGTAGTAGTAATGAAGAATGTTCTCCACACTTGTCTTGTATTCGCAATAAATGTAAAAATCCCTGTGAAAACGTATGCGCTGTAAACGCTGAATGTAAAGTTGTGAGCCATTCGCCGGTTTGCGTGTGCCAATATGGTTTTACTGGCGACCCATTCTTCGAATGTATTCAAGAACCCTTATATACAGAACCTATCACATCTCCCTGTTCGCCATCACCTTGTGGAGCTAATGCTATCTGTAAAGAACGTGACAACGCAGGGTCCTGTTCATGTATCGATGGTTACATGGGTAATCCATATGAAGGATGTAGACCTGAATGTGTAGTTAATACTGATTGCCCGTCAAACAGAGCCTGTGTTAATTATAAATGCAATGATCCGTGTCCAGGAAGTTGTGGTACCAATGCGGAATGTCAGACTGTTAATCATGTGCCCTTATGTACTTGTATTAATGGCTATACTGGTGATCCATTTAGATACTGTGTTTATCAAGGTAAGCAATGTATTTTGTATTAGTATTTATTTATAGCCGCTGTAACCAAAGTGAGATATCGACCTCATGTCGGACAGCTCTATTGTCTACTAGCTCCAGTGACCTAAAACTACGCAGATGTACCTAATTAGGTCGATTTAAAAAAACCATGAACTTAATGATTTTCGAATATTTTCAGATTCTCCAGTACTAGCTCCGGTTGACGTATGTAACCCTTCGCCGTGTGGACCTAACAGCCAATGTAGAACTATTAACGGCCAAGCTGTGTGTTCCTGTTTGATAGAATATGTTGGATCTCCACCTAATTGTCGGCCAGAATGCATAGTCAGCTCTGAGTGTTCGCACGACAAAGCATGCGTCAACAATAAGTGTGTAAATCCTTGTCCTAAACCATGCGGAGTCAATGCTGACTGTAAAATGATTAATCACAGTCCAATTTGTTCATGTAAAAATGCTTACACTGGAGATCCATTTACTGTTTGCACCGCAATAAAACGTGAGTTAAAAAGTGATTGCCTACAACAGATACTTCAAAAATATTTATCATCGTTAACACATTTAATATTCAAAAATTATTTTTCAGATGAACCTGTACCAGATACGAGCGATCCTTGCGTACCCTCCCCATGTGGACCATATTCGCAGTGTCGAAACATTGGAAACAATCCGTCATGTTCTTGTCTTCCAACGTATACAGGCAGTCCACCTAACTGTAGACCAGAATGTATTATACATTCTGATTGCCCTGGTGATCGAGCATGTATTGGTTCCAAATGTCTAGATCCTTGTCCAGGATCATGTGGTATTTCAGCTACCTGTAACGTTCAAAATCACATACCAATTTGTACGTGCATTGAGGGATACATAGGTGATCCATTCACCGATTGTAAACCTAAACCCTTAGAAGGTAAAAACTTAAACCTTTCAATTATGACATATATAATAATATGTAATTCTCTTCTGCTTGTTTTCATTTTAATTTTAATTTTAATTTCAGTTGAACCAAGTGTGACAGATGCTTGTACAAACATAAGATGCGGTTCCAATGCTGAATGCATTAACGGTCAATGTCAATGCTTCCCGGAATACCACGGTGATCCTTACTTTAGTTGTCGACCAGAATGTGTGTTTAGCAGCGACTGTGATGAAACCAAAGCCTGTATACTAAAGAAATGTGTGGATCCTTGCATTGGAGCTTGCGGACAGAATGCTATTTGTCAAGTTTTCAATCACATTCCGATGTGTAGTTGTAATAATGGCTTCACTGGTAATGCGTTTGTCAGGTGCAATGCGGTCAGAGGTATTTTTTTGTTTTTACATATCACGTTGAAATTAAATTTTTGTATCAATAATTACATGCATAATGTAAATAAACAAAAAAATTGTTTTTAGAACCGACTATCAAACATCCTTGCAGTACAGCGGTATGTGGTCCAAATAGCCAATGCCGAGAGGTACATGATCAAGCAGTTTGTTCTTGTTTACCATCGTATTTGGGCACACCGCCCGCTTGCAGACCCGAATGTGTAGTTAACGCTGAATGCCCACAAAATCAAGCTTGTATGAAACAAAAATGTATTAACCCATGCGCTGGTACATGCGGTTCGAGAGCATCGTGCGATGTCATCAATCATAACCCCATTTGTACTTGTCCTGCTGGTTATTCTGGGGATCCATTTGTAGAATGCAAAATTTTATACAGTAAGTATAATATTGGCTATAATCTTATTTAAATTTGTGCGATCTAAGTCTAGTCTAAGTGTTTCAGTGAATCTAACTTTTTATTTTTTATACAGATACACCACCTGTTGTTATTGACCCATGTCAACCATCACCCTGCGGACCTAATTCTATTTGTGAAGTCAAAAATAACAATCCATCCTGTACATGCAAAGAAGAATACAATGGACAACCTCCATACTGTAAACCAGAATGTATAAGTAACAGCGAATGTGCACCACATCTTGCATGCATCAAACAAAAATGTAGAGATCCTTGTATAAAAGCGTGCGGAACAAACGCAGAGTGTCGTGTTGTCAGCCATTCGGCTATGTGTATTTGTCCACAAGGATATTTAGGTGACCCCTTCGTTCAATGCTCTGTTAAAATTGAAGATGAAATTCTTGCTCCATGTTCTCCATCACCTTGTGGACCTAATGCGATTTGCCGTGAACATCACAACATTGGTGCGTGCATTTGCAATGACGGCTACTTCGGCAATCCTTATGAAGGATGTCGTCCTGAATGTATTTCTAACTCCGACTGCCCAGGCGACAGAGCTTGTATCGGTAACAAATGTCAAGATCCATGTCCAGGAACGTGTGGTATTAACTCTGAATGCACAACAGTATATCATTCACCAACTTGCACATGTATTCAGGGTTACACTGGAGATGCTCTCCGTCGCTGCAATCCTATTTTGCGTAAGTTTTATTTTCTTTTTTCATTTAGTTTTTGCCCGGTTATGAAAATTCGACCATATTTCCTGATATATACATTTTCAGTATTTTCTGTTCTGTTTCATAAGTGAACGTTTGAGAAAAATACTGTTTCTAAATATTTTTATTTAATTAAGGTCGTTAAGCTTTATAAAATCGGTTGTCAAACAAAAGAAAATGGTATATAATATTTTATTTTTGCCTATTTAGGCATAATTAATCAGATTGAAACTTTAAACATTACTATTGGTACTTCTTGAAATGTTTCTGGTTAATATATCTCTTGCAACTCATTTCAACATATTAGGTATATGTAGTCACGATAATCAGTATATAGCCATAGGATACAAATAGCAAAACTAGGCACTTTTTTGTAATTTTTTTTTAGATCATTTATATAATTATATTTGTTTTTAGCTCAAGAAAATATTCAAGAAAACCTTTGTATTCCAAATCCATGTGGACCACATAGTCAGTGTCGAGAAATTAACGGTCAGGCAGTTTGTAGCTGTTTGTCCAATTATATTGGAGAGCCCCCCTCATGCAAACCTGAATGCATTTTAAATTCAGATTGTAACTCTAACAAGGCCTGCGTTAATCATAAATGTATTAATCCTTGTCCGGGACCATGTGGCGAAAAAGCTGAATGCAAAGTGTTTAATCATAATCCTATCTGCAGCTGTCATTCAGGTTTCACAGGAGATCCTTTCACGCGATGCTATCCAAAACCAGGTAAGCTTGGGGCTGATTTATATTATGCTAGGCTGGCTGATGAGCCAACGGCTTCTACACAGCTATCATCTGTCAACACGTAAACATAATGACAGTGAACTATTCACATTATTAACATTTGATTAGCACCTTAGATTCCTTATATTTTAGCGGTACGATGGTAATTTTATAAATATCATTGCCTCTAATCTTTTGGTTTTACTTTTATGCTTTTATATTGATTCTTTTAAATTTTTACGGTGAATTGTTTTAGTAATACAAACCATGTACGAGGAAAGAAACGACCCATGCGTACCTTCGCCTTGTGGTCCACTCTCAATATGTAGAAATGTCGGTGATCAGCCTTCCTGTTCCTGTGCTCCCGGCTACATCGGTAGTCCTCCAAATTGTCGCCCTGAATGTGTTACAAATCAAGAATGTCAAAGTTCACTGGCTTGCATCAACGAAAAGTGCAAAGATCCTTGTCCAGGTTCTTGTGGTCAAAATGCGAAATGTTCAGTTATAGAACACGTATCTATTTGCACCTGTCTGGAAGGCTATAAGGGTGATCCGTTTACTTCATGTGCACCGCAACCAATACAAGGTAGGTACTTTGAAAAGATTGTTTAAAATTAAATTATTTTTAAATGTGCTTAATATATCATTAAATTTCATATTTTTACAGACCTGGTTCCAGCTGATCTTTGTAATCCATCTCCTTGCGGATCAAATGCCGAATGCAATAACGGGGAATGCTCATGTTTACCCGATTACAGAGGTGATCCCTATCTGGGATGTCGACCTGAATGCACGATCAGTTCAGATTGTCAAAAGAATCAAATATGTGCTAAAAAGAAGTGTTTCAATCCGTGTCCTGACACGTGTGGTCAGAATGCTATTTGTGAAGTCATTAATCACGTGCCTATGTGCAGTTGCCCTGCAGGATTTACTGGAAACTCTTTTGTTACTTGCAATGCTATTCAAGGTATATATTAAAGCCCATTGTTCATTTTAACGTGTTATCATAAGTATTAGTATTAACAATGAAGACGCTAAATTATATTTTTTCTTTCTAGTACCCATAGCGGTTAACCCTTGCAATCCAAGTCCTTGTGGACCGAACAGCCAGTGCAAAGAAATTAAGAATGTCGCTGTATGCTCTTGTATACCAGGCTTTTCAGGAAACCCACCTACTTGCAGGCCTGAGTGTACCACAAGTGCAGAGTGCTCTTTAGATAAAGCTTGCAATAACTATAAATGCATCAACCCATGTAATGGTGCTTGTGGCATTGGAGCATTTTGTCAAGTGGTAAATCACAATCCAATATGTTCGTGTCCAAACGAATATACGGGAGATCCATTTACTAGATGTGTACTGAAACGTAAGTATTGGCTCACTAGATTTACGGAAGATAAATGAACAATAAATAAAACATTAACTTTATAAATATTTTAGCTGCAGAAATACAACCGCAAGTTAATCCGTGCTCACCTTCGCCTTGTGGACCAAACTCAATATGCCAAAATAATAATGATTCTCCCTCATGTTCCTGCCTACCGGAATATACTGGAGTACCCCCGAATTGCCGTCCGGAATGTACAAGTAATAGTGAATGTGGAAACCATTTGGCGTGTATCAACAATAAATGTGGAGACCCTTGTGTCGGCGCTTGTGGACAAAATGCTGAATGCCGAGTAGTCAGCCACACGCCGAACTGTGTCTGCCCGTCAGGCTTTATTGGAGATCCATTTATACAATGTTCAATACAAGAAATTTTACATGAAAATATCACTCCGTGTGTCCCGTCGCCTTGTGGAAGCAATGCTTTATGTAAAGAACGCAACAATGCTGGTTCGTGTGTTTGCTTACCTGGATATTTCGGGAATCCATATGAAGGATGCAGACCCGAATGCATAGTAAATACTGACTGTCCTTCGAATAGAATTTGTCAACAAAATAAATGTCAAGATCCATGTCCAGGAACATGCGCTGCAAATGCTCAGTGCAACACAGTGAACCACGCTCCGATATGCACTTGTTTACCTGGCTTCACTGGAAATCCTTTCCAAAGCTGTCTTATCATTCAAAGTAAGTATGATATTCTTTTCAACGTAAAACTGCATTATAATTTATTTTTTATATTTTCATTAATATGTCTTTTGATTTCAGACATTGAAATTGAAACGAACCCTTGCTCACCAAATCCGTGCGGACCAAATAGTATATGTAAACAAGTAAACGAACAAGCAGTTTGCACATGTTTGGCAGATTATCGCGGCGCTCCTCCAAATTGTAGGCCAGAATGTGTAGTCAGTGCTGAATGTCCAACAAATAAAGCTTGTGTCTCCTTGAAATGTCAAGATCCATGCATAGGACAGTGTGGTCTTAACACGAAATGTCAAGTTATAAATCATAGTCCTATATGTTCATGTATAGAAAGGTTTACAGGTGATCCTTTTAGCCGATGTTTTGCTTTAGTATCTAGCCCACCTACGCACGAGGAACAACCAAAGAATCCATGCTTACCATCGCCTTGTGGACCATTTAGTGAATGCAGAGATATCGGAGGTATATCCTCATGTATTTGTTTGCCTAATTACATTGGGGCCCCTCCAAATTGTCGCCCAGAGTGTACAATTAATGCTGATTGTCCTAGTAATTTGGCTTGTATGAACCAGAGATGCAAAGATCCTTGTCCAGGCTCTTGTGGTTTAAACGCTCAATGTTTTGTCAAGAAGCACATGCCGATTTGCACTTGTCTTGACAATTATGAAGGAGATGCATTTACTGAATGTAAACTTCAAGGTATCTATACATTTTGTCCTTTCGTCAATTTGGCATTATTATAAAAAAGTAATATATTTTAACTCTTTGAATTTTATTTCCACAGAACAAATTAATGATGAAATAGATTTGTGTAATCCATCACCCTGTGGTCCTAATGCCATTTGTAATAACGGAGAGTGTACATGCCTTCCTGAATACCAAGGAGATCCGTTCTTTGAATGCAGGCCTGAATGTGTACTGAATTCCGATTGTCCCCAAGACAAAGCTTGCCAAAAGAATAAATGTACAAACCCATGTTTAAGCAACGCTTGTGCCGCTAATGCGATATGCGAAGTTTTCAATCATGTTGCCATGTGTAGATGCCCAGAACGTATGACAGGAAACGCATTTGTTCTATGCTCACACCTGGAAGGTACATTGATTTTATTGTAAAAATAGACTGTAAAATAATCACACTATTTAAATGATTTAATTCTTATAAGTGTATGGTATGAAACTGATGATAATTTTTTGGCTTTATTTCAGTTGTCAAACCACAGCCATGTCAACCAAGTCCTTGTGGTCCTAACAGTCAATGCCGTGAAATTAATGGGCAAGCTATATGTGCTTGTTTCATTGGGTTTGTTGGAAGTCCTCCATCTTGTAGGCCTGAATGTACAGTGAGCACTGATTGTTCTCCCAACGAAGCCTGCAGCAATCAAAAATGTATCAACCCATGCCAAGGAACTTGTGGAGTGAACGCACAATGCCAAGTTATTAATCATAATCCTATTTGCTCATGTCCATCTTCTCTGACTGGAAATCCATTTGTAAGATGCTTTGTGCAAGAGTTTAAGCCTGAGTATAGTGATCCGTGCACACCATCACCTTGTGGACCAAACTCTATGTGCCAAGAAATTTCTGGAGCGCCGTCATGTTCCTGTCTTGATGAATATATTGGAAAACCACCTTACTGTAAACCTGAATGTATCAGTAATACTGAATGCCCACTACACTTGGCTTGCATTAACCAGAAGTGTAAAGACCCTTGCCCAGGTTCTTGCGGATTAAACACGCAATGTCATGTAGTAAGTCACTCTCCAACCTGTTCTTGTGATTTAGAATATACAGGAAATCCATTCATAGAATGTCACCGCATACAAATAATATCTGAAGCAACAACTCCATGTCAACCTTCACCCTGTGGTGCAAATACTATTTGTAAAGAATTCAATGGTGCTGGTTCATGCGTGTGTTTGGAAGAATATTTTGGAAATCCTTATGAAGGTTGTAAACCAGAATGCATAATTAATACGGATTGTCCTTCAAACAAAGCTTGTCTGCAAAACAAATGTCAAGACCCTTGTCCAAGTGCATGCGCACCGAATGCAGTATGCCAAGTAGTGAACCATAACCCATCTTGCTCGTGCGAACGAGGATATACTGGAGATCCCTTCCGATACTGTACACCAGAACGTAAGTTATTTAAAACACATCCATTACTTTATAAATGCTATTAAAATTATTCACATGATTATGATGATTACATTGATGAACATAAATTTACAATTTTATGTTTTACCTATTAAATTTTGTAAAGTACCATAGATTGCAACTGGAATATTTGATTATTAAATTACAGAAATTTTGGAAACGCCAATTAACGTATGTCAGCCCTCACCGTGCGGGCCGAATAGTAGATGTCAAGAAGTCAACAAACAAGCTGTATGTTCTTGTCTACCAAATTACGTTGGGTCTCCTCCTGGTTGTCACCCCGAATGTGTAACTAATGGAGAATGTCCTAGAGACATGGCTTGCATTAATCAGAAATGCGGTAACCCCTGCCTGGATGCCTGTGGAATCAATGCAGAATGCAGGGTTATAAATCATAATCCAATCTGCCAATGCACAATGCATTATACTGGAGATCCATTCACAAGATGTAATCCTATACCCCGTAAGTTTATTATATTTTTTTGTTTGTTAATTTAATCAATTTTAAATAGTTGTTAATTATTCCACGTTGTCTTTTTAGCTCCAGTTGCTAATGCTGATTTAGAACCATACAGAAATCCCTGCGTTCCGTCACCCTGTGGGCCAAATTCCATATGTCACGAAATAGGAAACATTCCCTCCTGCGCTTGTATGGATAATTATATAGGAAATCCACCGAACTGTAGGCCAGAGTGTATAGTAAATTCGGAATGTCCAACATCATTAGCTTGTATACAACAAAAATGTAAAGACCCCTGTAAAGGATCATGCGGATTAGGTGCCATTTGTACGGTTTCTCGTCATACACCGATTTGTGTGTGTCCTGATGGCTATATTGGAGATGCCTTTACCATATGCCAGCCAAAACGACCAGGTAATTATAATATAAAAAACTTATAAAGTGCTACCCTTAAAATATATGTTATTGGAGCAATTGCAAAAAAAATTATAAACGAAATTATAATTACAATCTTTTTATTTTATTTTTAGAAGCAGATATTGTTGATAAATGCAATCCGTCACCGTGCGGTTCCAATGCCATTTGTTCTGATGGTGTTTGTAGTTGCATAGAAGAACACCAAGGAGATCCATATATTGGATGCAGACCTGAATGTGTTCTTAGTACTGATTGTCCTAGAGATAAAGCTTGTGTTAAAAATAAATGCATAAATCCATGCATAGACACATGTGCTTCTAATGCCATATGTGACGTGATAAACCACACGCCAATGTGCAGTTGTCCTCAAGGCATGACTGGAAATGCTTTCTACTCTTGTGATTTCATAAAAGGTATAATATCATATCAGTAAATAATCATTAAATATACAATGTACTTCATAATTTACATGTACTAAATTTTATGTCATTTCGTAGTGCCTGTTGTGACAAATCCTTGCCTTCCATCACCTTGTGGTCCGAACAGTCAATGTCGTGAAATAAATGGGCAGGCTGTATGTACCTGCATCCAAGGTTATATTGGCAGCCCTCCTTTATGTAGGCCAGAATGTGTTGTGAGTTCAGACTGTCCTTCTGACAAAGCGTGCAGCAACCAAAAATGTATTAACCCATGCGATGGATCTTGTGGAATAGAAGCAAAATGCATGGTAGTTAAACACAACCCAATTTGTACCTGTCCAAATAAATACACTGGAGATCCGTTTACAAGATGCGTGCCATTTAGTGAGTATATTCATGATTTAATGATTGGACGATAGTGTTAAAATTCACTATCCTACAATCTTCAAAAATGTAGATATTTCGAAAAAATCAATACATTATCGACGTACTAGTAACATCCTAGGTGTACGAAAAAAAAAAAATTTTTAAAACAGACCTATTTTCTAAAGCTCTGAAGTAATATAATATGAGATACTTTTCTACTAAGTTCTTCAAATACCTCTCGCTATCCTTTAAACCGTCATCGCTGTCGTCTAATATATAATTTCTACAACAACTTATTTTAGGAGTACCTACAGCGGACGTGACGCCTTGTACGCCATCTCCATGTGGTCAAAATTCAATTTGCAAAGAAGTATCTGGAACTCCATCTTGCACGTGCATGCCAGATTTCTTTGGTACACCGCCATATTGCAAACCTGAATGCACTAGTAACAATGAATGTCCCGTTAACAAAGCTTGCATAAATCAAAAATGTGCTGATCCTTGTACCAGCGCATGTGGACTTAATGCTCTATGTAGGACAATAAGTCATACGCCGACCTGTTTTTGTGATAACGGTTATACTGGTGATCCATTTACGAGATGCTTTATTGAAGAAATTTTATACGAACATTCGTCACCATGCGAACCCTCACCGTGCGGACCTAATGCTTTATGCAAAGAACATAATTCAGCCGGATCGTGTGTTTGTTTACCCGATTATATTGGCAATCCGTATGAAGGGTGCAGACCAGAATGTACGATTAATACTGACTGTGAACCTAGCAAGAGTTGTATTCGCAACAAATGCCAAGACCCATGTCCAGGAACATGTGGAGCATTAGCAACGTGTGCTGTTGTAAATCATTTACCAACTTGCTCGTGTCTGGAAGGTTACACCGGAGATCCGTATAGAAGATGTGATATTATGCAAGGTATATTTAAAAAACTTTATACATATATATTTTTTAGTTATTGCTTAGGTGGGTGGACGAGCTCACGGCCCACCTGATGCTAATTGGTTACCGAAGCCCATGAACATCTACAACGTAAATGCCGCAACCTACCTTGAGATATGAGTTCTAAGGTCTCAGTTTTTATAGTACAACGGCTGCCCCACTCTTCAAACTGAAATTCATTACTGCTTCGCGACAGAAATAGGCAGTGTGATGGTACGTACTCGTGCGCACTCACAAGACGTCCTACCACCAGTATTTACGAAAATTATAATTATGCGGATTTAATTTTTATTACACGATGTTATTCCTTCACCGTGGAAATCAATTGTGAACATTTGTTATGTACGTATTTCATTAACAAAATTGGTACGTGCCTGCGGGAATCGAACACCGGTGCATCGCTAGATACGAATACATCGGGACGTCTTAGACATTAGACCACGACGACTTCTTAAAATTTCTCTTCATTTGTTTTAATTTAAATTTTAAGCCACATGTATGATGTTTATAGGTCATAAATCTAATCTTAAATATATCTTCACTTATTTCAGTTCCAACAGCTATATCGATCACGCCGTGCGTGCCTAATCCATGTGGCCCGAACAGTATCTGCCACACAGTTAATAATCAGAGCGCATGTTCATGTATGCCTGAATACGTGGGATCACCGCCTGGTTGCAGACCAGAATGTACAGTTAGCTCGGAATGTCCACAGAATAGAGCATGTATCAATTTAAAATGCACAGACCCTTGTCCAAGTCATTGTGGAATAAATTCCCAATGTAAAGTCATAAACCATAGTCCTATTTGTACTTGTAAACTAGGATTCCTCGGAGACCCATTCACAAGATGTTATCCTCAACGTAAGTAGTGTACATATACTTATAAGATGTAAAACTGATAAGTCACAATTAACTAATTTACATACTTCATTATTACAGCTGAAGATATACCAGTTACTAAGAATCCGTGTTTGCCAAATCCTTGCGGTGATAACGCTATTTGTAGAGAAATAAACGGTTCGCCGTCTTGTGCATGCATACCGAATTTCCTAGGAATTCCACCAAATTGTCGACCAGAATGTGCTATAAATGAAGACTGTCCTTCTGACAAAGCCTGTTTCAATATGAAATGTGGAGATCCCTGTCCCGGAAGCTGTGGCCAAAACGCTGAGTGCTCAGTGTTCAATCATGTTCCATCCTGTGCTTGTATCCAAGGATATACCGGAAATCCATTTTCGGCTTGTTTCCTGATGAAACCTATTCAAGGTAAAGTATTGCAATTAAAAATTACGTATACATAACATAAGCTTACGTGACTTTTATTCTCACCATTGAACTAAATCAGTGAGACAGATTGATTGATTGAACTTTTTAGATTACTAAAAATAGGATAACGCTGCAACTAATGTCTTTGCATATTTCAGATGAAATACCAAAAGATCCTTGCTATCCGTCTCCGTGCGGATTCAATGCCCAATGCAATGATGGAATTTGTACATGTTTAGAAGAGTACTTCGGTGATCCTTACTTAGGTTGCAAGCCCGAATGCGTGATAAATTCAGATTGTCCCCTGAACAAAGTATGTTCAAAGAACAAATGTATGAATCCTTGTCCCGGAACATGTGCACCTACTGCCCAGTGCAGTGTTTATAACCACATACCAATTTGTACTTGTCCCGACGGTACAACGGGCAATGCTTTTGTGGAATGCCATACTATACAAGGTACTTATACGTAAATGAAATATTTTTAACAACCTAGTTGCTTATGAAATATACGATAAGATTTTTTTCCTATAAACTGATAATATTATTAGAGCGATCACACACAATGGTTTGTCATTGTTTCTTAACCTTTGCAATTCAAGAAGAGACGTCACATTTTCAATATAATTAGTCTATAATTTATAAATCACATTTACAGTTGTCCACGAGGAACCATGCAATCCGAGTCCGTGCGGACCAAGCAGTCAGTGTCGGTCTGTGAATAACCAAGCAGTATGCTCGTGCTTGCCATCATTCATTGGAACTCCTCCATCTTGTCGACCAGAATGCATAATTAGCGCTGAATGTCCTAGAAATGAAGCGTGTAACAACCATAAATGCATAAATCCCTGTCAAGGTAGCTGCGGATATGGAGCTAAATGTGAAGTTGTAAACCACAATCCCATATGTTCTTGTCCACCACAGTATACGGGTGATCCGTTTACAAACTGCCAGCCGATAGGTAAACTTAAAATTATAAATTTCGAAATGTATACTCTAAATATTGAATTAAATTGGATAATAAATGTTGCAATTGATTATTTACAGTGACAGCGCAATTACCTCCTGTTGATCCTTGCACGCCATCACCCTGCGGTCCATATTCTATATGTAAAGTAATCGCAGAATCACCTTCTTGCACCTGTCAGCCGGATTTCTCGGGAACGCCACCAAATTGCCGTCCAGAGTGTGTCAGTAACTCAGAGTGCCCAAGCAGTCAGGCTTGTATCAATCAGAAATGTAAAGATCCGTGTCCAGGTAGCTGTGGTTATAATGCTGACTGCAAAGTTATAAGTCATGCATTAGTTTGTTCTTGTCCAAATGGTCAAACAGGAGATCCACTTATTTCATGCAGTCCAATACGGGGTAAGTTATGATTTTAATGACCGGTCACTACGTAGCGTTGTTTTAGTAATTTAATGTTCAATTTTTATATTTTTATTATTATTTTAGAAACCTTCATTGAATACAGCACGCCGTGTGAGCCTTCGCCTTGCGGTCTAAACGCAGAATGCACGCAGAAAGATAACGCTGGCTCCTGTAAATGCATTGATGGCTATATGGGAAATCCATACGAAGGATGTAGGCCAGAGTGTGTTATTAATAGTGACTGCGCTCCTATGTTGGCTTGTATTCAAAACAAATGTAAAAATCCTTGTCCCGGAGTGTGTGCGCCAAACGCAATTTGTCAAGTGGTTAATCATCTGCCATCATGTCACTGTCCACCTGGCTTAGCGGGTAATGCGTATCAATACTGTGTTACTAAAGTTGAAGGTAAGAATTTACTTAAATTTATTAAAATAGAAATAAATAAAATTTGAACGAAATTGTCATTACTAATAATTCAATGACCTCTTTTTCTAGACGTTAAACCAACACCGTGTAGCCCATCGCCATGCGGTCCCAACAGTGAGTGTCGCGAAGTAAACTCACAAGCCGTATGTAGTTGTCAAGCTGATTTTATGGGAACTCCTCCAAACTGTCGCCCCGAGTGCACCATCAACAGTGAATGCTCTGTTGTGAAATCATGTATTAACCGAAAATGTGTTGATCCATGCATAGGACAATGTGGTAGAAATGCAAATTGTAGAGTTATTTCTCACAATCCGATTTGTTCTTGTCAAGATCGATTTACAGGAGATCCGTTCACTAATTGCGTCCCAAGTAAGTGTTTACAAATACGGTATTTTCCTAATTTTATATTGTGGAATTAATGTCCTTATTTTCTAACATTTTAGTTGCCATATCGAGTCTCGAAACGTATCCTGAAGTTAACCCGTGTATTCCATCACCCTGTGGACCTAATTCCATTTGTCAAGAAGTAAATGGAAATGCCCGTTGTACTTGTGTACCTAATTACAAAGGTTCTCCTCCCCGGTGCAGACCCGAGTGCACAATAAACTCCGAATGCAATGCAGCAACGGCTTGCATTAACAACATGTGCTTGGACCCCTGTCCTGGGGCATGTGGAAATAATGCTCAGTGTATTGTAAACAACCATTTGCCAATATGTTCGTGTTTGCCAGGATATACAGGAAATCCATTCAGTAGCTGTTTCCTGAAACAAGAAGGTAATTAAAAAATCTAATTGAAAATTTAAAAGCTGAGATTACCTTACAAATTAATTTAAATGTACATCTATATGAAATTAATCGTGTTTTAATATACTTTATTTCAGAACATGTTGACCTATGTTCTCCCTCACCGTGCGGTTCAAATGCTATTTGCGAAGATGGACTGTGCACTTGTATACCAGAATATCATGGTGATCCATATTTCGGATGTAAGCCAGAATGTGTCCTAAATTCGGACTGTGCTAGGGACAAGGCATGTATTAATAGTAAATGCAAAGATCCATGTATTGGAACTTGTGGAACAGACGCAATTTGTGAAACTATTAATCACATTCCCATGTGCTCATGTCCATCTGGTTTTACTGGTTCGCCTTTCAGTTATTGCACACAAATTTTAGGTAAGGAATAACAGATAATAGCATATGTATTTAAATTTGAGAATGAAGGATTTGAAGATTGAAGGATCTTGCATGATTAAAGTCGATCGAGTTTTTGAAGAGCCGTGGTTTGTGGCTCTAGGTTGTACTTCCATATAAATCTTACTATTCATCTGTAACAGCAGCATTCTCTTAAGGATTACATACCTACCTGATCTCACTACTGACATTCCTAAGTTTAAAAGAAACAACTCATATTGAAGTGGCATATGTGTATTTTTTCTAACTATCTGGATACGTATCATAGTCGTGTTTATTTTCTAAAAGTTAGTAGATTACATTTTATCATTTTTATAATCATTAAAACGTTTTCAGAGCTACCCACGCCTGTCAATCTTTGTGTACCGTCACCTTGCGGACCAAACAGTCAATGCAGAGAGTTGAATGCACATGCCGTGTGTGTTTGTGTGAGTGGCTATCTCGGAAGTCCTCCAAATTGTCGCCCGGAGTGCATATTGAGCTCTGATTGTAAATTAAATGAAGCCTGTTCCAACCAAAAATGCATAGACCCGTGTCCTGGAGCATGTGGTCGCAATACACAATGCATTGTTGTCAATCATAACCCCATATGCACGTGTTCGCCTGGATTTTCTGGAGATCCATTCTCATCATGCCAAATTATCCGTAAGTATTACAAATCTATGTGCACGGTATTATTACAAACGATTGACAAAATAGATTGGAAAGTTTACAAATACCTCACTTATCTTTTAGCTGCCACACCGCCTGCGAAGGTCACTCCGTGCCTACCTTCACCGTGTGGTCCAAATTCAGAATGTACAGAGAATGGTGAAAATGCAGAATGCAAATGTTTCTTAGAATATATTGGGTCACCTCCTAATTGTCGACCGGAATGTACAAGTAACACTGAATGTTCTCAAAATATGGCTTGTATTAACAGAAAATGTCAAAACCCCTGCGCAGGGGCATGTGGTATAAACGCGGAATGCAGGGTAGTAAGCCATACTCCCATATGCTTGTGTGAAAATGGATACTCAGGAGATCCATTCCTTAGCTGTAATATAATAGTATCATCCGCAGTAGTGGAACGTCCGACACCTTGTATACCATCACCATGTGGTGTTAATGCTGAATGCAGAGAACGGAATGGTGTTGGATCTTGCATTTGTTTACCTGACTATTTTGGAAACCCATACGAAGCGTGTAAGCCAGAATGCATTCAAAATTCTGACTGCCCTTCGAACCTTGCATGCTACAATAACAAATGCAAAGATCCATGCCCGGGCACTTGTGGAATTAACGCTCTGTGTAACGTCGTTAATCACAATCCTTCGTGTTCGTGTATTGAGAAATATCATGGAGATCCATACAAGATGTGCGCATTTAAAGCTGAATGTAAGTATAACTTGAATAAAATAAAATAGCTCCATTTCAATAAATAAAATAAAATATGCTACTATTGTTTTATCATTCTGTTTACACTAGCGCTTTATGATTTTATTTCCAAATTTGCAATCCTGTTTTTTTCACTTCCAGCGGAAATTTTAGACCCTTGCGAACCTTCGCCGTGTGGACCTAACAGCCAATGTAAATCTCAAAACGGCTTGGCGATATGTACTTGCATGCTTGGCTATCAAGGAACACCACCTTCTTGTCGCCCAGAATGTATCACTAGTTCAGAGTGCTCTCTAGATAAAGTCTGTGAGAACTTTAAATGCAAATCGCCCTGTGAAAGAGCTTGTGGATTAAATACAGAATGTAAAGTGATAAACCACAATCCTATATGTGTGTGTAAACCAAAATACACAGGAGATCCATTCACAATATGTTATGCATTACCTGAGCAACAGCCACCCTTAATGGAACCAACAGATCCGTGTGTTCCTTCACCGTGTGGATTAAATGCGGAGTGTAGGGAAATCGGTGGAGTTCCGTCTTGTTCCTGTTTGAATGGATTTTTCGGAAGTCCACCTAACTGTAAACCAGAATGCATACTCAATTCGGATTGTAGTAATGACAAATCGTGCATAAATATGAAATGTCAAAATCCATGCATTGGTTCATGCGGTCTAGACGCTTTGTGCAATGTTGTGAAACACGTTCCTGTTTGTTCTTGTCCTAGTGGTTACGAAGGAGATCCATTTTCCATCTGTCACATCAAGCCTCCAGGTAATAATGATACAATATTTTGCAACTTTAGTAAACAAGTTTTAATCTAACTACGCGAAGAATCGAAACCGATCGCTCTTTAACCAGAGAGATGTATTTATGCCAATTCTAAAATAAGTTTTCATTTGTCGGTTTTGTTCATCAATCTGTTCAGTAGTTTTTGCATGTTGCCCGAAAGAGCTAAAGACCCAACAAGCAGTCAATATAATAGTTTAATTTGACATTAGATTAAATTAACTTAATTCACTAAAAGTTTTCTTTGAATTTAAGTCAAGTTATAGTTTTATTTAATTTTGATTTACGAATCTACTGAAACTTTATTTTCTTTACTTTTAGAATTACCACAATCAGTAGATCCATGTCAGCCAACTCCATGTGGACCCAATGCTGTATGCCACAATGGCGTATGTTCCTGCTTACCAGAGTATCAAGGGGATCCCTATTTTGGCTGTCGGCCTGAATGTGTATTGAGCACCGATTGTCCTCTGGATAAGGCTTGTTTCCGTTCAAAGTGTGTTGATCCTTGTCGTGACATGTGCGGAGTCAATGCAGAATGTAATGTCTACAACCATGTCGCTATATGTAGCTGCCCAATGGGACATACCGGAGATGCATTTACCCATTGTAAAATAATTGAAAGTAAGTAAGACATGAAATCTATTCATTTTATTCAATTTTGGTAGTAATCACGTTCTAATGTTAATAGAATTTGTATCTACAGAACCTTATCTTATCTACAGCATTTAATACATTGAAATCCACATCTTTGTTATAATGAAATGTTTTATTACAGAACCAGCCAATAAACCTTGTGAGCCTTCGCCTTGTGGACCTAACAGTGTTTGCAGAGAAGTAAATGGACAGGCAATCTGCGCTTGCATCGAATCTTTTATTGGTAATCCGCCAAACTGCCGACCTGAGTGTATTCAAAGTACAGATTGCTCTCCCTCAAAAGCTTGTATAAATAGAAAGTGCCAAGATCCATGTCCAGGATCGTGTGGTCGTAACGCTATATGTATTGTTAACAAGCATAATCCTATATGCAGCTGTCCTGCAAAGCACACAGGATCTCCATTCACTTATTGTTACGGTAAATATGATTTTATTCTTTAAAGTGCGTTTAAATAATCAGAATCTTAAAAGTATTTCCAAATAATTTCACAATAAAAGGTAAATACTTACCAGCTCAATATCCAATAACTAGTGTTATAACTACTGTTATAAAAAATATACACCAATAAAATTAAGATAACATAACAATTTCATTCTTTTTAACAAATAAATTTTGTTTATTTTTAGTTCAATTAGAAGAAGAGCCACAGTCTAATCCATGCGTACCATCGCCTTGTGGACCAAATAGTCTATGTAAACCAACAGCTGACGGGAAATCTTATGTGTGCACATGCCAACCGTCTTTTGAAGGAACTCCACCTCTATGTCGTCGCGAATGTACAACAAGTGATGATTGTTCGTCTGACAAAGCTTGCATTAATTACAAATGTTCGGATCCTTGCCCTGGCTCCTGCGGTTTGAACACACTTTGCGTCGTTCGACTGCACACACCTATGTGCTCATGTGAAAACGGGTACACTGGAGATCCATTTTTATCATGCTATCTGATGCAGCCAGTGCATGAACCAGTTGATCCTTGCAATCCTTCACCTTGTGGCGCCAATGCTCAATGCAAAGAAACACGTAGCGGCGCAGTTGCTTGTATTTGTGAAACTGGATATTTCGGAAATCCTTACGAATCTTGCCGACCAGAGTGTGTGGTTAATACTGATTGCCCATTTAACAAAGCGTGCCTAAGAAACAAGTGTGATGACCCGTGTCCCGGTGTTTGCGGCTCTACAGCAAATTGTGAAGTTATTAATCATGTACCATCTTGCACGTGCGCGCCAGGTTACACCGGAAATCCGTACACGTACTGTCATATCATCATTAATGAACCAGGTAATTGAATTGAATAGTAAATTTTGTTTATTGTTATTTAATTATATAACAAAATTCACAACGCCATTAAAATGAGGCCCGAAACACATTTTGATTTACTAATTTTTTTTCAGTACCGAAACCGATAAATCCTTGTTTACCGAACCCCTGTGGCAGTAATACTATATGTAACTACTCTAATGGCCAAGTATCGTGCTCATGTATGCCTGAGTTCTACGGCTCACCACCGAATTGTCGACCAGAATGTACTGTCAATGCTGAATGTGATAAATCGAAAAGTTGCATAAGACAAAAATGTATTGATCCTTGCATTGGAGTGTGCGGACAAAATGCAGAATGTAGAGTTATTAACCACGCACCTATATGCTCGTGTAGTCTTGGATTTGAAGGTGATCCGTTTATTAGGTGCATGGAGAAGGAAAGTAAGTAAATTAAAACAAACATAAATTAAGCAATGAAATTATGATAATTTTATGTTATTATACAATCAAATAGATCACAAAAATCTTTTATATTAAATTGGTTTATTTAAATTTTAGAAACGCCTACGCCAGTCACCAATCCTTGTATACCATCTCCTTGTGGACCCAATTCTATTTGTCAAGCTGTAAATGAAATACCGATGTGTTCGTGTGTCGAAAAATATATTGGTTCACCGCCGAACTGCAGAGCGGAATGTGTCATTAATTCTGATTGTCCAAGCACTGAAGCTTGCATTAACCAGAAATGTAGAGATCCATGCCCTGGCTCTTGTGGTCTTTACACAGAATGTCACGTTTATCAACATTCAGCCATATGTAGTTGCAATGAAGGGTACACCGGAAATCCTTTCCAGAGCTGTCAAATCAAGCAAAATATTGGTAAGAAGCATTGTTACTCTTTTGAAACATTCTTGCTGATGGAGGTAAAAAATCGAAAGAAGTATGACATTTTGTAATTTTTTCAGAACCTGTTCCAAGTACATATGATAATTGTAATCCAAATCCATGTGGCGCAAATGCTGATTGCAATGATGGAGTTTGTAAATGTAGAAATAATTACTTCGGTAATCCCTATCTTAGCTGCCGACCAGAATGTACTCACAGTTCGGAATGCGCAAAATCTTTAACATGTATTAACAACAAATGTACAAATCCATGTATTAATATATGTGGTGAAAATGCCTTGTGTGAAGTATACAATCATATGCCTATGTGTAGCTGTCCTCCAAATACAACTGGGAATGCATTTTTCTCGTGTACACCGATTAAAGGTAGGATATTATTGTGATTACTTTAAGTTACTTTCAGATGAACATGAAATTAATTTTATTATTAACAATTGATTGCATTGTTTCAGTAGTAGTCCAGGATACGAACCCTTGCCAACCATCTCCTTGTGGTCCAAACAGCGTATGCCGTGCACTTTCAGGACAAGTAATGTGCTCTTGTATAACTGGTTACATCGGTACGCCACCATCTTGTAGACCAGAATGTTTAGTGGATTCTGATTGCACGATTCTTTTGTCTTGTTCGAATCAAAAATGTGTAGATCCATGTCAAGGTTCATGTGGAATGAACGCTGAGTGTAGAGTTCACAACCACAAACCAATATGCTACTGTAGGAATGGACTTACTGGTGATCCTTTCTCTTACTGTAGAGTTATTCAAAGTAAGTTAAAAAAATATTTAAACATTTTAAAGTTCGTTATGATATAACTACAAACTTTAACTAAATTATCATTTTAGAAGAACCACCAAAAACCGCACCATGTGAACCATCGCCATGTGGACCAAACTCTGTTTGTAAATCAAACGGCGAAGAGCCACAGTGCCTATGTCAAACTGGATTTATTGGGTCTCCTCCATACTGTCGTCCAGAGTGTATTTCTAATAGCGAATGCAGCTTCAATAAGGCGTGCATCAACAATAAGTGCGACGATCCCTGTCTTGGAGCATGCGGTCCTAACGCTGAATGTCGAGTTATCAGTCATTCACCACAATGCACTTGCCAATCTGGCTATGAAGGAGATGCATTCAATTTGTGTCACCCTAAACGAGGTATTTATTATATATTTTTTGTTTGTTTACTAAAAGACTCGAGATGAAGTTTAAAAGAGGAGAATATATGTGGGTGAAATCACACAGCCAAAAAACCTCCTAAAAGATATGGGAGGGTTTGGCCTATGTACATGTATATATGTAAATGCATTTGTATATAGAGAAACTTATATGTGTGTATAGAGAGAGAAAGAGAAATGTTATTTCCGCTACCAGTATATTTAGTACCTATTTTCTAAATATCTATTACTAAATATGATGAAAAAACAAAAATTTGAATCATGAATTTCTGTCTCCATTTTTAACTTTAATTATTGTTTTTTTTATCTTTAGACCACGAACCAGTCACACCTTCCGAACCTTGTGTTCCAAATCCCTGCGGTCCGAATGCTATCTGTCAAGAACGTTATAATATCGGCAGTTGTACTTGTGCGAATGGTTTCTTCGGTGATCCTTACGAAGGTTGCAGACCTGAATGTATTGTTAATTCTGATTGTGCCGAAAGCAGAGCTTGTATAAACAAAAAATGCCAAGATCCTTGCCCAGGGCTTTGTGGAGTAAACGCTCAATGCCAAACAACTAACCACGTTCCATCATGTACTTGTATACATAGATATGTGGGAAATGCTTACGAAAGCTGTATACTCAGAGAAGGTAGGTTGTATATGCCCATGTAAATATTTATAGTCTCTCTTTAGGTACTAAAAAAAATATAGAAATGTAATTATTTCTGGAATGCGCCAAAAAATATCTTTATAAATAGAAGATTCATTTTATAGAATATTATTATATAGAATTATTATTATATAATATAAAATATTCATCTAATCTTTTCTTTTAGAAAAACCGACAAACCCATGCTCACCGTCGCCTTGTGGAGCATACAGTACTTGTAAAACTATAAGCAACCAGGCAGTTTGTACGTGCTTGCCAGATTACGTTGGAAATCCGCCAAGTTGTCGACCAGAATGTATCATTAGTTCGGAGTGTCCCTTGAATAAAGCATGCGTTCGTAAGAAATGTGTAGATCCATGCATAGGAACATGCGGAGAAAATTCAGAATGTCGCGTACATCAACACAGTCCTTATTGTACTTGTCTGCCAGGCTATGAAGGCGATCCCTTTATAAGATGCTCTAAAGAAATTTTATCCACTCCACCTGTTGCCTCGCCTTGTGAACCGAGTCCGTGTGGGCCATTCGCAACATGCAGAGACATAAATGGTTCCCCAATATGCAGCTGCAAGCCAGGATATATCGGTGCTCCACCTCGCTGTGCACCAGAGTGTACTATAAATGAAGATTGCCCTAACAACAAAGCGTGTGTTCGTGAAAAATGTGTAGATCCATGCCTTGGATCTTGCGGTACTCATACAGACTGTCGAGCAATGAACCACGTAGCTATTTGTACTTGTCTTTCCGGATATCGAGGCGATCCGTTTATTGGTTGTTCATACCAAGGTAAAATTTGTTTACTCCTTAATGAAATATAATTTAATTAAATTAATCCGCTGCCTGTGTCGTCGTGACTAGATTTACAATGAATAGTTTCTAATAAAAGTAAAAACACGGATGGCTGAGTGATACCATCCTGCCTATTTTTGCAACGAAAAAATTTGCGTTTTTTGTTTTCTGAAGAGTAGGACAGCCTTTATACAATACAATCCTATGCCTCAAGGTCCCAATCATCCTTCTCCAGAAGCCACAATAGGCTTCACCGCCAGAAAATGCCGGTTGGCGATCACAGTATGTTTGTATAATACTCTGAAAGCTGAACGATGCGATTACTTTTTATGTGAAACCTTTAGTAGCCTTTTGTGACACTCAAGAGAAAATTTAGATTATCATGTGCAGTCAGGGTTGTACCGATAAAATTTTTATATCTTACCTTATGTCTCAAGATAGTGGCATTAATATGTATGAGTTCCGGTTTAGCTAGTAAAAACAATGTTTTTTTTTTCAGACATTCAGCCACCGGTGTCATTCGACGCATGTATTCAATCACCGTGTGGTATTAACGCGGCGTGTGACAATGGAACGTGCACTTGCATTAGTGACTATCATGGCAATCCGTATATAGAATGTAGGCCGGAGTGCACTAGTGACAATGATTGCCAAAAACAACTAGCATGTGTCAACTATAAATGTATTAATCCTTGTAAAAATGCTTGCGGGATTAATGCGGTCTGTAATGTTTACAATCATATTGCAATTTGTGAATGTCCTACGCCACTTCAAGGAGACGCTTTTATATCCTGTCATCACGCGATTGGTATGTGTCTATTTATTTGTAAATGTTTTTACAGTAACTGTGTTTGGGTTTCTTATTAAGAGTTTTTGTATTTTTTACACAGAGCCATCAATATCAGATCCATGTACGCCTAACCCTTGCGGACCAAATAGTATTTGTCGTGCTGAAGGAATCGTAGCGCACTGTTCATGTCGGCCTCCAATGTTCGAAGATCCTCCAAGCTGTCGACCAGAATGTCGCGTAGATTCAGAGTGTCCACCTAACCGTGCTTGTAGAAACAACAGATGTCGCGACCCGTGTCCAGGATCATGTGGTGCTTCTGCAATTTGCCACATTCGATCACACTCACCTATATGTGCATGCCCAGCAAACTACGTTGGAGATCCGTTTATTCATTGTCTCCCAGGTATTTTATTAATGTTAAATTTTTCGTTGTGCCATGTCGTATTGAATTATTCCTAGTGGTCATTGCCTAAAGGACAAGACCTCCGGTGTACTCGTAACGAGTGATGCTACTATGCCGGGGTTCGAATCCCGCAGGCAGGCAAATAAAATGTAACACGTACATTACATACATTTATACATGTTTTCGAATGACTTCCACGATGAAAGTATATAACATTGTATGATAAAAATCAGATCTACAAAATTAATTTGCATAATTACCGGTGGTAGTGCACCACCACCACCTTCCCTATTTCTGCTACAAAGTACTCATGCGATCCCTGATTTGAAGGGTAGGGTTACCGATATACGAATCAATTGAGACTTAGACCTCATGTCTCTGGGTGGATGGCGGAATTCACGTCTAGGGGATCCGGTATCCACTTAATACTAGGTAGACCGTGAGCTCGTCACCCGTCTAAGCAATAAAAAAAACCAATTGGTCTTTATTTAAATTTTATTAATTATGTAAAAAAAAATATCGATGACTTAAGATATATTATATTACATTATCAAATCAACGTATGAATAATTAAATTTGAAATTATTCTCAGCGAAGCTATTATAGGAAATAAAATAAAAAATAGTTTTCACAATTTTTTTTTCATTAATTCTCTTCCACAGCTATTGAAGCAGAGCCTTCGACTCAAGCACCTCAATCTTGCACAAACTGTGGACCAAATTCGGACTGTATAAATGGGCTCTGTAGCTGTAAATCGGGCTACGTTGGAGCGCCACCCTATTGCCGCCACGAGTGTCTCAGTTCCAGCGACTGCGAATGGCACCTTATGTGTTTGAATCTGCGTTGTGTAGACCCATGCCGCGGAGCCTGTGGACAAGGCGCTCTTTGCGAATCTCTTGCTCATGAGCCTCATTGTACTTGTCCTTCCTCCACTACTGGAAATCCGTTCTTCGAATGTCGGCCCATCGTTACAACCCGTAAGATAAATTAAACAGGAAAATGCGTTTGCTTATTCTACGATGCCACAATAAATTTTCAAATAAAGATTTATTTTCAAAATATTATTTTCAAATATTTATGGTAAATCAGGTTCTCGCTCTTAAAGCTTAGGCATGGGTTTTATTGGCGAAACCTGGTGAGCCTATACGATTTCGCGGTGTTAAGATAATTTGTTTCGCTATTAAAGTGCTTGTTATGCTGAGTTTTAATATTCGCAGACGTTTGTTTCATAATTTCTTAACAAATTTTCAGAGAAAACTCCGAATGACCCTTGCAACCCATCACCATGTGGGCCTGGTGCTTTATGTAGCGCTAGGGGAGCGAGTGCGTCATGTGAATGTGAGCCTGGACTCTTCGGTGACCCATACAGTGGATGCCGCCCAGAATGTGTATCAGACTCGGACTGTTCACCTTCTCGTGCGTGCATGCGTTCTCATTGCCGGGATCCCTGTCAAGGAACTTGTGGTATAGGAGCTGACTGCGAAACTGTCAACCACATTCCTTTATGTTCTTGTCCAACAGGAACTAGAGGAAATGCTTTTGAAAAGTGTGAAAAGATTATTACAGGTACAGTATGACATAGCCTTAAAATTTATTTTTGCGTTAGTCGTATTAATAACAATTTATTATTTTACAATGATTAGTAGAAATTTATTCAATTGGAAATTGTCTCGTACAATATGATTGCATTACGTACTTAAGTTTTTCAACCCATAACTGTTGAAGATCTAGTATTTTGTGTATTAAAAAAATCTTATTCAATCATATGTAAAGAAAACAAAATCATTTAGTGTTACTTATTTTGTCATCAGCACCACCTTGCAACCCCTCACCGTGTGGACCAGGTGCTGTGTGCACTACATCAGGAAGCAGTGCCATATGTTCATGTCCAAGTGGAACTTATGGAGATGCTAAATCGACAGGATGCAGACCGGAATGTGTTGTTAGCTCTGAATGTCCACGTGATAGAGCATGTGTGCGCAACAAATGCATTGACCCATGTATTGGAACATGTGGAAATGGCGCGATGTGTCGAGTATTTGATCACGCACCAATTTGCTCTTGTCCACCGACTACTACCGGGAATCCATTTACAGAATGCACTTTAAAAGGTACAGAAATAATGAGTATTCGTCTCGATCTTCATCTTTCCTTTTGTTCGCTTCAATCAACGTTTCAAGTTACATCCAAGAATTTAAGTGTCCATTAGCAAAAAGTATTGTTTAGCTTCTAGCTTTACTTCTAATTATTTTCAGATGTCACTCCACCTACTTTTGACCCTTGCGACCCTAACCCTTGTGGAATTCATGGAACTTGCCGCGACGGACAATGCATATATCCAGAGTGTATCGTGAATGATGATTGTCCCGGTGACCGTGCGTGTATCAACAGGAAATGTGCCGATCCGTGTGTAAATGCTTGCGGTATAAACGCCATTTGTACGGGCATCAGACATACAGCGGTATGCTCTTGTCCATCTGGATATACGGGGTCTGCGTTTGTTCGATGCGAACGTATAATTATTGACCAGCCAACTCCACCGACACCTGAATGTGTAAATGATAATCAATGTGCTGATGATGCCGCTTGCGTTGATTCACGATGCTCACCAGTCTGCGGATCCAATAATTGTGGCATTAATGCCCGTTGCTTGGCTAAACAACACAGAGCACGTTGTACATGTTTACCGGGCTATGAAGGTGATGCTTACACTGGATGTTACTCGGGTAAGTATTTATTACATACCAAATTTATACATTTATATGGTAAATTAATAAACTTTTTTTTCATTTTCCTTTTTATATCTGCAGTGCAATGTCACAGCAACAACGATTGTCCAGAAGACGAAAGTTGTGAAGGCGCTTCATGTGTGAAGGTTTGTTCACGCGTTCGTTGCGGAATCGAAGCGCGATGCGTCGCAAGAGGTCACACCGCATCATGTGAATGTAACCCTAGCGCAAGAGGAGACCCTTGGACCGAATGTCACATAGCCGAATGTAATGCAAATGAAGATTGCCCATTATGGTTAGCCTGTAAAGCGAATAAGTGTAAGGATCCTTGTCCTGGAGCTTGTGCACCTGGAGCCGTTTGCACAGTACTACGACATCAACCAACATGCGAATGTCCTCGAGGAACAAATGGCAATCCTAAAATAGAATGTCGACAAGGTTTGATTTTGTCTACTTATTTTGTAGATTTCGTGTAAATTTTTAATTTTCTCTATGCTCTTATAATTAATAATTTTTAATTTCAGTGGCAAACGAAGAGGAATGCCAATACGATGCTGAATGTGGACCAGGTCTGGCATGTCTACAAGGAAACTGCAAAAATCCGTGCGAACCAACTTCGTGTGGAACACGAGCCGTCTGTCGCGTTGCTAATACTCTACCTTTCCGCACCCTGGTTTGCGAATGTCCGAAACCACTCACTGGGGACGCATCTCTACAATGCAATCCAAGTAACTATTCCGTTTCAGTAAAAAAAAAAATATTTCATAAAAGAATTGAAGAATAACTTAGCTTCACAAAAAATACAAGATTCGTAGATTACTGTTTTTTCAAATGAGTCTCATTATTTCTAGCAATTCCTCTGTTGCTAAACTGTCAAACAACTAGGTAAGGTAAACTTTCAATAGTTTATATAGCACGTGTTAAATAAAATCACCATTTGTAAATTTGTACATAAAACAATTAGCCTGGTGCTTGAATCATAGGTACACCAAGTAATTTATTTGTACAAAATATAAGTTTATTGTAAAGCTTCATTGTTACTTTTTTTAATTATTTAAAACTGTTTGATCGTTTAAATCTTGACAATACATTTAAATGGCACTAATACATTTCAGGAGGAGAATGTACGTCAAATGACGATTGTAGTTCAGAAGAGAGCTGCATAAACAAGCGTTGCGTGAATGTTTGTAGCAACGGCGCCTGCGGTATAGGTGCTGAATGCCGCGCTCAGTCTCATAGAGCTAACTGTGTCTGCGTACCACCATTACAGGGTGACCCACGTGTAGCTTGTATGCCTAGTAAGTAAACTTGTGTTATTCTATTCATTCTTCTTCTTCTTCTTTCTACTTTCTTTCTTCTTTCTTGTTTCTTGTTTCTAATTTCTTCTTTTTTTTCCATTCTAAACATTTACAAACAAAAATACATTTTTTAAAATAATTTTCGAAATAGGTACACCGACTGCAGAATGCGTCGTAGATTCAGATTGTGGTAGCGCCGAGGCATGTGTATCACGACGATGTGTTTCGGCATGTATTGGAGCTTGCGGGACGGGTGCATTGTGTGACGCTGCGCAGCATAGAGCACGCTGTCACTGTCCACCGGGGACTGCTGGAGATCCTGCAAGAATATGCTATACACGTATGTATTATATATTCATATATTTAAAATATAAAAATTCATGCTAATCATTAATAGAACACACATTTTCATTGAACACTCGCCACTCTTTTTTGTTTTACAGCTGAGTGTACATCTGATGACAACTGCCCATTCGATAAAACGTGTTTCAATGGATACTGTAAGGATCCTTGTGGTGTGGGCTCTCCGTGCGGACGCGATGCAAGCTGTGAGGTTGTAGCTCACGTTGCTACCTGTCGCTGTCCACCCGGTACGCAGGGCGACCCTCGTCGCGCCTGTATCTCAGCGGCCTGTCATTATAATGAAGACTGCGATGATTCTCAACTCTGTAATCGTCTCAACCGCGTCTGCCAATCAGCGTGTACAGACAACTCTTGCGCTCCTGGTGCTTTATGTACAGGAGAGAATCACCGCCCTACCTGCAAGTGTATTCCTGGATATATTGGTGATCCATATCAACGTGGATGTACATTTGCCCAAGATACCACTGAATGTACAACGGATGCTGATTGCTCAGCGCCTTTAGCCTGTGTGGACGCACGTTGTATCGATCTCTGCCTGAATAACCCGTGCGATAGCGGTCTCATATGTAGAACAGTTGATGTGCTTCCTTTACGAGCAGTTGCTTGTGTATGCCCTGATGGAGGTCGAGCTGCACCGGATAGTGGCTGTCGCATACCACCAGAAGTAGAATGCTCCGTGGACTCGGATTGCGCTAGTAGCCAAATGTGCTTCCGTGGTAGTTGCGTCGAAGCCTGTAAAGCTGATCCATGTGGACAGAACGCACTATGCGATTCGATTGATCATGCATCACGTTGCGTTTGTCCACCTGGATACAACGGAAACCCAAGATTTGAATGTAACACAGGTATAATATCGTAATTTTTATAATTCGATAATAGTTTTTTAGCCTGTTGTGGCTCTATTATCTGTATGTTGTTTTCTCTTGTAGTGCCACAAGAACCAATAGTTTGGGAATGCTATGAAGACAATGAGTGTGGACCTGAACGTGCCTGTATCAAACGATCATGTGTCAATCCGTGTATTGATGGTTGTGGTATTGGAGCTCTATGTCGGGTGATTGATCATAAGCCACAGTGCTCTTGTCCAAACGGTTTTTCGGGCGATGCATACATTCGATGCTTACCACGTAAGTGAATATAATGTATTCGAAATTAATTTACATCATAATCTTATATAGTATGAGATAATACTTTTTTTTTTTATTTCAGCATCCGAGAAGTCTTTTATTCCACTTGGTTGCAAAGCTAATTCAGAATGCCCATTATCTCAAGCCTGTATTAATGGTGCTTGTGCCGACCCATGTGCTTGTGGCGCACAAGCTGATTGCTCAATTGTGAGACATCATCCAGTTTGTTACTGTAAACAAGGCTATTCTGGAAATCCCTATATTGGATGCACTANTTTTTTTTTAATTTCAGCATCCGAGAAGTCTTTTATTCCACTTGGTTGCAAAGCTAATTCAGAATGCCCATTATCTCAAGCCTGTATTAATGGTGCTTGTGCCGACCCATGTGCTTGTGGCGCACAAGCTGATTGCTCAATTGTGAGACATCATCCAGTTTGTTACTGTAAACAAGGCTATTCTGGAAATCCCTATATTGGATGCACTAAAGGTAACTAATATAATAGTAATTAAATGTTTTTTTTAATAATTAGAAAATTATAAGTACCAGTAAATGTACATTTGTTTAAATCTAACACCATATTATCTAAATTTTCAGTTGGGTGCGACTCAGATTCTGAATGCTCGGACAGCGATTTATGTTACAACGGAGCTTGCCTTAATCCTTGCCTAATAGATACCCCGTGTGCTATTAGTGCTGAATGTTATGGCGTTAACCACCGTGCAAGTTGTCGTTGCCCATCTGGCACTGTTGGAAATCCATTCACGAGATGTATAGCAGCTGAATGCGAAACAGATAATGATTGCAATGATGATAGTGTTTGTGCGAAGGGAACGTGTTACAATGCTTGTTCTGTCAACGGCATTAGCTCTTGTGCAGATAATGCCGAATGTTTCTCGCGTAACCATGCGGCATCGTGTAGATGTCCACCAGCTTTCCCGATCGGAGATCCTTCTGTTCATTGCCAAAAAGCGACGGTATTAAACGAACCTGAGTGTATAATGGACGGTGATTGCCCCAGCGGTCACGCTTGTCTCAAGGATGAATGCCGTGAAGCTTGTTCCGAACTTAAGCCGTGCAAAGGAAATTCCCGTTGTTCAGTTTCAGACAGTATACCGTTCCGAACTCTGATTTGTCGTTGCCCAGAAGGCTTTGTACCTTCTGAAGATGGTAGCTGCAAGCCGGCCAATTTACCACCCCTTGGTTGCTCTTCGGATAATGACTGCACAGACCAAGAGTCTTGTGTTAACAGAAATTGCAGAAATCCATGTAACTGTGGTGATAACGCGGATTGTTTTGTTAAAGATCATAGACCTATTTGTTCATGCCGTAATGGATACGAAGGAGATCCTTACCGCACTTGTCGCGTTGTGGGTTGCCGTACAAATTCAGAGTGTGACACCCGAGAAGCTTGTATAAATGGAAATTGTATAAATCCTTGTTTAACAAACAGCACATGTGGACCAAATGCCGAATGCTTCGTTCAAAAGAACCAACCGCTGTGTCGTTGTCGTGTTGGATTTGAAGGAGACGCCTATTTAGGTTGTAATGCGATAGAATGTAGATCAAACGGAGATTGTCCACGTGATAAGCAATGTAAAGCTCACAGATGTATTAATCCTTGCTTCATTGACAATATATGCGGTACGCACTCTAATTGTCTGGTTCGTAATCATTTAGCAGTATGTAAATGCGACCAAGGATATGGCGGAAATCCATACATTGAATGTAAGCCGCAATTTGCTCAAGAATGCTACGTCGATGCTGATTGTCCGTCAAGAGCAGCCTGTTTGTCTTCCAGATGCGTTAACCCTTGCACGACATTAAAACCGTGCGCTAATCCTGCTACGTGTGAGGTCTCACCGACATTGCCAGTGCGTACAATGCTATGTACTTGCCCACCAGGTTTTGTGAGCAACGGTGGAGGCATATGTCGCCCAGTCATTGAATTCTTTGAATCGACTTGTGAAATTGATAGCAACTGTACATCGAACCATGCTTGTATATCATCTGTATGTAAAAATCCTTGTGATTGTGGACCAAACACTGACTGTATTATGAAAGATCACAAGCCTGTTTGTGCTTGTCGACAAGGCTTTATAGGGGATGCTTCGTCAGGTTGCTATGAAATACAATGCCAATCTGATTCTCATTGTGCTGACGACGAAACGTGTATAAATAGGCGTTGTGTCCCTGCTTGTTCGGTAAATGCTAATACGTGCGGGCAATCGGCTGAATGTTATGGATTAGAACATCGTGCATCCTGTCGCTGTAAGATCGGTACAGTTGGAAACCCATCTATAGCTTGCACTCCCATTGGCTGCAGAACTGACACAGATTGTCCATCTGATAAATCATGTATCAATTCCAAATGTGATACACCCTGCAATGCAGATATTTGCCAGGAACCAGCTCAGTGCAAGGTACATTTACATCAAGCTCATTGCGCATGTCCTCCGGGATTCACCAATACAGGGAAAGAATGTAGAAAAACTGAAGGACCACAATGTATAAGTGATATAGACTGCCCTTCGGGAACAGGATGTCTTAATTATAGATGTGTCAACCCATGCCTGGTATCAAACCCATGTAGTGAAAATGCGCAGTGCAAGATTGTAGACACCATGCCTGTTAAAACCATGGTTTGTGAATGTTTACCCGGATACAAAGGAAATGCATTACAAGAGTGCAAGCCATATCGTAAGTGTAAAATATATTTAAAAGAATTTATATTTAATAGAATTTATGTTTTCATAATATATTTTCATTTTCAGAAACTGTTGCTAAATGCATCGAAGGTCAAGGATTAGACTTGTATGGTGAATGTATTCCTTGTCGACCAGCAGAAGGACGTATTATAGATTCTAGGGGTCGATGCGTTTGTGACTCTGAACGTGGTTTTATAATTCAAGGAGATAAATGCGTTGCTGGCGGCTGCCGCACTGATGACAATTGCGCAGATAATTCGCGATGCATCCGCGGGCAATGTGTAGATGCCTGCAAAGCTGAGCCTTGTGGTATTAACGCAACCTGTGATGCGGTGGGGCATCGCTCTCATTGCACTTGCATTGCCGGCTACACTGGAAATCCTAGAATTCAGTGTAATGCAACAACAACAATGTACCGAACCGATTTCCCAACACCAGATATTCAGGTAAATCAAGATGCATTGATCTATATTACTATTAATTAATTTCAATTTGATGTTAAGAAAATCATATCATGTTATCATGCTTAATTTACGTTTTTGATTTAATACTTTTGTTTTCTTAGGTCGAATGTTTGGCTGACGGAGTTAGAGTTCGACTTAAGATCAAAGATTTCAACGGCCTTTTGTACGTAAAAAGTTACAGTAAGGATGAGAGATGCAGGAAAGTTGTAGAGATGCCTAAAGACGAAGAAAGCTTTGTTTTCTTCACTGTACATTTCGGAGATTGCGGCCTTGTTCATGTCAATGTGAGCTCAACAGTTTTACTTTTACAACAACAGTTTAAACTTAAAAGTCTAAAATGAAAATTTTATTGTGGTTAATTATTATTTTTAATATTTTCATTATTCGCAGGGCTTAGCAAGCTTCGTTCTAGTAATGCAAACTCATCTGAAACTGGTGACATCAACCACAAAAGCATTCCACATCAAATGCATATATAAAACTGGTGAACAAAACGTAACTCTTGCATTCAATGTGTCCATGTTAACAACAGCAGGCACAATCGCCAATACCGGCCCTCCACCTACTTGCTCCATGAGAATAATATCACGTTCTGGAGACCAAGTCAGTTCCGCAGAAATAGGAGAGAACCTCGTTTTACAAGTAGATGTCCAACCATCTAGTAAGTCTAAGGGCTTTTATGAGTCTTTGAAGTAAATTCTTTGGTAATAGCGATTAATATCCACATTTTCCATTCGTAGGTATCTACGGAGGTTTTGCACGCAGCTGCGTTGCAAAAACAAGTGAAGTATCAACTAACGTAGAAAATGAGTATCTCGTAACAGACGAGGACGGCTGTGCTAAGGACCCCGCTATTTTCGGTGAATGGGAACGAAGCGAGGACGGCAGCGCGTTGCGTGCCGCTTTCAATGCTTTCAAGTTCCCCAGTAGTGACAATATACGATTCCAATGCAACATTCGCGTCTGCTTTGGAAAATGCGTACCGGTAAGATATCCATATATGTACCTATTTTAGCTTTCCGTAAACAAATAATGTGAATTAGCCATAGTTCCTACATAAATTGTATTGTGCAAATATAATATATTGACATTCTTATAGGTTAACTGTCGCGGTTCGGACGCATACGGTAAACGAAGAAAACGAGAAGTGACCGACGAAAGCACCGCTTTGACGATGCCGGTAGGTCAACTTCGAGAGGAGGTGACCGTTGAATCGAACCAAATACTAACGACGCAGCGACGCGAACCGTCACAAGTGGCTCGGCAGCGTGATGGTACTGGTGCAGAAGGTGCCAGTCAGAGCAGTGGAGAAGTGTGCGTGTCAGCAGCCGGACTCGCGGTCGCATTGGCGCTGACCGCATTACTGGCGTTAGTAGCCGTGGCGGCTGCGGTCGCTTGTTGGCTCGTAGCCTGGAGACGTGCACGTCCTCCTCCAGCACCGCTTCCACATCCGCCGGACTTCCCCAATCCGCTGTTCCAGCGTTGAAGTACGCCACGCACCTTCCTAGTCCCGTACCCCGCTCCTCCGTCGGCGCCGGGCGGTGTCGGCTCTTTTCTTCTTAATCCTCAGCTTTAATCATTGCGTGCTGTCGGAGGACCGCCGGGCGAGGACGTCGCGAGCGCTGCACACCTTCGGGTGGCCCCTCGCTCGCGCTCACGACGCCCTCCGTTTAAAATAATATAGTAATTATTCTAAGAATATAATTTTATATCGCCTCCTCTGAATTTTGTGATATTCATGATAAAAATGTTCGAAATCACCATAATTTTTGTAATATAAAATCGAATATTTTCTAAATATAAGCAATTAATAAAAATAAAAATATTTTTCTTTATCTCATTAAAACCACGGAACACGGTTACGGTATTAGTCATAAATTCCTTACATCCATACTGACTCGTACGTGAGCCTAATAACTCGACTAGTAACTAACAATCTAGTTAGATAATTAAACGGATTCATTTGCGAAGCAGCTGCACTTGAATAGTTAGGTCTTCTCCGGTGGCGCTCGGGCAATCGGACAAATCCCATCCCTCCTGGCAGGGCCCGTGCTCACCCATCTGTCCTGGTGAAACTGGAAAGGCCTCCGGGCTGCCAGTAATTTCTCAAACATAAATTAATAAAAATAAAAGCAATGCTATCGTTTAATAAAGTATAAGTTTTTTTTTATAATGGCTTTTTAAGATGGGTAGCCAGACTCGCGGCCCACCTGGTGTTTGGTGTTAAGTGGTTACCGGAGTCCATAGACCATAGGCAACCGTTGTAACTATACTTGAGACCTTAGAACTTATATCTCAAGGTGGGTGGCGCATTTAAGTTGTAGATGTCTATGGACCCCAGTAACCACTTAACACCAGGTGGGGTGTAAGCTCGTCGACCCATCTTAATTTAGAATGAGAACAATAAATCTAACAGAGCTACTGTAAGATTTATTTTTTATTGCCTTTGGAGACAATTTTGGCTCACCTGATGTTGAGTCTTCACCATCACGGATATCAATAATTGTAGGGGCGAAGCCACACCCCTGACTATTGACTTTGACTCTCCTCATACTTCACTTAAAGAAGGAAATGTTATAAGGTCAAAGGGACACCGAGAAGGGATATTAATTTTAAAGCCGGACCTATGACCGAAACGGTCTTTGACGACACACAATGAATGACCGCTGTGGCTCTAGAAAATAAGAAGTGAATGACGTAATGGTATAGGAGTATATTACGGGTCATCGTAAAAAATCATAATATCACTCCTCAACGAACATACGGTTAAAGACTACAAAGAAAACGATAATCCCTTCTCCAGGTTTCAATCTATCTATGAGATCAAAATTAGAGAGAATTAGAGTTCGAGTTTGCCTTCTTTTGGTTTTTAATGCGTTTTAGTCTTTTAGGTCTCTTAGAAATAGGTTAATTCTCAGTATCGTTCGTATTCGTCTTTCCCAGAGTGTAAAAGATACTCTGGGGCCTTAGTAACAGATATCGACATAATTACTTCAGTGCACCACTTAGGGCATCGGTGACCTACATGGCAGTCAAAGGGTTAAAGCATACTCAAGAGAGCCCCTTCCTCAATTAATTCTGCTTCTCCTAATTTGCCGGTGGCATCCTAATTATTATAAGTTTTTTTCCTACCGATACTGATAGCCTTCAGAGGCTATATCAGCTTCGCCGTGTAGGTGAGCTCACGGGGCTCAAACCAGAGTTGTGCCAACACTGGCCCTAGCAAGAGCAGTGCTTCGCAGAATCTACCACCAGATCGGAAACGCGACCCACTGAGAAGATCCGGCGAGAAACTCAGTGGGCTGTGTCAGTGGGTTAATTCGCTCGTCGAGTCCTTCGTCGCAAGCGACGGGTTCCACGAGGACGATGATTGTTATAAGATATACGGCTGGGACCTACTAACGCTGCCACGCAGTAGGTATCTATGCGTCTCTATCTCAGGATAAGAGTACTCTTATTTCCATATGGAAGGTGGTCGTGGTTTTGTAATGTATGTAGGCTTATGTTAAATCCGATACACACCTAAGAGTTACAGTGGGTGAGGGGCTTTTTCGTGTTGATGTCGAGGCCAGATAAGGATGCACGTCATCGATAACCACAAATAAAAATATCAGATACCTACAAAATAATTCTGCTTTTTAGAAGATAGCTATAGCGTATCTTGAGATGTGTATCCAATGCTAGGTTGGAAGACTGATCGACGTTAATAGTAATTCCCAAAACGTACGTAGTAGTTACTTAGTTCAGATAGTCGTACTTAATATTTCTAGTAATTCATCTAGTCATGTAAATGTGTACGAGTATTAGGTATTATAAAACCCTGTCGTAGAACCAAAATGTCTGTAATTTTTCCTATTGTTTTCCATTATGTAAATTAAAATACAAGAGAAATGGTAAGTCAAAGCTGATCGTTCATTTTAATGAACCCTGAACAGTACATTGAAGTTAGTAACGCAAGCGCAGAGCAACGTTTCATGGCCATCGCCTCGCATGCGCGAACTCCCCTCTTCCTGTCGACTTCCCCCACTACTGGTTGCCACAATCGCATTTTGTTTACCAATTGCTTTGCCTCGATTGACGAGTTAGTCAGGGCAGTCGGTCGAGTAACTATAACGACCTCGCTCGTTCTCGCGTACGTTCATAATTCACAGTCGCGCGTCGTCAGCGACGCACGCGACTTATAATCACCGCGTCATGACCCTGTGACGTGATATTATGAACAAAGCCGAATCTTCGACGGAAACCGCCGCGCCCAGCGTGGCGATCCACGTGGAACAGTATGACGACTGTCAGGACGTCGAAAGCTCAAAGCTTCTCAACCTGCAAGAACCGGCAGCTACAATTAATACCTCTGCACCAATGAGAAAAGTTAAGAGCTTTAGTGACACCCAAAAAATTCGTGATGTTGCCGCTGCTTCCGGAGCTGCTTCTGCAAGAAGTTTACGACCATATGAACAAGTGATTCCTTACCCTGAAGGATCCGAAAACGGAACTAACCAATATGGAGCGCCATCGGTTCGATCCCTCGCTTCAATCGGCATGGGCTGCACCGATGGTCGCAAAATGGTTATTAGACGAGTACCTACTTCGCCCACAGAATTGTTCCATCTAGTGCGTCCTCCTACGTGAGTACCTCTCGGAATAACACATCCTCTGACTTGCCATTATTCAATTGACTATATGGACATCTTTATAACTTTAATATCCATATGAGTATTTTCTATTGTCGTCCGGTCCCACGATCTTAGTAGTATGTTAGTGATAGATTCTTATTGCATGCTATTGAAGCATATTTGTTTAAATAAGTATTTTGATAAAACGATAAAACACATTCAGTATTACAAAAACATTATATCTATATCGGTCTTAATCTGATTAAAACAAATTATAATTAGGAATTGAAGCAACGTGCATTGCGCGAAGCATTCGTCGTTAATTTTATAAAGTTTGTTGTATGTTGATAGTTACCTAATCATTAAAATATCAATTGAATCGTTTGTACCCAAATAATTTTCAAAACTATTTCAATTTTGTCTTTTTATGTTGTGGTCGAAGATTGTGCATTTAACATTCAGGCGCTAAATTTATTTAAAATTTCCTCTGTCATTCGTTTCATTCAACTCTGTGATTCAACTGTTTCAATTATAGCAACATAGTTTTTCACAATTCTCGTATTTAGAACACTTACTAAAGGTATATATTAAAGTACATAGTCGTAAAAGTATATATACTATTCTTATGCATTTGGTTCCCGCATATGTATTTGCTAAACAAAACAATAGTTGCAACGTAAGAATTCATATCAGTGATAAATCAGATTTGTTCAATCACGGAGATCCATAAATCATTTTATCACAGAACTTACATAATGTTCACAACGTGCACCGGATTCAATACGCCATGAAATTATTTTTAATCAGAAATCAACTGAAGTCTTTCATTGAACATTGTACAGTACCTACTCAAAGAGTACCACCACACTATTGATAAAGATTTCTCTTTCATTAATCTATGTGTGAGACGAGCTGATGTTATTTAGGTATTGACTTGATATTAGATACACTGCAGAACATAAGGAACAAATTATTTTTTTATTATATACTATAACAGAATGATGATAATAGAATAAATTTGGATTAATTAAATTTGGAATGATTAATAACGTGAATTGTAAGCTTTTATTTTTATTTTTAATAATCAATATTTAATTTTAGTAATACATTTTCATAGGTTTTGTCAACATGTAATTAATTAATGATAACATATTGTTATTTCCTTTCCTGGACACAACGGGCTCAAGGAAATAGCAGAGACGTAAATATACAACATAAAAAGATGTGCATATTATTAAGTTCTAACACAACAAGGTGATTTTCCTAATATTTGATATTTGAAATTATTTTGTAACTAAAATACTTTGCAAAATAAAAAAGTCTGATTAATTTAGTTTTGATAGTCCGTAGAAAATGTTAGTGCTAATGAAAATCGAAGTGAAGTAATTATTTTGGCCAAATTGATTTATTTATTAAGGTTTTATTTGATAAAATAACATCTATTAACAACACAACAGTACAATTTATTTAATTGTTTTTTAAACAAACATGGATTCAGTTAAAGCTACGAATTTATCATTTGCAATACTATCGCTGATAAGCATAAATATCAACTCTGCAAAGATTAGGATTGAATTCCGTTATCATTTGCTAATCCGCCAACCGTGAACTTAATATTTATGACACATTCGAAAAATCATAATGAAAAAAAGAATTACAATTAAAAACAACGAATTTTAGTAAAGAATCAACATAAAGGAATTATCTGTTTTAGATTTATCTTTATTCGCCATTCTACAACAAAATTCATTTTATGTTTTCTACACATTCTTAAAATATATTAAAAAATTGTGTATAAAAATGTATACTTGCTAATGCGGTGACTTTAGGAACGGACACTAACAACATTTTAATGCTACATAAACGTTATAATCTCGCTTATTATTTCTACTTTGTTAGTTCGCGCACTATATTCTAATGACCAAACAAAAATTAACCATGTAAGTAATAAATAAGTATTTACATCGGTTTTTGTGATTCGTTATTACTACAGTAATTACTCAAATTCTTGTGTTCGACTTACGGGGGCCTATCTATATCGTCTTCTATCACTATGGTAATTCTATATTAATCATAAATTTAACCAATTATAAACAAAAGTAACACGAACACAAATCAATATAATTTATCTCAATGTCTGCCTACATGGAACCTCCATCAATCCCGATACTGAACTTGCATTAGGGTGTTTTTCCCCTTACCTATGCTGATAGCTTTGAGAGACTATTTCAGCTTCTCCTTGAAGTGTTGGTGACCACACGGGGCTCAAACCGGAGTGTTGCTAACACTGGCCCTAGCAAGAGCAGTGCTTCGTTAGAACCACCAGATCTGAAACGCGACCCACTGAGAAGATCTGGCGAGAAACTGTGGGCTGTGTCTATGGGTTAATTTACTCGTCGAGCCCTTGGTGCTCTCTTGAACGCGGTGAACTAATAAACATCATCTCTCCTGTATTATAGGAGTAGCGTAGAAGTGATATATTCAAGCGGTCCGCAAGACTTCAAAATCGATCACTTAATAAGGCCAATGTCCACTGCGTTTATTTAGTCCTTATACATTGCTATTAATAAACACGGTGTAATAAACACTGGCCTAGTATATATTTTGTCTCTTTCGACCTTATGTCAAATTGAATGGTAATGAAAAAGAAATGAATAATCTTTTATTACACAACGGCTATTTATTAACTATTACAGCCTAAGCGAAGGCCATAAACTTTCATAGTTTTACCCAACTCGAATACTATACAAAAGCCTAATTCAAAAGTAACTTCCATGATAGCAAAAACGTAGTCAACAACATTTATAAGTAAAACCTACATATTGATATCGGTTTATATCAGTCACACGATTTGATGCGCCATCCTTAATTCCTCTTCCACAAGGGAGATCCTAACTTCTAGAGTCGTTTTCCTCAAAGTTGTAAATTCCCTCATGGATCACTTTCTCTGTGACGAGGACGGCATCACGCTATCCAAGTCTGTTGTTTGCCATATTAAGTATATTAAAAATGCTATATTTTAGTAAAAGGATAACACGGAAACGGTGCAAAATACTGCAGACTCGTATGTGCTACTTAAGGTAGCTATTAATAGATATCTCAATCGAAATAATTGAATATAATTTAATTTAAAACGTTTTTGGATTATAAAAATGGAACAGAAGACTTTGCTTTTCCGTTACCGTGAAAGAAATATAAAAGAATAAACAAAATTATTTTACGACCATAATAAAGTGTTGAAAATTTAAGTGTCCTGCTTGTTTATTATTAATATTGAATGATCATTATTTCATATTTCTAAAGTCAGAGAATAATTTATAAGTACAATATTAATATGATAACAATGAAGGAGCATAATTAAATCAAGTTATAAGTTTTATCATTATAAGAGAGAATTGATTCGTTGTATGATGTGGGTTTTATGAAATGCTATAGAAGTTCCTAAATAGCTTTTTATTAAATTCGTAATTGATGACGCATATTAAAAAATTAAAATTTAAAATCTAAATTCTAACAAAATTTATTATCAACCTTGAAACTCTGATCCATTTATTATTGATTAAAAAGGAAGAGTAATGAAACTATTATAATATAATTGAAATTATATTATTCCATAAATATAGAATCGAAGCAAAATAATAATCATGTAGGTACTTCTGTTTCTATTAAGGCAGACAAAAGTACACAAGACTTACGTAAAAAATACTTTTCATTATCATAATCGAATTTCGGTATTTCATCCAAATAACAACAAAACTGAAAACCTTTATCTGATGTGTATTTTAAACTTTTGTGATCTTGAAATGATAGTGCATCGGTTCGTGTGCCAAAGAACGATAATCACTACATAGTATAAAACAAAGTCGCTTTCTCTGTCCCTATATCCCTATGTTTTCTTAAATCTTTAAAAGTATGCAACGGATTTTGATGCGGTTTTTTTTAATAGGTAGAGTGATTGAAGAGGAAGGTTTATATGTATAATAACATCCATTAAATAGTGGAGAAATCAATAATAAATTAGTTTCCGAAGCGAAGCGAGGGCGGGTCGCTAGTATATGTATAAATGAACTTATATGAATGCTTTGCCACGACCGTTTTACTCGTTCCGTTCCGGACAGGTAACATAACAAGTCCATTGTTTAAAAGCCGTGACGTCATCTCGCGGTAAGGCTTAGTGATAAAAGATTTTAAAAGTAAATGATGCATTTTACATTTATTTACATTAGTGTCAGATTCCAACATTCAAAACAAAAGGCTTACATTGATTAATTACTTTGTAATAAAATCGCTTCGATTCCTTACTTCGACATCCATTTTATGTCTTTAGTCCCAATAAAGACATTTTTGATCCGCATCAGTAATACATTATAACAACAATTCAAAACTTACAGTACGTTGAAGTCATTATTGAAATTATGTAAGTAGAGCCTTCGGTGACCGTGACCGGTGAAACATGTTTTAATATTTTGTTAATTCATATTTTTTTATTGCTCTTGTCAAGCATACGGCTGGCCCACCTAATGGTGAATTGTTACCGTCGCCCATGGACTTGAACAATGCCAGTGGCAGAGCCAAGCCACTGCCTACATATATTTATCTGTAAAAAAATTTACACACTTTTCAAAGGGGATAACCGTATTATATGAGTGTACAATTTTAATTTATTTTATATTTATTTGTGCAAGAGAAATGTCAACAAATATTTTATACTTGAAACTAGGATTTCCACTACTACTTCGGACTAACATAGTTGTTCCTATTTGCGAGACATTACTACCATTTCTTCTTTTCAGAAAGGTAGGATAGTAAATAATTAATAATTGCATATTTGCATAGTTCATTATTCTCTTTGCATTAATTGTAAGTCTAAATTGTTCATAAAGCCAAATTTTCGGAAATTATAAATGTTCTGAAGAAAAACACATGATTATGAAAAAAGGGGTTCCGGACAACGAAATTTTCGAATGGTTCGAAAATAAATAACTTTGTTATTTTGCTTCATAAGTCTCGGAATCGCGAAAGATTTAGTGCGTCCAACATTTTGACAGGGCTACTTGAGACAATCCTAAAATCCTGCGATGATTATGTTTACAAAGAGTTTTCGTCGTTTGACCTTCACGTTGAGACGATAACGCTGCAACCCAGCTATCTGCTCACACATATCTCGCATACGTCGTACGGATACAACGATTGATCGTGCGCCAGTACCGGTCGGCCTTATCACCGCCTACTTGATAATGATTTTAAAATACGTTTACGTACTTACGCGTTGACAGCTGAGGATTACTCCTGCTTTAAACTGTCTTCGCGTGTTTACGGTTTCGGTAAAAAACTTTCCTGAATACTCCAAAATATAATTAACGAACGCACATGACTATAACATACACGTCGTTTCTGAACGGCAATAAATATTTAAGACTAGCTGACCCGGCAGACTTCGTAGTGCCTAAACCTAAGCCTTTGTATAAAATAAACTTAAAACAAACAAAAGGAATCCGTCCGACGGGGGACACATCAAAGGAAAAACAAAATTGTTATTTTTATTTAATTCCGATCATTTTAATATTTATCTAACCTTTTTAAACCTTCCCTGGACTTCCACGAATAATTCAAGACCAAAATTAGCCAAATCGGTCCAGCCGTTCTCGAGTTTTAGCGAGACTAACGAACAGCAATTAATTTTTATATAATAATATAGAGAAGAAGAAGATATTACACTTTTGTTTTTAGCCAATGTTAAACAAACAGCCGTCTGTTGTTAAAGATTAGGTAGAATAAAGGCAACGCAAGACCAATTAAAATCATGACTGTATCGTATGATATCTTTATTGAATCTACACGAAGGTTAATTAAAAATGTTAATTGAGTTATCTATTATATTTTTATAAAAAGCAATAACTAGTGCTGCAGTTTGTTGACCTCGCATAGGGTCAACATCTTCCCAACGATTGTCATCGCCTTTCATTTGAAGTAAAACAGCAAGTGACATTCAATTTACGATTCCAACAGTTTACCGCCAGGAGAATATTGAACTCATAATCCAATAAAAATCAAACTGGCTTGATATAAATTTAAATTTTCCAAAAAGCTATGTACTGAATTCGACGTTTTTTTCAGTTTTATGTTTTAATTTGACCTTCACACAACCTTAAGCCGGCAAGTTTTTCTTTGCCTTTGCCATATACCATCCCGCCGTGGGATGAACTCCACGGTATTCCTTGAGAGTTATGACATGCGCTTCAATGAGAGTCCATAGCAATACGCAGCTTGGCTGTGCCTTCTGGAAATGCGGATGTTCATGAGTGGCAGGGACCACCCACCATTAGGTGCGTCGTTAGCTTGTCTGCCTTCGAAGACAGTATAAAATAAAAGAATTCAAACGATAATAAAAAATTGTAGATATTATAATATATTCTAAAAATCACTTCTTTGTTTTCAAAGCTTTTCCGCTTTAAAATTTCTAATTAAAATTTAAACTGTTAAATTTCACTGTTTAATTTACAAAGGTAGTCTTGTTTTATTTATTTATTTCCCAATTTCTATTGTAGTGATCAAATACAATACAATTAATACAATTTTGGTAATAATTGTGGCTTTATATATGTAATGCCGACCTTTATCTATAGCTCTATACATGTATGTACACATGTATACATACATATATGATATGGAATATTACAGAATGATATAATGAGGAAACAATAGGCTTATATAAGCCTATATATATAAGCCCTTAATCTCTTTCAAAATTAATATTTCAAACAGTAATATTATACTCTACGAAACTGAACTCTCTTTTCACTGAATGACACGACAGGTGAGCGATTCCGTCTAGGAAAAAACATTTTTTAAACTAAAGAGTTTAAAAAGGTTTTAAATGATCAAGGTTTTTTCTTTACACATATATACCTATATAAATATACACACATATCATTATTGTTCATATCCACATTAATCATATCCTTATAATAAACTTTATGAATGAAAATATATAGGATAAAAATTACAAACAAATCAAAATCAATATTCTCTTTATTTGTATATTTAAACGTAAGGTGTTTTCGAGGAGTATGATTATAATACATCTTAAAATGCTTAGAAACTATCACCTTATACAGTCTAGCCTTTGAGCCATTTCTGACGTCACGTTAATCTTCCGCTGCTGTAGATCATTCATCATTGATCAGACCAAACAGCTCACTTTCATCAAGGTCGTGGTGCGTAAAAAAACTAAAATTATTTTGATGATACTCAGTCAGAGGGTGGAATTTTATGCTTGCGTAAGTGACCAGATGATTATCATGGCAATACTTTTGCACAATACATATTTGAATTGTATTATGAGTAAATGCATAAAATAGGAGTTCAACGTAATGTAATGTAATACAAAGTTGAATACTCATAAACTATAAGTAATGTTTGCAATAATACCTTTTAACAAAAATCTTGAGTCGTGGGAAGGAAATAAACAACAGTACCGCTACTCTGAGGTTTTTCACCGGTAGTATCCAGTTAGCCTCTAAGACGCTATTGCCTATTCCGACATTGGTTTTCCCCCACCCTCGGTGGTAGCAGGATGCACCCCAAACCAACCATTACCACGTCAAAAAACGAATTTATCTACTACAATCAAATAGTGCTTAATCTCAATGACAGTAATTTTAAAATTAAATTAGTAGTTGGACATCGGTTCGCCTCTTTGGTCAAATGCTTAGTGGTTATCTTCCGGGCCTATTGTAATCTTCACCCAAGATTTCCTCGAGATAGTGCTGTAGTAGAAAGCGGTATTCGAGTATGAAGGCTAGCTTCGTGGGGTCTTCTCCTCGCAACTTAAGTCATTTACAAGTAATTGTTGCTCAGGCTGGAGCCTTTCAAAGGCATAACCGTCAGATTTGGTTATCTTCTCGAGAAAAAATGCAAAAATATACCTTGTCGTCGAGTGGTTACACGCTTCCCGCTAGGGTATCTTTCAGTCAGTTCACCAGTTTCACGATAACGTTACCAGACTGCAATAAACATACAGTGAAACAAATTCGAAATTAAATACTAGTTTTAAAATTGTAATTTGACACCCCTAAATGTCTAAAACCATTATTTTATTAATTAGAATTCAATTTACACCAAAGTTTAAAGCAGACTATTTCCACCTGCATTACAGCTTCCGAATTACATATTTTCGATAAACCAGTTTATAGAAAAAGTGTTTAAGATGAAGGGTGAAGATAAAAATTAAAACTTAAATTTAGAAAAACAAGTAATCTTCATTTCATGACAAAAATATAAATAGTTTGCACAATCAGAAAATAGAAACAATATAAATGGTCATAGATATGGCAATAATTAAATTTAAAAAATCGTTGATATTTACCACAATCTGGCTATCGAATTTTATACACATGACGTTTTATTCTGGAAGGACATTGACCGCCATACAAATAAATTTTCTTTAAATGCCGAACGTAAAAAAATATTCGTCACATTTTCGGCAGTCCATGAGGTTAGCCGGAGATTTGCCCGACAAGTACAGATATTATTACATAGTATTCGCTTAAGCACGTACCTACATATAATACGTATTTGCTATTCTGTTACTATTTGTAAATCAAGTTAGCTGACGATGTCATCTGATCAATAATTGATTGACATGGCTAGGTACATACGACATATATATATATATAGCAACGTGTCTATTATACATGTTCATTCGTTCTGTATCTTTAGTCCAGTCCATAACAACTTACCATGCTCTACCGAAGGTCTGTTTTATAAATATTTTATTAATTCGAAACCAACTAATGGAATGTGTTTATAATGTGTTTACTGTAATTTATTACATATAAATTATTTTATTTTATTCTAATTATTCTCTTGGCTCCTCCAATGCATCGCCTTATTGTCTTGAACAGTTGACCGAATTTGATCTTATTTTTTAAACGTGTGTCTCTGGATGGCTTCTTAATTGAACCCAGTGGGTGGTACCACAATTGGATTCTAGCTATTTTTATTTTCGGAGCCAGACGAGGTGTCCACTCTTGTTTTATATAAATAATTTAATTTAAATTGTTTTCCCTTATTGTTTCCCTTGTTTAATATAATAAATTTAAAATAAATTGAGTTTTCTGTCCTACAAAATGACGAACAACTCGTTATCTATTAAGTTAGCTATGGCGCGTGTGCATTTGTATCTAATCTAATTTCATCAGCAAACACATCAGTTCATTAAAACACAATGTACTTACATAAATTACCTGAGACATATGGAATCCTTTACGGCTCAAATTATTTTTTAAACAAATATTTGCATTCCAAGTACAAATAATCTTCAGTTAATGTAATTTAAAATTATTCAGAATTCATTTTCGCTCCTTATATTCAAAACCGCGTTATTGTTACTTCTCGTGTGCATGTAATGAAATAATAATCCTATTTTCAGACCCCCCGATGAAGATTCGGCATCCCACGAGAGTGACTGTGAAGAAGAAGAAGAAGATGCCGCAGTACATTTGAAACCCCGAAGGCCCTTTTGGGCTAACAAGATTCAGTTCGTGTTGGCATGCGTCGGATACTCCGTTGGCCTCGGCAATGTTTGGCGCTTTCCTTATCTCTGTTACAAAAGTGGAGGAGGTAACGTGATTCTCTGATACGTTTTTAACATCAAGTTCAAGGACGCATGTCACACTTTTCCATTAAATGAGGTCTGAATCAAAATTCCGTCGCAATAACGACATAGACTATATGGTAGACTCTCTACCACAAATAAATAACGTTATCTCGAGACCGTGACACGAAATTTTAATTTCCCACTGAGTTTCTCGCCGGATATTCTCAGTGGATCGCGATTCCTATCCGGTGGTAGATTCTGTCAAACACTGCTTTTGCTAGTGTTATTCTTAGCAAATTCTCTCAGGTTGAGCCTGTGACCTTCACTAACCATCCGGGCGTAGCTGGAATATACTCTCATGCTACCAGCGAATAGGTAGGAAAAAAACAAAAAAAATCATGAAATTTCAAAGATGGTCATTGACTGTTGGAGTAGCGGCTTGACTGTACCCCTAGTGGCCGTACGATCATCTGCCTACAGCGACAATAAAGTAAAATACAATGACCAATAGGTTATGCTGTCGTTAAATACCAGTTAGACTAAAGCCGTCTCTCCGTCCGTGCCAGTTAAACAAAAACTTATTTGAGCTTTCTCTTCAAACGATTTAAATTACTCTTCAATCGTAATTTAAAATCCTTGTGTAGGTATTTAACGAATTCGTCATAAGTTCATTTGAAAATTAAATACAGAAAGGTACGCTAATTTACGGATTCACCCATGTGATTTTTTGTTTACGTCTGCCATTGCTCCGAGTACATAACTAATGGGCGATATTAATTTTTTTAGCATTTTTAACAAGGCATTCTAAATTTAAAATATAAAAAATACGTTTTATAATGGACAATTCCAAATGATTTGTTGTTTACGATTCACATTATCTATTGATCCGAGCAACCAATCGACAATGTTACATTATATTAGAACTTAAGAGGTGTGAACAACGTGCATCGAATTCTACATAACACGCCCACTTTATAGTTCTTTACTTCACACTTAAGATTTAGTTTCACCTGAATGTGTAATTCGGAATTTTGTTTAAAATTTTATTAATTAAGTCACGTGCTCTCCGACAACTGAATAATCTGAAACTTTGTCAATTAGTAAAGATCGTTAGGAATAAAATTATTTAATTGTATGATTTTTTAGAAGCCAAGTTTCGCGGGCCCTCTTACAATCACCTGACCTTGAGCGGTCACCAGAGCCCATAGTCCACAACGCGAATCCCTTCTCATACTTGTCCGGTTATTCTAGCTTCAAAGCAGACTGTATGATTCGCGTCTGAGTAGGAATACGGCGCCCGTCCAAGCGGGCTTGCAACAAATTCTACCATCAAAACAAAATTAGTTTATTAAAAGTAATCATCATGAATCAGAACGATAGCAAAGTTTTTAATTTTTAAAACTCTAATTTTACATCTTGGTCTTTTTACGTAATACTTTTATGGAGATGTATAACAACGGAGGAAAGATTTCCTACCGAGCGGATGATATTGCTCGGTAGACCTTGTAGAAGCTTGTCTTGAAAATGTCGTAAGCGAGATTCAGGCATCTGTCAAATGTCTTGCGTTGTATGATGGCTACCCGCCACAAATTCGTATATATATTTTTTAAGCTAACATATTTGCACTCGGTCCGCTAATATAGAATCGTCGCGACACTCGGCCGGTGTAAATTAACTCATTAAGATGACAGAGAGATCGTGTCCGTCGTGACATTGCATTAAACTCAACTATTTAAGTGGCAATGTCGTTTGAAATTAAACAGGCACGAAAAATGATCCACAATCAGATTGACCATGAGGACATCGATTATCACAATTTTTTAGCAGAGCGTCAATTTAGAAACGTGATCAATAAAATTAACACACTAGTTGGAATCTAAAAACGAGAAAATACCTCATCTCAATTAACTGAAATGTGAAGATATAGTTTTGTTACGGCTTAACAATATCGAACAATTTGTCTCGAAGACAATGAAACGAAATCAAGCCAAAACTTTAATACATGGCATTATAATGGTTCTTTAATTGTCACATTTGGAATGTTACACATCATGTCGTTATATTAATATAAAGTTGCTAAATTAAACTACTAGCAGTTTTACTGCAACTAACAATTATATCTATTTAACAAACTTAATCGGTCCTTAAGGTGCTTACTACCTTCTTTCTGTAATGATATAAAGATACGAAGTCAAATGACGATCAGCCGTAAAAAAATCAGACAGACGCGACCATGTCACGAACACTACCATTATAAGTTCATTTGGACACACCCACAATCCAAATACACCAATATATGTATTTACAATCATTAACGAACAGCAAATACGTTATGTATATAAACCGCGCGAGATCGTGATCTGTGATGTTTGTGTCATCTGTCACTAATAGGAGCTATTGTCGGCGAGGTACCAACTCGAACCATCAACACGACAACACGGTGTGAATTACAGCTGATGCTTTCTGTAAACTGACTCTTCACAGTAAACAAGTTTTCAAGATATCAAATGATTTATCACAATTAACTAATTACGTGAGGTATAGGTGCCGGGCAAATATTAACCAGAATTTTTCTACGCTTTTCGTGTTAGTAAAAATTTACGAATATAGTGTTCAATTGTAAAATTTGTTGTAAAAAATTTCTGATTAAACTCATGTATGCATGTTTTACCTATTAGATAAACATATCAAATTTTCCGACAGTATCTACGTACACAATAACTGAAATTTAAAACTACCGATTTCTGAGCCTAGATATTTTGTATTCCCGATTGTCGTCCTGCAGTTTATCTAAAATATTTTTGTACTAGTAGCTTGCCTTCTTCATTTATCTTTTTTAATCAATCGTTCATATTAAAGTCAAATACATTATCAGAATTACAGGAAAAATAGCTGAATCTATTAGTATCCGTACATTTATGAATTTTGAAGAAGTCGAACATGTTCATCTTACCGTTACCATTTTAGTGTGGTCACGACCACTGTATTAATTTATACTTAACCGCGTCATAATCATAGTTATGTAAAAATATTAATCAGTAATTTCATTGTATTAATATTTCAGAAATAATGTTCGAGGTTCAAAAGTTATAAATGAACAATTTTGAATATCTTTGCTAACTCAACACGGTTCAGTTTAGCGGATCATGCATGTTGTGCCTTTAATGTGTTAAGTCATATATTCAAGGACTTGTACCACTATAATTTCACTTTTTTCTGAAAGTCATACCTAATTAACATAACGTAAAGTGTTCGCTAATGCTTACATTTTATTTTTAGACAAAACGCCTACTATACAGAATCTGTAAACAATTAAATTGACGTTCTTTATTCTACATTATGCAACGCAGACGTATGATATTCTCTAGTATAACGGTTAATTGGATTCGGGCAGAACATTCAGGCACTGGGATAAGAATATTATTTACTCGTTTTTACGTAAAACTTGCAAATTTAACAATCGATCTATAGTGTTGCTTGGTCCATATTTTAAAATAGTTTTCCTGCTGCTATAACGGATAAGACTTTTTTTGTTCTTTCTTATCAAAACAAAAAACTTATCAGCTTCCTGAATTAAAAAAAATAGCACCTCTATATTTTTTACTTCTTTGTGCATGACTTATCCATATTTCATATCATGCTGCATGCACCATGCATTGCTGTGACGGAAGTCACAGGCATCACTTAAGTTACCTTTGGTTGCAATTATTTTTCTGTTCGTTAGTATAAAACCTAGTACATAATTATACTCCATCTTCCAGAGTCAAATTATTATGATCAAATTCCTCGATACCTTATATGTGTAACATATAATTTACGATTTTAATGCAAGTGGCTTTTTCCTTTTTAATCACAAATTAAAGCTCGCTCGCAAATTAACGCTCATAAAATTTGTACTAAATTTTCATGATATTTTTAAACTAGTGTATTTACGTTATTAATAGCCATTAATCGATAAGAAAGCGGGGTAACAAATATATAAAAAATATTTAAAAAATATAATGTAACTATACTGAAATAAACTAACTGTTCTAAACTAAACTAAAAGTATGAGTAATCGCAAATAGACAATCTTATTACATTAATGTATATTACTTACTGATACATGAATGTAATAAGATATCTAAAAAAGATATCTAAAAAATCATAAAACTGAAACTTAAAATATTGAAATTGCGACTCGAGAGGCACCTACAATACCACGGATCTACGAACACTTAAGCCCTTTATCCTTTCAAGAATAGAGGTTAATTAGATAATGGTAATAATGGATTAAAGGCAATGGGTCATCTGCGAACGTAATTGAAAATAAATTGAACCTAAACTACATACCTTAATAGTGTAACTTAAATTAAAAATTCAAAAAACGTTAATGGCAAAAAAATCACGATAGATACAGCACCTAATCGTCTATGTGAATATTTTATATCTCTACCATCAAAACATTAGGAATAAAAAAAAAGTTGCAAAAGATTATACACTATTTATCAATTTTCCGTCATTTTAGATAAATTGATACAATTTCACGGAGGATCCTCCTTGTTAATATTTTATCCGACGATTAAGCAGAAGTACAAATTTACGTCCGCGGGCATTCAATCTACGCTTAACTACTTCCACATATTTCTTGTTTAGTAATAACATCGTCACCTTACTGTTCAAATCAAACACCCCACCAAATTATATCTTAAGAAGAATACTAAAATCAGTTTTACACAGACAGACAGTTTATAGTATCGTCTAGTGATGTAGTCATCAAATTATACGACATCGCTACGTGTTATGCCGAATCTTAATACTTACCATTTTTAATCTTCCACAGGTGCATTTTTGATACCTTACTTCATAATATTGTTAGTTTGCGGCGTCCCGATGCTCTTTATGGAACTGGCTATAGGGCAATACACAGCTCACGGACCTATAGGAGCTTTGTCGCAGATATGTCCACTTTTTAAAGGTATTTTTAATAGTATACGTACAATTCCTTGGCTTTAGTAATGTGTAATTAATGCTCAGACCTAATTCGAATCGAAACCCAAGAAGTTGAAATTTTAACTGTATGACAACATTTTGATAGATACATATATTATATACAAGTCACCGTGAAATAGGTTCATATTGAAATCGTCGTGGCCTAAAGGATAAAACGTCCGGTGCATTCGTATGTAGCGATGCACCGGTGTTCGAATCCGGCAGGCGGGTACCAATTTTTCTAATGAAATACGTACTCAACAAATGTTCACGATTGTCTTCCACGGCGAAGGAATAACATCGTGTAATAAAAATCAAACCTGCAAAATTATAATTTGCGTAATCACTGGTGGTAGGACCTCTTGGGAGTCCGCACGGGTAGGTACCACCACCCCGCCTATTTCCGCCATGAAGCAGTAATGCGTTTCGGTTCGAACGGTGGGGTAGCCGTTGTAACTATACTGAGACCTTAGAACTTATATCTCAAGATGGGTGGCGCATTTACGTTGTAGATGTCTATAGGCTCCAGTAACCACTTAACATCAGGTGGGCTGTGAGCTCATCCATCCATCTAAGCAATAAAAAAAAATCGTTCACAGTTCACGCTTAAGTTGGGAGTTATGCGTGGGATTTTATTTCTAGTAAAAAAAAAATATTACGGAGGCGATCTTACACCCCTCAGGATCAGCCTATGCCTGGCTGCTGCCTCCGATCCAACAGTAATTCCTCCCTCCATTGCCTAGTTGAAGGAGCCCATATTGCGAGCGATATTATTGAAATGCGCTAAGCGCCACCTAACACTAAAATCACAATTATATTAAACCGGTATAACCTAAACACTTAGTTATTATTGAAAAATAGTAAAGTAGCAGGATTTCATTATTTTTGAAAATTCACGATTAAACAGGGTTGGCAAATTTAATTTTTGATAATGCCTGTACTGTTACGTTATTCTAGCAACGCATTATAGCCGAATCTCCGAAATTTAACGCGAGTAATACTGCGGTTTTTCATATTTACTGTGACTTCTTCTTTACTTTTACAAAAACGCTTTTTTCTATTAAACAAAAATCGATGATGATGTAAATAAAAAATGGTGTTATGTGACATGGATGGTGGATGATGACAGTGGAATTTTTTACGACTAAATAATGTACAATTTTAGGTGCAGGTTTAGCGAGTGTGGTGATCTCATTTTTAATGTCCACATACTATGCTGTGATAATCGCGTGGGCAATTTATTATTTCTTCACGTCTTTCAAAACGGAAGTGCCATGGGCCAGTTGTTCAAATCGATGGAACACGGATATGTGCTGGGTGCCAAACCATAACTACACAAAACCGAATGGATCTCAAACACCCACCGAACAATTCTTCGAGTAAGATTATATTTTAGGTACCAAACTAAACTGATTTTTAACCGGGATAATGGACGTTTATTAGAACTGCTTCCAATACATTTAACGCAATACCCGTTGCAATAATGAATCATTTACTTGCATGAATAAGTCATAATTAAATAACGAAAAATTAGATTATCATTAATCTTTGTATATTTTCAGGAAGAAGGTATTGAGTATGAGTGCCGGTATAGAATTTCCTGGTGGCATGCGGTGGGAATTGGCAGCTTGCTTGGTCTGTGCTTGGGTGTTAGTTTATTTCGCCCTGTGGAAAAGTATCAAGTCATCCGCCAAAGTTCGTTATATCACCACGACACTGCCTTTTCTGCTAATTTTAGTATTCTTAGGTCGATCTCTAACACTCGATGGGGCGGACAGAGGCTTGAGATTTTTCTTCAAACCAGAATGGGAACTTCTAAAACAATCCAGACCATGGGTTAACGCCGCTTCACAAATTTTCAATTCCATCGGCATAGCGTTCGGATCTATGATCATGTTCGCTTCATATAACAGATTCGACAACAATTTTCTACACGATACTGTGGCTGTAACATTGGTCAATGCAATAACCAGTCTCATAGTCGGAATATTCACCTTCGCTACTATTGGAAATATCGCATTTGAACAAAACACACCGGTCAAAGATGTTATCGCAGATAGTAAGTAAATCCTTATTAGTCATTAAGTCNTCGGATCTATGATCATGTTCGCTTCATATAACAGATTCGACAACAATTTTCTACACGATACTGTGGCTGTAACATTGGTCAATGCAATAACCAGTCTCATAGTCGGAATATTCACCTTCGCTACTATTGGAAATATCGCATTTGAACAAAACACACCGGTCAAAGATGTTATCGCAGATAGTAAGTAAATCCTTATTAGTCATTAAGTCTATGCGGAAAGGTTGAATTGAAAGATATACTTAATACATTTTTCAGTGAAACAATAAAATATGAAATGATTCACTTTTACTCCATTAAAGATTTTATATAAAATTTTCTGTCTCATAGGTCCCGGACTTTTATTCGTGGTTTATCCACAAGCAATTGCAAAGATGCCAGCTTCGCAACTTTGGGCAGTTTTATTTTTCTTTATGTTCCTGTGCCTTGGCCTGAACAGTCAGGTAAGTTTAATAAAATAAAATTTTAATTCAAACTTTATTTTTTCCCAAAAAAAAATGACTATTATTACTTTACATCATCTGGTACTAGTTATGTTAATTGGCAACATTACGAATTAGACGGGTACCTACCCTTTTTTAGTAGTGTGAGGTTGAATTACCGGATCAGTAGGTGCCTCATGTGTTAGAGTAATATTTTGAAAAAAGCTCCAAAAATAAATACCTAAATAAGAAACCACGAAAACCAATAACAATAACAGCATCTCACAAAGGTCTACAATAACACCACCCAACCCAAGACGTGGGCGTCGTAAAAGATTAAGGGATTTACAATAAAAATGGCAGCAGCGTTTTCTGTGTATAAGTAAACGTACTACGATTTTCAACTGCCATTTACTGGATGTACCTACAAACAATTCAGAGAACTCCTCATGAAAGTTACGGTACAATAGACAGAGAAAACCGAAGTCCGTTAGTTAGAGGTTCTAAACGATATATGAAAACGAGATTATCGGTAATCCAAATGGCCCTCTTGTATATGGAGAAGTAGCTAATATTGCGAAGCCCCCGCCCAAGGATGAGAATCGACCAGTACTCGACGCGAGGCCAGACTTCTGCTTTATAAAAGCACAAGCGTGCAATATCGCTTCGCTTCACTCTAATGAGAACACCTAATATTTAAGAAGCGAGCCTACCTTTACCTTCTGAATGACTCTGATTCTGAACACTGCTCGTAATATCGACCCCAATTAATACCCAAGAATGCGACCTCGATAAGTTTGCAGGAATATTGATATGATATCCTTGGAATTACGGTTACATGACAAAGGGGTATTTCTTCGCAATTAACGTACCAAGCTGCGCTTACAAAAAGGTAGAAAGATTGATGTCTGTATAAGGTATAGACCGTCGGTCTATTCTACATAATAAAACAAAAAAAGGGCGTAAAGTAGTAGAATATACCAATATTAATATATTATTAAAAAACTGTACACTAACTACTACTAACGGCATACTTATACAAATAAAAAAAATTATTAATTAATTTTGTTTGTTTCTTTTACAGTTTGCCATTGTGGAAGTTGTCGTTACTTCGATACAAGATGGTTTCCCAGATATGATCCGTAGGAAACTTGTCTATCATGAGCTCTTAGTATTATTGGTGTGCGCAGTGTCACTCGTATTCGGCCTACCACATATAATACATAGCGGCATATACATATTCCAATTAATGGACTACTATGCCGCTTCGCTCAGTATCACGTATCTTGCATTTTTCGAAGTTGTTGCCATAGCTTGGTTCTATGGAGTGGGGAGACTTTCTCGAAACATTAAACAGATGACAGGTAAGATTAAAAATACTAATATTGATGATTGATGATTTCTTCATTCGTCATTGTTATGTACCTATGCCAGGAACTATTTTTGTCACTGTAGACAATATTAGTTACATTTCAAAATTATATAGTTTTGAAAGCAGGCTCGTATAATATCGACATACCTACATGTACATGTACACAGTAATTTACCTATTTAAGTATACGACGTTACAACATTTATACAGCAATCTTTTGCTTACCGAGTAATCAGTTAATTAAAGAGACGAAACATCTATAAAAGCCATTGCCGGATGTCCCTTATAATGGGAATCACAACAATTTTTACATACATAATAATATGAACTCATTCATTTTTAAACAATGTCATGAATCACTACTATTATCAAGATTGTTATTTAACACGCCCTAAAAAGTTTTATCTTTATATTATGTATTTAAGTATATAATAATTTAAAACTAAATCTGTTATTAGCTAAAACATCAGCAATATTTATTTTTGACATCAGCAAATAATCATGTGGTTAGTTTTTATTGTTGCTTGCATAAAACAGTGTTTAGTAATTTGATCATTCACAAGATGGACGTCACTTTTATCCTAACAACAGGAATCGAATTTAATAGTACGCCTAAAAATTAAAACCCTTCTGAATCTCCCTTTCACATATATTTTATTTTTAAAACATATATTTAACACATTGTCGTGTATTTACTTTTACAGGTCGACGTCCGTCAATTTATTTCCGATTTTGTTGGCTGATTGCTACACCTGCTCTATTAATAGCACTATGGGTGGCAAGTCTCGTCGATTATACTCCCCCCAGCTACCGGCAGTACCAATATCCAGCATGGGCACAAGCAATTGGTTGGATTATCGCCTCCCTTTCCTTATTATGCATTCCTGTATACGCTGTAATAGTCGTATTTAGAGCACCCGGGGAAAATTTACTTGAGGTTTGTCTATTATTAATAAATTAACCCCCTTAATGGTTTTAGTGCAGTGCAATAGTCATACTGTTTTATTGCAAGCTCTCTCTCTCTCTCTCTCTCTCTCTCTGATAATTATAGCAGTCATCTCTATGTCTTTACAACATGTATTTAATAGGACGCGATAAAAAAATTACTGGCACGATTATTTTACAAAAATGTCATATAATTTACGATGTTCTAATCCTCAAAACGAAATGACGTGTATCGGTACGAACTGCCTAATGTACCTACCTACCTACCAAACTTGCCAATCGCTTCCTACAATATTTATCGTAAAGATAAGGTTTGAATTTCCCAATTTTTTTTTCTTACAGAAATTACGTTATTCGATTCGCCCGAGTTCTATTTGCGACTGTGGCGTGAATGGTTGTGATATATGCTGCTCGGAATCCGAAACTGCTGAAGATAAAACTGTTATAACTTAGTTTTTATTTTTATTTACTGAACATTGGAACTAAAAACATTACATGAGGTTGATCTACGCCAAATACCTACCTACCTACATAATTACGAGAATAGTCACTTGATATCTTTAGATAAACAAGGCAATAAGATAATAAAGACGGTCTTCCATCATTTATCATTTACAATGAGTAAGAAGTCAGCACTCGACCTAAAATAACAATTATCTGCCTATCTAACTTCACAGTCACTAGTGACACAGATATCGCACTTGAATGCCTGCTAAACACTTAACGATCAATTTTGTACAAAACACACAATCAATTACATTCAAAATGGGTACTACTCTATTGGCAATTTTTTTTCGAATACATAATTGTTTTATGGCTTTGTCTTGCTATAACTTTTTCAGCAATCAATCGAAAAAAACGTTATGTTACTACTGAATAATTCAACTAAATTAGTGATGAAGCGTATTACAAACTAGATACTACTGCCCTGCAACTATTTCTACAAAATATCAATCATGGGTTCCGGTTTGAAAGGTTTAACAGTCTTGATACAAAAATGATTAACTTCGACCTCATGTCTGAAATATCAATTTTTAAATACAAAAAGCAGTATTACACATAAATCGAATGATTTACAAGTTATATAGCTTTATAAAACATGTAAGTACAATAATAATTCTAACATAAGTTTCATAATTTTTCATCCTGTTGTTCTCTTAGTTATATATAATATGTAATTAAGGGCTGCATTTCCAAAACATTCCATGAACACAATCCAACGAAAGTAAGTCAATTTTAGTTTTTAATAAACTTAATATTGTGTTCTTAAAACACGGTGAAGGAATAACATCGTGTAATAAAAATCAAACCCGCACAGTTATAGTTTGCATAATTACTGGTGGTAGGACGTCTTGTGAGTCCGCACGGGTAGGTACCACCACCCTGCCTAGTTCTGCCGTGAAGCAGTAATGCGTTTCGGTTTGAAGGGTGGGGCAGCCGTTGTACTATTTAAAGTGAGACCTTACAACTCATGACTCAAAGGTGGCATTTACGTTGTAGATGTCTATGGGCTCCGGTAACCACTTAACCCGAGAAGGCCGTGAGCTCGTCCCAAAAATAATAATTGCATCATTGCTATTGTTTGTATTTATTTTAATCATTGACATTAAATTAAAATGACTGTCTAAATTATTTATCTGCAGTGTGGTTGTCCAACCATTCCATTGGAATTTTTATGTAAAATTGTATTTTCGCATGTGAGATTAAATATTGAATACATATCGACCAGTATTTGTATTTTGAATAAGTTAATGTAAATAATGTTACCAATAGGTACTATCAAGTGTTATAATATAATAAATGTAATTAAATAAAAATGATATTTTTTTTATTCTTTCTTAGTACGCCATTATATACGTCCAGTAAAACTACTACTGAAAAATAATATAAGACACAGTGCTTCATCTTTGCCCTTCGGTTTCTCAATTCTATTGAATAACAGCAACTCTACAAGCCAAAATGCATAGTTACATGCATGCACAAATGTGATGGTAATACCTGTATGGGTTTGGATCTACCTTGATTACAATTTATAGACGCTCAGCTCTGACATACAACATATAGTCCTACTTACAATGCACCGTTACACCATGCCCCATATTGGCTTGTATGAAGACTATGAAGAAGGTATCTAGATTGCTAACCACAATGAGATCGAAAAGCGCATAAAAATCTTAAACAGACTACAGACCCAATTAAAAACTTTACCTGGTCTAGCATATTATAACTGAAGGTATATTAACTAGTATTTCTCAATAGCAAATAGAAAAGTCCAATATATACGAGTATTATATAATATTATAATATCTACATATTATCGCTTTTTTTTTCCTACCTATGCTGATAACCTTGAGAGGCTATTTCGGCTTCGCCGTAACGTTTGTACGTGAGCTCACGGGGCTCAAACCGGAGAGTTGCTAACACTGACCCTAGCAAGAGCAGTGCTTCGCAGAATCTACCACCGGGTCGGAAACGCGACCTACTGAGAAGATCCGGCGAGAAACTCAGTGGGCTGTGTCTGTGGGTTAATTCGCTCGTCGAGCCCTTCGTCGCAAGCGACGGGTTCGACGAGGACGGTGATCGGTGCTTGTGGTGCCTAAAAGCACCGTTAATGGATCAGGAGGATCCGTAATGACCTGCTTTGGGCGGCGTCGACGGTTTACCATTCGGTCTACTGGGTCGGGTATGTAGTTTCCAGCGGCTACGATGAGAGGGTTCTCAGGTCGTACCGCCTTCTCAAAATGGCGCAGCGATGCCGACTGTAGATACTTACTAACTGAATCGAGCTCCAGGTCATTGTGGAGTTCCGCGTTCCTCAGGAACCATGGGACTCCGACGGCTATCCTGCAGAATCGGGATTAAATAACCTGAAGGGATTTCATGTGGGTGCGGGCTACGTGAGCGAACACTACGCTTGCATACGCCATGACGGGGCGTATACAAGTTTTGTAGAGAGTTACCTTATTACGGAGGGACAGTTTGCTTCGACTACAAAGCATTGGGTAGAGTCGTCCTAGTATAAACGCGGCACAGTCGCGTACCGTTTTAATGTGGGGACGGAATGTCATCCCTCTGTCAAGGTGACACCTAGGTATTTGACCTTCGAGGCCCACGGTATGGGCTGGCCAAGGAGAGTGATGGGGCTAAAGGCGGAGGTGTTTGCGCGCCTATTAAGGAGTGGGATGCTCGATGTGGTATTCGGAGGGCGACCCCTTTTGAAGAGCACCGCTGTGCTTTTCGTGGGGTTGATGTCGATTCGCCACTTCCGGAACCACTGTCCCATGGTGGCTACTGCGATCTGGAGTCGCCGATGAAGCAACGACATCTTCCTACACGAGTAGTAGATAACCGCGTCATCGGCGAAGAGCGCTAGACGGGTCTTCGGAGACCGAGGTATATCATTGATATACAAACTAAATAATAACGGGGAGAGCGCGGAGCCTTGCGGGACTACGGCAATCGGATGACGGGGACGAGAGCGAGTTCCTTCTACTCGATATCGAAGCGAACGGCTCGACAAGAAGTCTCGTATGATGAGCACGAGTCTGTCTGGCACTCCCATGTTGTACAGTTTGTAGATCAAACCGTTGTGCCAGACTTTGTCGACCGCCTTCGCGATATCGAAGAAGAGGGCGCCGGTCGGGATTTGTTTACGCCTATTTAGCCCTATTAGGATGTGCTCAGTGAGGCGGTGCACTTGTTGTACGCACGAGTGTTTAGCTCTCCAAACTGCTCGTCTATAAGAATTTTATTCGCGGTAACGAAGTCCCAGAGGAGTTTCCGAAGGAGCCGTTCGTAAATTTTGCCTATCGTCGGGAGGAGACTAATCGGACGGTAACTAGAGGTTTCGTTTTACGGTTTGCCCGGCTTATGTATACCGATAACGTCCGCTTCTTTCCACACCGCGGGAAAGATGCAGTGCGTCATAGCGGCATTTAAAATGGTAGTCAACATTGCTATCAGTTGGACTGGTAAGAGTTTTAGCGCGCGGTTGCGGATGCCGTCGGAGCCGGGTGCCTTCTTAGGTTGGAGGTATTGGATCGCGTCTCTACTTCTTCGTCAGTGGTAATGGGGGGTAACGCGTCCGAGGGCGGCAGGGAAGCTCTGCGCTCGACCTCCCTGTCGACTAACTCGGTGTGTTCGGGGTCCGCTTATTGAGTGCTGGTGGTGCACTGCTCTTGCAGTGCATCGGCCAGCAGCTCGCCTTGTCATCGTCATCGAAAGCCGGTGGTTGGCCTGAAGGGCGTACGAGGGGAGGCATAGTAGCGGTAGTTCCGGATTTGAGAGTCCTAGCTAGTTGCCAATAAGCTTGGTGAGAGGGCGCGAGTTCTTCTAAATAGCTATCCCAACTCTCATTTCGGGCGTCGCTTAGGCGGGATTTGACTTCCCGCTGTAGGCGACGCATCCGAATCCGATTTGAATGCGTGGGAAGACGATCGTAGGCCCGGATTGCCGCGTTCCTAACTCTTAAGAGATTCCTAAGCTCAAGGGACAGTCTAATGCGATGGAAGCTATCCTCCACATCTACTTCTTTGGAAGATCTAATGATCGCGTGATCGGATGAAGAGATATGATCGGTAATGATGTTTATGGATTCGACGGTGTCCTCGGGGGATAGATTCGAAACCGGGCCGTAAGGGAGGATTGGTGGAGCGGCTTCGGCTAAGCACGTGCCCAGCTTATTGCAATCCACCATGGTTCTCGTAACAGTCACTGGGTTGTGGGGGCGACCGAGCTGCATAACGACAGGTCGGAGGTCTGAGTCAAGCTCTGACAGTGCTTCGATGGAACGCAAGCGCAGAGTTACGTTCCTAAGCAGTGCCAGGTCTATAGTGCTCGGGCGGAGCGCGATGTTATATGGATAACATGTTGGAGTTGGGGGACCGACTACTTCGAAGGTGAGGACGTCTATAAACGCGTCGAGACGCCTACCGTTAACGTTTGTACGATGGCAGTTCCACGTAGTGTGGTGGTAATTTAAATCGCCTGCCAGGATGACAGAGTCTTCCATGCCGAACAGTGACTCGATGTCACTGCTCAGGAGGGGCTTGTCGGGGGGGAGATAAACGGATGCGATGACGATCGGCTGGTGTCCCGTCAACGAGATACGGCACACTGACGCCTCGATATGTAAGGGAGCATCGAGAGGGACAACGTGCAGGGCCCGCCTATAGTAAATGGCAGTCCCACCTTTGGAGGTGGTGAGTCTGTCATTCCTAACCATGACGTAATTCGCGACTTTCGGGTCACGACCAGAAGGCTTCAGCCAGCAGGTCTCCTGCACTAACAGAATATCTACAAGATTGTCGCGGAATATCATCGCGTTAATGCGATAATGCCTTGATCATCTTAAAAACATCTGATCACATATTATAAACATTATATAAAAATTCAATATGTCCAAATGGCAGAGCTCAAATGGAATACACAAGACAAGATGTACCTTTATACTATTTATTTTGACATTTATTGATAAATTTGCTAACTGTTCATAAATGAAGGTCTTTTTTTTTATTGCTTAGATGGGTGGACGAGCTCACAGCCCACCTGGTGTTAAGTGGTTACTGGAGCCCATAGACATCTACAACGTAGACGCGCCACGCACAGTAATAGGCAGGGCGGTGGTACCTATCCGCGCGGACTCACTAGTGGTCCTACCACCAGTAATTACGCAAATTATACGTACGTCAACGATACGTCAACATCTTGTCAAATTTGCTCCTCATTTAATTTAATATCTTCGAGTGTTGAGTAAAGTGCCGACTCTTAGTCATTGTGGTAATCAATAATTAGTGTATTTCCGTCATTTTGATGCTTCGATAAGGACGTTTGGGATATCGTAAATACATTTTCGACGCAAAAACATCTGGATTGCCGCATTAAACTACCTTCATTACATCTTCGACGCGACGGTCGGTTGAAATAACGACACAGGACCATACTCGGCGTACTGTACTTCAGAGGTGAATTCAGCAATATTTTTATTTCATTAAATATATTTTTCTCTTCCGATCATCAAAATGGCAACCCTTATCCAATGTGCGGGATGCCTCGATAAAATAAAGGACACGCCGTTCTTGCGCTGTTCCCGTTGCGATGCCGTATTTCACCACTCCTGCTTGAATATTTCCTTGAAGGATTATGCTGCCATGACCAATGAAATCAAAGCTGTCTGGTTGTGCGTGTTATGTTGTAGCAGGGACCGAAAGGGGGGCGACAATTCTGACACACCAGTTCGAGTGGCGTCCACTCCGCAACACGGTTATGTCACCCACCGTACCAAAACTCGCGTGGTCGACCATAGCTCTTCTTGTGTGTCAGCTGAGGGGATCCGTGACATTATTCGAGAGGAGCTACAGAACTTGTTTAAGATGAGTTTCCTGCCCAAGCTAATGGAAGTTCAGAACGCTGTGTCAACCTTGGAATCTTCGCTATCATTCTTTAACGAAGAATTGGAAAGGATCAGATCTGTGCAGGGTGCTCAATCTGCAACAATGAAACAATTGGAGCGAGAATGTGAAGATCTCCGTGTGAACAATCGCGGTCTTATGGCCAAAGTTGCTTTTCTGGATCAACAGTCGCGGTCCTCCAATATCGAGATCCAGTGTGTTCCTGAGCACAAGCAGGAGAACTTAATGAACATCGTGCAACAGTTGGGAAGAACAATAAAGTGTGCTATCGGCGAGAATAGTATCCAACACTGTTCGAGAATGGCTAAATTAAACAGCACTAGTCCCCGTCCCCGGTCTATACTCGTAAGATTCAATAGCCAACGCCTTCGTGACGAGTTCCTGGCATGTACAACCAAGTTCAACAAAAGCAACCAGAATGACAAACTGAATACTAGTCACCTAGGTATCGGTGGAAATAAGAAA